>KZ308223.1:1581489-1593450 GCA_000376725.2 Ladona fulva
ATATATGTTATAAATAACGGGTGATAAATCAACCATCTAATGGAAAGACACGTTAGCGACAGTAGAACGGTAAAGAAACAGCACGGTATGGAAAAGGATGTAAAAAATCAAAACTCTAAGCCAATGAGCAAAAATCAAAGTACGCCCAAATACAATACATAGTAGTAGTAATGCTTAAAAGTGTTTCGACAACTTAGGTCATTTCGCACGTGAGCCGCCACCGGAAATCGAACCCGGGACCACTTTCATCGGAGGCGAACGCGTTGTCCACTTGACTATCCGGAGGCTAGGAAGTATAACAGGAATTACAAGGTTTCACTTCAGAAATCATGCCAGACACGACAAGAACCATTAGGAGAAGATAAAGGACAGATATAACGAAGTAAACAGAAATAATTACGAAGAATACAGGAGGAAATTAGACAAGTTAAATTGCCATAAACCCATACACATATGGTCAACAAAGAAAGTCTTTAACGCACGAGTTACTGAAAGAACTAATGGATCGAACTAAGTCATAAATTAGGATTACTTCACTGGATGAATAATAACTGCTCATGCTAAAGAAGCAGCAGGAAACATGGTTCATCAATCGACCTAATTTTTCAGTTTTGGTGTCTTTTAAAACATGTTCTAATAACCATATTAAATAACAACGGCCTTATTTACCTCAAAGACCTCTATAAAAACCATTCTTGAAATTTACTCCGATTGTTTCGACGATTTTTTCCTAACTCTGCGAAAAATGGATCTTGTGACAGTTGAAATGGAAAATATTGACAGACGTTGTAGACAACACGTATTTTGGCTTCGCCCTTTTATGCAATACAAATTGTTCGGAAAAGATAGACCATGAACGGATAAAATTCCCTGCACGACCACAATAAGACGAGACACATAAGGTGGATTGTAAGCATTCTGAAGTTACTTCCTGCTTACTTCAAAGAAGCGAAGTAGGTCCTTTTTGAAGTACAATCGATGTGACCAAATCCAACCACGTGAAAGGGAACCATCCAGATGGAAAAATCTTTGCACTTCTATTGAGAACTCGACTACTTCCGTCCGGACATCATCAAATCCTTTCCGAATAGTTTGAGTCGTCTTCCGGGTAACAGAGATATTATCCATATCAGAAGACGTACTGCTTATTTGGAGGATTAAAAACATTGGCGATGAAGAAATGTGGGGGGTTTAGTATAGCTTTGAGAAGATAATGGATAAAAATGGTTTGTTGGATTACGGTCATCTTCTTTCCTTTTTGTAATTCTCCTTCCTGGGCTTCTTTTAAAAAGCGCTCTTCTAAACAAATCTTTCTGGAACAAAATATAATTGACACTGTCACTATCTAAGCTATCAACATTTCACCCATACTACTCTATAATCCCGTTTCCATAACCTTCCATTTTATTCTGCCATTGGTTATATTATTTATGCAATGTTTTACAAATAACAAATTAATTTCTTTTTCATTTTTCTTTGCTCTGCCCGACGTACATACGTCTAATCATTTTTGTTAACGTATATATTGCATTTGCTAATTTTTATTCTATAACTTCTGCATATAAACTTGTAATTAAATATTTTTCGCTCATAATCTAAAAATTCACTTGCTTTGAAGAAGAACTTCCAGGTAATTTTTTAACTTGTATTTAAATGCTTGTCTTTTTAATAATATCTCTGGAATATCATTTTCTCCTGCTCTATGCGCATAGGGTTAGTATTTTTTGTTGACTTATATATCTTAATGGCTATTGTTTATAATGTAACTACTATTCATAACTTTGTAAATAAGTATTTTTTGCTCATCAACTAAAATTTCATTTACATTGACGAAGAATTTCCTGGTAGTGTTTTAACTTGTATTTAAATGCTTCTATATGTTTAATAACATCCCTGGAATATATAAATTGCGTTCGAATATGTTAAATTTTATAAATTTCCTTTGTTTTCACAGTTTCTTTTTTCTTCAACGTTACTAAATTGATGCCATTGCTATTTTGTCTGAATTCTTTGCTATATTTGTGTATATTAAATGGAAGGTGAGACTTTCCAGTATCAATCTCGCCGTATCAAGTCCTTTTTCTGTCTGTCTTTGTCATCGCAAACATTTGTCGTTCAGAATAACGGGATGAAAGAAGTTGACATAGGTAGATATTAAAACCAACATTTTCACAATTAAAACCTCTCATAACTTAACCAAAGAAGTCCACAAAATACCTGTTGCCATGAATCTTTCTTACTCAATTCCAAATAAGTCGGAAATCTCTCCCAAATCTTAAAGTTACTTCTAGCAAATATTCTAGAAGTAACTTTTAGACTTAACTTTATTCTAGTAGTGTTCTAGAACTATTCTAGAAATATCTAGTTATCTGAAAAACAAATATCAGGAATGTTAAGCGTTCTTTGTCAGAGATTTATTCTCTTCGAAAAGTCGCAGAAAGCTGCTCGTTTAAGATAAACTGAAATTCAGTTTGAAAGATTTAAAACAGTGCAACGAGCTTTAAATATCTTACGATAGAATTATAATGTCCGGAAAGAATACCATATTCGCCGGAAATGCACTAAAATTAACATAAGATATTAGTAAACCAACCCTGCACCTCTTTAAGTAGATATCGTTCCGTAATTCTGTGTATATGTCATTAATAATTTTGAAGAATAAACTGTTAACGAAGTATGATCTGAGAGTTTAAGTTATTACATCCAATATTTGCGCAAAATTTCGAATATTTTTCCGAAAAATCAAAAAATTGCTTTACAGAGCGTAAAAATTGGAGAAAATATCCAATAGTAATTTAGTAATATTAGAAAAATGCTCATGAGTCTCTTAATCTAGACCATCACTTTATTTTAACGATATAAGCTGAGAATCTTGAGAGATGTTATTTTCATGTTCATATTTTCGATGCAGATTCTATTGCACTCAAATACCATATTTCATAAAAGGTTTTACTACATCCGGTATCAGGTAGAGAAGAGTCAACTTATCGAATTTGTGGAAGAGCGAGGGATTGAATGTCAAGACTAGGATTTATCCCCATTTTCTACTTATTTTCCGCAATTTGTGTCTCTAATATCTGGGCTGGATAATACAAAATATGATCTGGACCCATTTTCGCTGAATATGAAACCAGATTCTATATTCCTTTTCACCGCAATAATTTACAGGATCTTTCTTATTTTATGTCATACGCCATTTTCAGTAGCGCAATCTCCGTGAAACGGGATTCCCGCGGGTACTCGTTTCTTCTCAACGACCATTTCCATCAAATATGAAGATTAAACCCGGTACTGCCTTTTTTACGCATTATGTGCATCCTGAGCATCGAAGGATTGACTCGATGGCTATCTTCTTCACCCCCTTTTTTCACGGGCATAGCATCCTATATACCCCGTACATATTTCGAATACTTCTTATGATTTACAATTAATACTTTATAAAAAATATGAATCTAACGATTTGCTTTCTTACGGCATATCCTGAAACTCTGCGTACCTGAAAATCATTCGACAGTATAATGTTCAACCAGAATACCGATTTGTACCTATTATCCCAACAATAAGCGACCAATAAGCTTAGAGAGGGAATTAGGCTTACTTAGCGAGGAAAAGTTCTGGCAAGATAGCTCAATTGGCAGGAGCAATCACCCGGATAAGCGAAACCCATTCCTGTCAGACTTTTTTATGTCCGTTTCACATTGGGAATGTTACTTGGCAAGATGAGGTAGTTTCCCTTCGCATTCTTTGCTGCGCCAGAATACTTTTAAGGGAAACATTGTAACATTTTGATAATTTTTTAATTCTTAAAATAAGTTACTAATAAAAGGGGTAAATATTGGCCATAATTGCAACCTGACCCGTGTTCCCATATCGATGTTTATTGCACAGAAGAAGCGTTATTGTTAAAATGCTTCGACAGCTTAGATAATTTCGCACGAAGCCCCACACCGAAGTCGAACACGTGCCGACTTGGCTATTCGAGAGTCCATTTATTATTATTACTTTACGTAATAACAATAAGGGAGTAATAATAAGGATATATGTACAGCACATAGCCCGGTGGACGGTTAGAACCTCAGAGTCTCAAGTACGGCTAGAACCTAAATATACTATGCTTTACATGGAAATAGTCCTCGCAGTGAAACACAATGGCCTTATGGCTTACGCATTACATAACCTTCGGAGAGACCTAAACGAATGCCATTATTCAGCATCGTTCATAACTCATTAGCTATCAGTTTATCAAAGCTATAAAAAGAAAAAGACATAAGTAAGGAAAATGCATTTTTCTCAATTATATGCTAAAAAATGAAGAAAAATATCCCATTCTTCTACACATGGTAGCAGGAACGAAAGATCATTACGTAAAAGTAATACTAGAGCGCCCGAGAAACTGGATAGCATGATGACTTAGTAATGTTTGACGAGCGCAGCATCAAATGTTTCTATTATTTTCGATATTTTGGAACGATATTGTCAAATATAAAGAAGAGCTAATGCGAGAAGGTTTGAATAATAAAGGTATAAAATGCATAAAAGAAAAGGAAAGAAGGTGCAATTCCCGTAAAAGAAGAGCAATCGAGTGGTTCCATATTATGAAAATGTGTGCAGCTGCTGTGCATTTTCATAATACCTTGGCGTATTTCCATAATACCATCAAGGCGTCACAAATTTCTGCGACGCAGATTCCGTAAAGTTGGCGTTCGTACATAGCCAATATAAATTGTGGTACATCTGCTTTTACACCTTTTCCAATGTAGGCAAATTACAGGACAGCCAAAGACTCGACTTCCTAATACTGTTTGGATGTACGTAAGATGCAACCCGTTCGACAGCCTTTGTCCTAAAATTTATTCCTTTTGCACAGTTTAAATGTACGACCTCTTATCACCTTTACCGATTCTATCTTCACTGTTTTATAACATGAACTATTTGCCTACTATACATGGTTCAGTAAAATCAAAAAATATTTATGTATGTCTCTGATACGAGGAACATCAGCCATGTGTACGAGATAACAGTCATATTTTATCGAATTTAGATGATGAAGCAGGTAATGACTTTTGAATGAAGACGGTAATGAATTTTTTAAAAAAATAAATAAAGGATGGATAAATTAATAATGTATGAACACCAAAATCCATCAAAAATTGTTATTCCCAATGAAATTGCGCCATCCAAGAAGGTAAAATCAGGAGAAAAAGAAGAATATAAGAATTATCTTACGTTCTACAATAAAGGGGTAATTCATCCAATTTCAACAAATGTAATTTAAACCGCGCCATGGGTAACTATACCAACCAAAATATGACTTGAGGAAATTAAAATGTAAATGTAATGGTAAAAGTAAAATGTCAAACCAGAAGTTACAGAGTAAGAAGTTAGGTTAGGTTAGTTAGGTTAAAACTGATATGTTGGGTTGTTGGGTCAAACTCGTGGGACACCATCACTGAAACAATGAAACAAAATTATATACTTACTGTATTTCTTGAGCAACATAAAACTTTCCGTATCTCCCAGAATCCACAGTATAAGTGACTAATGTAAATTACAATCTTTACCTGACCGAAGAGGAGCAAAATGCGAAAGTGATGAACACGAATGGATACAGAGAAATTGACACGAAACCGATTCGAATCCGCACCGCTAAGTAAGAGTTACAAAATAAAAATAACTTAACCAAAATTTATTTTAAAACACGGTCCTGGTTTTTTATGCACCCTGCAAGTGCTGCCCCGCTCTGGTAGCGGCCGCTGGAACTATGAGGTACCGTGTACTCTTTGGCGGAAGTGTAACCTTGACGATGCCAGTGCAGTACACAGACGAGAGGGTTGTCAGTTGTTGATAAGGATATCCATTTGATTCATTTATTCATATGTAATAACTATAAATAATTCGGTAATCTGGTCGTAGAAGAAATCGAATCAAATACGGTTTTTCCGCGTTATATAAGACCCGCCCATAATAATTTACTAGAGATTTGAAAATTAAACCGCAAAAATATACAAACAGAATGCAGAAAAGAAAAAGAAAAATCCATTACAACGGGAAATCAATCAAAAAATGTTTCGAGGGAATCCATAGAATTCAAGATAAGGCACAAGTATTTTCGAATTTCTCCGCTTAAGATTAAAATATTTTAATGAAATTCCAAAAGTAATATTATCCTCAATTGAATAACTCTTTATAAATGGTATAATAAAATCAATGTCTAGTTTAAATGATGATAATATTCGACGATAAATAAAAAAGAGAATTTTAAAGATATGGAAGTTAACTCACGTTTATCGAGCGTTGCACAGTTCCAGGAATCCACTTTCGCTCTGTGTTGTTCAGACTCAGCTCCGACATCCAGAAACTAGATGGTGTAGGTCACTGTAGAAATAAAGCTGCAGTTTCGACGCCTTAAGAATCGTTTAGCTAATTTTGATAACAATCACTTCCTTGGGCTAAAGGACAAGGCGGAGCAGGGCAGGAACAGGATTATTTTCAAACCTCTGGTAATCTCTCCCTCATATCCACCAGTTACTTCGACAAGCGTTTACCAACATTCCTGAAAAATAAGTATCACTTTTAATTGACCAATTGAAAAGGCGCTCCAAAATGAACAACTGCTCAAAGTAAGAACGCGTTGCCCACTTGGCTAACCGGGAGCGAATGCTCAAAAAGACGTAGAAGTTAAGGTACGCCTCTTCGTTCCAAGTTAACCACCTTCCCTTCCACTCTTCCTAGATCAAAAATTACTGCGCACGTCATTTGAGAGAGCAAGTAGGGGGCCCTCTCAAGGCTAAAGTAAGGTTGTGTGGACTATTGAGGTTCAACCTCACTGAATGCCTTCACCAAAACATCGAAGGTTGACGAGGGACGCGAAGAATGAATCGCTAGATTTAAAAAAATATCTTTAAGTACTTTTTTTCGCTTACTAGAAATGAACTGAAAAATTTTAATAAACTATTCCAGTACGTGTTTCCTTTATGAAGGTCCTATTCTATCCTAAATGGCTGAAGAGTAAAATTGTTGGGCGCTTACCCCAAAAATATTACGATTGTATTCGTGACACCACTAAGTTTATACCATCAGCATATATTTTCCAATTGTTTCTCAAGTATTTAAGCCCCCACACTTCAGGTGCAGTCGGTCTATTCGCGCACTGGATTTTCTTAGCGATGGTTCCTTGTTCCATTTGCTCAGGCAAAGAAGGGGTACAAAGGGAAATGAGTTAAATAACCTTCTTGAATTATTTCCTGCTGAATCTCTGAACTTTTATGGCGGAAGTATTCCATTCTACGTTAGAAAAGCGCAAAGCGGTCTATTGTAAATCACCTAGATGAGACAGTCTGTAAGAAGATAAAAGGAATTAACTTACACTTAATACACGATCACCGAGTGTTGCCGAATATTTGAGACATTTCTAATACAACCGACGTGAATGAAAATAGGAAATATATATTCATCACAAGATGAGGAAGGAAGTCTGGCTTGCTTCCTCATTAAACCAGAACATTATGTGTAGAAAACGTCCAAATAAATGCAATTCAATGACCATAAGAATGTAATGCACTAGGTTCGTTCCATAAGTCATGGCAAATGTATTATATAGGCAATACAGCCGCAGGAATAGATATTCACTGTATGCGATTGAAGGACGATGGAGTGTGTTTCCCAATACTTGTATAAAATTGGTTCCTGGAACAGGAACCAATTATTAGGGAAAACTGAAAAATCCGTGAATAAAAATCATCGTTGTATTAGACAGAAAAGGATGCATGGCAGAAGTTGCGATGGGTCCAGGTTTGAAGGTCTCCACCAAACGTGCATTAATTTGATAAGGCAATGCACTATCTCATAGCTCCACATGGCACTGATGAACACACTGCCATGAAGAACTGCAATTTTCACATTTGACCACTATTCCACTTACATCCGTATTTCAGCACTGACTATAGCATTTTTTTGCGTGTGCTGTCAATTACCCACCATAGCACACAGATACAATCTCGCGACGGCATCTCATAGCAGTGACCGCGTTGTCAACGTATCTACTGAACTAACCACAGTTCTGTTATTTCGGAAGATATGAGGCCTGGTTTTCTGCCGCGGAAGCGATACTGCACTTACGGTCAGGGGGTACATTAGTTAGGATTGTGCGAATCACACGTGCGGCACCGCGGGTTAAAAAAACCCACGTGTGTACAGAGCCTAATATAGATAAGCCTCCGGTTAACTATCTGGAAAACGCATTTGACTTCGGTAAAAGCTGTTCCGGGTTCGAATCCCAATGGAGGAACATGGGGGAAATGACCTTAGCTGTAGTAACATTTTTAAATTTCAGCTATTACTACACAGACGTCATGAACAACGGAATTACCCTGATATATATTGTAAAATGAATATTTCTATAGAATCGAATGAGGACAGACTTTCATGAAAGCATTAACAAGCATTACTCACACGTCATCAGCGTTCGTATTATCACAACCATGAACAAGACTGAGATAAAAGTAAAAAAATATATTTTTTTGTCTTGTACAAAACTACTAATAGATCTAAGGGGTTTTCTGAACTCTATGGTGCTGAATGGCATTGCTATCAAGGAGGATAAAGTTATGAGGATTACTCCAATGCCTTTGATTTCCACTCTTTTGTCAATCACCACTTGTACCCTTGGAGGATAATCGGATTTGTCTTCAGAATTCGAAAGACAATAAAGCCGTTACGAGGGTAAAATCATCAGGGCATTCACCCCCACTCCCCCAGGGAGGCTAACCCTATTCCCACCATCCTCATTAATCCACCCATTGCTCCCGGAGACCATCGCATTTAATTTTCATAGACTGCTCCCAATGACTACGCTCTTACCTGCAAACTTCTTTCGGTACACCATGGCCGTACCCTCTTTTACATTCTAGCCCTCCCTACACTTGGAGTGTACTCTCATCAACCAGTCTTTCTTTTTACAAGTCCCTCGCCCTTCCCTCGCACACCCTTCCATACCCCTTCTATCGGCAGCGAATACCCCCTTCGCGAGCCCACTTTTATCCTCGCTTTTAAACATACTTGCCGTTTCATCCCCTTCAGCTCACTGCAAACACTCTCGTTATGGATCTCCTCGACGGCGAAATCGCTCCCACTGTTAAAAAGAATGTAAACGCTTCCTCCGTGTTCGCATATTTCCACCGTGTTGTCTTTTTGATTGTTATCTTCCGCTTATTTGCGGAACGATGTTCGAATAAATCGCGGGGAATCGCAAATCTGTCGCTAACGCAGGAGGTTGTTTATTTTTGCACACGAAGAATGCTGTGTTCTTAAATATAATACGCTCCATTAGCCTCGACGCGATTCTTTCGCATGCCGAAATCTTTATTATCTAAAATCTTTAGTATCAAAATCGTCTACTATGTGGAATACCGTAATGGTAGGAATAAAAACACTGTAAAATTTGCGGAATTTTTAGTGTTTTTATTCCCACCAATAGCATCTTAACTTATTTCGTTCGTTTCTTTTTGTTTTAATTCATCCCTTTCATTTATTTGAATAGCATTTATCGATATTTTCGCTTTACCACAACCTTATGGTAAAGTGAACAAGTGTTTTTCTATTATTATTTTCATTATGGAAAACTACCACCAAGTTAAGGCCGTATTATTGGATTCGATATTTTTCGCCTTAACCAACGACAATGATATGGTCTTGTTATTTGCTTACATAATCAGACGTCGCCATTTCCTTGTTTAAAAATTCATTAAAGCCTGTTCTATAAAATAAGCCCATAGGGTGGGATTTTCCCCGGAGAAGAAGAATGGATCAACGATGAAAGCTTTTAAAATAATAATTCATTACAGAACTAATCATCGTTTCAGAATCTAGCTTTCAAAGAAGACGGACATGCCCTTTTCTCACTACTGAGTGTACCTGCTGAGTTTTCAGCAGCAGTGCGTTAACCCCCGAGTTTTAAACCTTTCCTGTATTTGCATATATCGTAGTGTATAGTTTACTTATTTATGGAAAAGTTATCATATATGGCGCATCTTTGTAGTTCTTACTGCTATTTTTTAAGAATTTCTTGCAGGAAACCCACAAAACACCAAATCCTGACTGCACAAGTGCTTAGTGACATCCATTTTTACATTTTCCCTTTCTTTTTCATTTACCAAGTTAACGCCTGTTTTTACTCGTGTGTTTTACGGTATTCTATTCGCACATATACTTCATCGTGAGTATCGAAAGTTTTTACTTTGCTTTAATGAATTTATATTACATATCCAATCTCTTGGATATGTAACTTCAATAAAACTTCGTTAACTGTGAACATTAGGGCATTTTATTCGAACAAAAACTCGATTATAAGTATCAATAACCATTTTGTTTTGCTTTAATAAATTTAAATTTAACTTCATTCTCCTACGTAAATAACTTTATTAGACTTTCGTTCACAGTGAACAGTCCTTTGATGCATTTACTCTATGCAAGCCATTTCTTAAGTTAGATGTCTAGCGTTTCTAGAAGGAATGCCTTTTCAAGCGGAGGCATCGATTGCCTTTAGAGCATTATCAGTCAATCCAATAATCCGGATCTAAATGTGCATTCTTTCTACCGGCCGCCCAACTCTTCGGGTTTTGCGTTGCCTCAATGAAGAAATAAACTTTTATTCACGAATAAATAACAATAGCATAACTTAAATTGTTGAAATATAAATTTTCCTGATATCTATTGGCTAGATAACGTAGATAAGAAAAAGCTCGAGGTATTGACTATGGCAGAACTCTCTTAAGTATTATTCATAGAAATTCGTTACATCAATCAGATGGTTAAAGAGTCTACCGGAGAAATAAGCTAATTAGATCTTCTTTTCACTTCGCCCAAGCGAATATTAAATGCGTGTTTGCGATGGATTATCCAAACACGGCTATTATTATAGATTTTGATATTAGCTTGGTAAGGTACCGAAAACTTAAACGCGAAGTACCTCAGTACTTATCTACCTCTGTACTCCATCGCTAATTTTGAAAAGATTTCCTTATTAACTCTAATCTGACTTTCCGATGTATGAACGCGCGCGATGTTTTAAATGCTAAGTAAATTTAAAAATTTTTCGCACGGATAATGCGTGACCTTACTTATTAACTTGTACCCTCTAAGTATTCTAAACAAAATAATGAACCTAGATGGTATAACAAAGAGACTAGGAAAGCTCTGAAGAAACAGAGGCGTTTGCGTTCGAAATTATAAGCCGATCCGAAACATACAAACAATACAAACAAAAAATTTATGAGCATCTATAAACAAGCAAAATCTTAAACAAAAGGCTAAATCGCGGTGTTAAGAAACAAACTCGAGATAGTGATATGCGAGACGTCTCCCGTCAATTTAAAACAAGATTTTTTGCGAAAAATTACGAGATAAGGACGTAGATAACGACCCGAAGGCCTTCTGGTCGTTTAAATCTGATAAAGATTGAATCTAATAAATCACCTAATTCCGAAGACACTCCAGCTCGGGTATTCAAGAAAGAAGCAGAAAGCGTAGCTCTTTTTCTAAAAAACCTTAATTTTGGAGTCTATGAGTGAAGTAAGTAACATTGAAAAGCCTTCGAACGAAGGTTAGGTCCCGATATATTGGAACATTGAGAATGTACCTTCAATATTTAAAAGCGTCTCTAAAAAATAATCCTGCGAACTATAGGCATATTTATTTATTTTCATCTTCACTGCAATTTGGCCTTTTAGCCAGGTGGCAGTGTTGGAGGGGAGCATAACATGTTAAACATAGGTTTGCCTGGCATTTGCCCAAGGACAGTAGGGAAACCCCTCCAAAAACCTCCCGTAGGCAATACATTACATAAGACACATACAGTACATACATAAGACACATATAAGTACATACACAGAGTTACATAAAGATATATACATTTAGATTTAGCTTATCATAGAATGTTAAACTTAGATAATGACATGGAAAAAA
>KZ308223.1:1621215-1632770 GCA_000376725.2 Ladona fulva
TATTATTACAATTATTATTATTACGGGTAAAATTTTGCTTTTTCTTTCTTCGATCATAGTCTAACCACAAAGTCGTACCTGAAGCAATTGGTGATTAACATTAGTACATAGATAGGAAGTAATTTAAACTCGAACACGTTGAAAAAGGCCGCATGTTCTAAAAATACTATTTCAGTGAAGAAAGTGATCGATGTATCAAATTTATGTAGTTCATATCATCCCTGTCACGTAGCATATAATTCTGAAAACCATGAAAGACATTTTAAATTTTAAAAAGTATTTTTTGGAGAACCATAGTCAAATACCCGCGTACTTCATAAACGATTACTCAATTATCCGGGTAGTTGTAAATTCGGCTAGTTTGGATTACCTAGCTCCTGTATCTTAGCAAAAAGTTGTCAAAAACGAAATACCGGGTTCATTCTGGAATGTTGGAATAGGACCCTTGCAACTCCAAATCCCGGGGGCTATGCTACCAATAAGGCTTTAGAGTAGAAAGGGCGGGTGAGCCGTATTCTGCGAACGTCTGCGTTGTGAAGTCCGCGCTGCATGTCCAAGAGCTTCTAAGCCCGGAAGGAACGAAATCGAGACATGGAACTTTGGTGAGTAAATGCTCTTCGCCGAGGCCAATTCAGTTTGAAATGCAGGCATCAAGATTTTCAATAATGGCCCTAATCTCCTCCTCATCCAACCTTCGCTTGTTAAAAGAGCCTCACAGGGACCATCGCTAATAGTTTTAATGGTCGTTGAGTGTAATAGAAACTAGTAAGTCTCGCTCCCTCGCTTCCACTGTTATGGGAATGACGGGAGTTAGAGTAAAAGGCAGGAATAACTTTTGCGAACGAGTTATTCAGAAATGAAGAAAAGGGAGGAAATGATGAGTGCGAAGGGATGACTACATTGCTTTCTAAATCTAGCTATCATTTAAGTTTAAATTTAATAGTTTCGTTTAAACTATAATAATGTTTTCTCTAGCATAACTTTCGTGCGTATTTGGACTATTTTCGTGATTACAAAGATTGGAGCATGGATTTATAAGTTGAAAATTAAGGACCTACATTCGGTAAAATTCGGAGTTACAGGATAACATAATTTAACTATCATATCACGATGATTTCCTGGAACAATAGTAAAAAGTTCCTTTTTTACCTTTGGCTACTTCTGGCATTTAAAATGCGATTAGTTCACTCCGGTCATTTAGATTCCTGGCCGATAATGCCATAATATTAGGCTTTTGATAAGCCTAATAGGTAATGCGTCCGGGTTCCGGGTAAAAAGGTAAGGAGAAAAATGTTCCTGCAATAATAAGAAAAATTTACACTCATCTAAATATGTAACGCATATAAATTACATCAATGAAAGACGCACGCACTCTTTAATTGAAGTAGATCCATTTATCGAATTATTACGAGAAATTATTCCTGCCATCATATCTTGATGAATTCAATATATTTCATGTGCCTTTGGATTAAGAAAAGAGAAAAATTGTCTTTCGTTTACTTTCGTCTTAATTCAATAGTAAAAAGTTCCTTTTTTACCTTTGGCTACTTCTGGCATTTAAAATGCGATTAGTTCACTATTGTTCATGGCCGCTGTGATTGACGGTCGCGGTGTCGGAGTGGTTAGCGTGCCAGTTCTCCAACCTCATGGTTCCGGGTTTGAGTCCCGAATATTGGAATGAATGAAATAAATTTGTGTGTATTTCTAAATAACTATAATTATTAAAATGGATGTAATTGGGTTCATCTGTTTTCATTAAATAAGTTATCATTATGAGAATTAAAGGAGGCACTTCGTAGTTTCCACACTAAATTGAGTGTGGAATAAATAAATTTAGTGTGGAAACTACGAAGTGCCTTCTTTAATTCTCACTATGGCTTTCCACGAAGTCCGGCCTAATACTATAGAATTTAAAGTTATCATTATTCTGATATGAAAGCTACTGAGGTGCTGTATAATGGAATTTACTTTGTTAACTTATTATTGCATGCTATGAAATGTGTTATTCATAGGGTCATTTTCCTGGACCTATTTGGACCTTTTCCAGGCATGAAATTCTAACTCAGCGAGGAGACCAAGGGCAAGATTCCTCACTCCTCATCTCGTCTGGTAAGCCTCATTACTTCACCAGGGTTTTTGGTAGCTAATAGTGGAAGGCTTGAGGTTCAAAATAGCCTCCGAGCTGAATACTTAACAGATTGACAGACCATAGTTTCCCACACGCATCGAGAATGCTAGGCTGCAAACGGAATCGGACTGGGGACCGCTTTCAACAGAAGCGGTCGCATTACCTATTAGGTTAATCAAAAGCCTAAGATGATGCATTATCTGTCAGATATCTAAATGACCGTAGTAAACGAAACATGTTTTAGATACCAGAAATTGCCTAAGGTCAAAAACATTGAGGAAAGAGAAGTGAGGCATCGAAAAAGACTAACTGAAAGAGGTAAATCGCTTTGATACCGGCGCAACAAATACGTACATTTATTCCAACTTAGCCTTCAATATGCTTCGAGTAAAAAATATAAGAACCAATCGTGGAGATGAATGAATCTGGCGTATTGTGTCAGAGGTGATGAGAAAACGGGCAAAGAAAATATGCGGAGAAGTACTAGGATGGCAATTATTTGGAAAACGTGACGGAAATGAGTACATCTGCAAAGAATGCAATCTCCCATACACAGAGCGGGAACATGTAAATGGGTGAGCGCGGCCGGTTCTCTTTTCCGTTTGTTTTTGACCGCTTGCCGTTTGATTCTTGTTACGAAGGAAATACGTGGATTCTTGCCGCTCGCCTCAAACAAACCCGAAGCAAAAAAATCAATCGCATTATGTTCCAGGGCGCAACCCATCGCATCATCTCCTTCAATTTTACCTCCTCCCTCCAATTACTCCCTCCACCATCAACCGTACTTCAACTCACTCCAAACCCTTAGACACTCACTCTTCTATATTCCTACAAAACCTCCCACCATCGCCAACCCTTTCATCTCGTTGTTCCGGGACAACTTTCAACATGACGAATCAGCTCTTTGTTGTGGAAGGCCGGCTGTACTCAGAGCCTTGCCGAAAAACAAAAGGTCGGCTCCGTCAAAGGAGAAAGAGAGGCCCTCCAAGAAAGTGGAGGGGAAAAGGGCGCAGGGAAAACCTAAGAGAGCTCCCTCCCACCGACAAAACCCCCTACACCCACGTTCCTCCTCTTTTCTGCCCCAGGGACGAGTTACTCCGATTCGATGGTCGTGCATTTCCTTCTACCCGCGGCGTCGCTTCCCCTACGCCATTCACCCTAAGCCCTTGAGTCAAGTGCGCCAGCTCTAATACTAATGAGCTCTTTTCTCGAGTTGTAAACGAGTAATTGTCATCGTGGGAGACGGGCACTTAATTTATGCTGCGAAAAGCGGGCCGGTTGCAAAGTTCAAAGATGATTTTCCTGGGGATAGGAGGTCATCGAGAAGATGAGGAAGGTCTTTATCTCCTGCCTCTTCAGCCTTCCATCCATTACTCAGTGGGCCAAACGCCGATTCCAGCGGAAAAATGTCCTCTTCTTACGGGGCCACTTGGTCGTTCCAAGCTCAAGCATTGCTGTCACAGTTACCGGTTGACGCATTCCTCGAAAAAGCACGGTGATGAAAACGGAGGGTCAAACGGGGTCAAATCACACATGATTTTTTCTTAACTACGCTGATAAACGCTACTGCTAACCTCCCTTGAAGAACGGAATAATTTCATTTGTCTTTCGATAAAGGATAGTGAAAGACATTTTCCTTTACTTCAGTCCCCCCCTCCTTCATGGCTGTAATGATTTGAAAGATACCGCGGTATGAGTGTTGCTGGTCAATGCATTTAGCCACTCATTGAATACTATGAAAAGTTATTCATTGATTCATTGTACTGCATAAAAGGGGCATTTGTTTCACTCATAGCATTCTAGGTTAATGAGGAAAGCAAAGCCTCATGTTGCCTGTGCCCCATTACCTCTTCAGGACTTATGGTAGCTAATGGTGGAGGTTTTGAGGTTCAAACCGGCTAAATACCTCATAGATGATGCTAAAATGCGCGTCTATTCTAACTTCAACCACCTCACTCCTCATCCCGCCTAGTTGCCTCTTCCCCTCTACGTAGCTCGAAGTAGCTTAGATTGGAGGGAAACAGGATTCAACCGACCTTTCCGCTGATGATCATTTAAAGATAAATAACTCAAATGGACTCTCAAATTTATCTACAGCAGTTAATATATCAGTAATTTTTCCAATCACTCAATAAATTGTCTCTTTCGATAAATGTAGTTTAGCAATTTTTAATTATATAACTACATCTACATCTACATAAATACCCTGCAAGCCGCCTTACGGCGTGTGGCAGGGGGTGAAAACACCGGGCGTTCGGACTATTTTTTTAGCCTATTATTATCATGTATAGTTCGCGGAAAGAATGAATTCTTAAAACGACTCGTCCTAGCATCTATTTCTCTTATTTTGCGCTCATTGTCGGATCGTCCAAAGTAGCAGGGGGGTCTCATAATATCTACTATATCTTCCGCAAATGTATAATAATCCAAATAACATTTGGAATTGCCTTTTCTTTAAGGAAATTCCCAAGGTTCCCTCCTGCTTAAGACCATAAACAAAGACTCTCCACGGACTTTTTCATAAATTAAGAAAATATTTTCCATCAACCCATGAAAACTCGATCTACAAAATGACCAAAGAAAGATTAAGAGCCTAAAGATATTTTACAAAAGTGAAATCTCTGTAAATAATAATGTTTATGGTGCATCGTTACAATTATTCATGAAAGCCATTAGCAGCATTTAAACAATTCAAGGGGAATATTAATTAGATTAATCCGTAGAATTCAGTGTCCAACGAAAAGAGTCGGCAGAGGTTGTCTTTAGAAATTCAAGAAGGGACATATTATTCGCTTGTTTGACTGTTACTTGAATACAGCTATGCGGTTCGAAACTCTTTTGAAGAAAAGGTAAAGCGCAGAAAGGCTTTCTGCAGTGCACAAAGGTTTCTTTTCTAGGTCACAATGGAAACGGTATCCGCAAAGACTACTGAGAAATTTACATGCAGTCCCATAAATATTTAACTTTTGTGGAATCCAAAATAATCTACTCAAAGACTAAAAGAAAAAAGATTCAGAAAATATCGGTTTTCCAATATTGTTACACAGAACTTCGGGAAATATTTCATGCGATAATATGAGAGCTACTGAGGTATGAATGGTGTTGAAAAATGGCATTCAATTTCTCCACCACGTTATTAATGCTATGAAATAATTCTTAGGCTCACTCACTGTGAGATGCACTTACGTCGACTTTTCCACTGATAGCGTTACAAGGATGAACGAAGAAAGAAAGACAAACTACCCCACTCCTCATCTCGCATTGTAACCCTCAATCCCCCTTTTGTACCTAATGGTATATGGATTGAAGTACAAATCGATCTTCGGACTAAGTGGTTTACTTTCAGTATTTGGAATAAACCAAAATGTCAAGCCGAGTATTCACAAATGATGTGTGTTAGAATCTGAGATTATTTATTCAAATATCAGGACCATCGGAGGACACTGATTTAAAGCGATAATGCAACAACAAAAACACAAAAGAAAAACATGTAGAACAAATACAGGTAAAGCGTTTTAAGAAGTAGGATGGATAAATAAAAACTATATGAGACAGGAAATTGCAAAATAAGAAGGCGGGATTAGATTCACCTGGAGTGAGATAAATTCGAACGTATAAGTGCCCTATGGCAATGAAAAAGGATCAACAGAATCCGGAAAGGAATTCAGGAATGAAGGAGAAAGAAAAGAGAACGTTTGGCAACAGAGAAGGAATGTTTAACAGCAGAATTAAGGATAACTGAAATGCCTATGGTGAATAAAATTCCAGTGATTGTCAAGTAAAAGAAAAATGCGAAACGCTTGCAAAATTAAACAGTTGGAAAAAACGCAATTATCAAGGTATTACTCTGTAATCGAAATTAAAACACTAAAATTGAATTCTTCGTAGCCCAAGCAGTAGTAGAGTGTACCCCTTATATCATGGAGAAAAATATACTTGTAAGTTGATTAAATCCACACCAAACGAAATTTGCCGCTTAGCTTTTCAATTAACTTCATGGTCTATCATCACCACAAGAGCCTCTGATGATCTATCTATCTCTGAAAGCGCGGTAGTCGATGATAATGTCAATTTGTTAACAAAATGAGCCTTCACGTTTTGCAATACAGGGTGCCTCAGCAAAATCAGAGAGTTCGATTAGGAATTTCCGCTATATCTACTTCGGCAGTATGTGTTTCTTGGTGCTAGCAGGCGCGTGTGTACGACGTGCATAACCTCGGAATAGCCAATTCAGTTAGATCGTATGCAGAATATAATCGGAGAGCGGCGATTACTGAAGGTCTTCGCGTTGGAAGGCCGCCGAATGGAATGTTTAGAGCATGAGAGGTCGGCTGCATACGACACTTCTGCGCACGCGGCCTTATAGATCTGCCGCCTTGTGCTGACACACACTATTTAATTTAAACACATTCACAACGACGCGTACTATCACAAAAGATGCTACCTTCGGAAATGCTTATGTTTCTCGTCGTTTCTTCTTGCTAAGAACCCATTTAGATGTTGTCCCACACCCACAGGTGTGACATTTTTAACTCCAAAACAGTGTTACTCATTGTGGTTCGCAAAAGCGTGGGGGTCCCTGAGACTATCATTGGGTCCCCGAGGTCTACATAATATCCCGGATTTTAATGATAAAATAAGATCCCGAAATTCCCATAATGTCCCAAAAAATACCATAATGCATGCTTTGGTATTTTAATTTCTCTTTCTACCGAAGTGTCAATTTTTACGTTTCTGCGTTCGTATCTTCATTGAAAGAATATTTTTCATTGCAGTTTTTATTGCAGGATAGAGAGAAATTATCTTTCAGTGATTTATTCTCATTCTTGTTCCTGGCTGCTATAATACGATAGTTAATGAATTACAAACGATGCTGAATAATAACCTTCATTAAGATCTTTCCTTATTAAATAGTGTTATTGGTAGGGTTACTGCGCTCCACCAGCGTGAACGTTTTCCTATTCTTGCATTCCGGCACCATGAGAAGAGATAAGCAAAAGCAAACTACCTAACTCCTCATCTAGCCTAGCAAGTCTCATTCCCTCTCCAGGGCTTTTTGATGACAGAGGAGTTGAGGTTAAAACTAAATTTCGGGTAGAATACTTAACAGAAAGATTTTTAGCCGACTGCGTCGCGTGCTTTTCGTGAATGTAACCTTGTTCTTAAAAAATTGAATTATAGTGGGGTGGGCCACTGAAACTATCATTGTAATACGTCTTTCCCCCTCGTAAATTTCCTCAGAACGAAAACGAAATTGAGATGTTTTAAAGCGAAAATCTTGAAAGATAAAAAGGTACATAAATTTAGGCGTAAGCCGATTTGAATTAATGATTTCTAACGTTCTCATGCTCGTCGTTCGAAATTAATTGAGCAGTCGGTGATATTTTCAACAACCGAGTCGTTCCTAGGTAAGTACGTTGCGGTTTCCTCAACAAATGAAAAGGTCTGAGAATCTCATGGCAAAAAGGTAACTAAGGAAATCGCCTTCCGACTTCAAATGAACAAGGGGAACGTAACTCCAAAAATAATTGCGGTCATTTGGAATCACCTGCGGTCTCTGGATTTAACATTGCTACGGTATAATTGAGTAGGACAATTTGCTCAACAAGAAAGACATTAGTGGCATAAAATGATGAATTGTATTCTTTGAAAGAAAAAGAGGCTGATGGAAATTTTCCGTTGAAGAATCAATGCTTTGCTGCATTTCTCTCATATCTTTGTGAGCTCTTTTTTAAAAAAACCCTTTTCAAATAGCTTGAACACTAAAGTGCATGATCATTCGAATGAAAAAGTATACGTATTTTTGTACTACCAATTATTCGCGCATGTAGTTCAAGAAATATTTAGAGCGGAATTGAGTGAATTAGTGAGCTAAGGGAATCACTTCCAAATTCCAAATTTGAATATGGTGATTTTTCAACGTACGTTTTCTGAAATTTGGCATGTCCCGTTTAATGATAGTGTGAAATTTAGGCTAATTTGCTTTACCTTATACAATTACTAATTATTAGTTGAAGGAGCTCAAAAATATTTAAGGCCAACCTTTTCATGAAATGTATGTATATAAAATAAGAATACATATGTATATAAAAATTTCTGCAAGATTATCTTGAATTAATAACTGTATTCAAATGCAAATATTTATATAATATTCAATTCAAATCATTAACAAGGAATAATAACTGTCTTAAGTGTAAATTTAGATCAGAAATGGAGGGTTATCGATGAGTTGGCTGAGAAGTATCTGTTATATATAGACGCTTCTCCGGATATATATACAAATTCAGAGGGAAAAGGAAAAGTGTCAGTGAGCTGGCGATTTTTTACCGTATAGCTCCCGCCAATCATACTAGGGAAAAAGTGAGATATCGATTCTGGGTATCGTGGGTTCGATCCTATAGGTCCCTAAAGAAATATTTTTCTCGTAAAGATGCATTGCACGGTTTTTCAGAAATTTTTTTCAGGCACTTTCCGTGGAAAGGAAATTAAATTCAATCTGAAGTTAGAGAAGGTGATTCTCTAACGTGTACAAGAAAGACATCTCCCAAAATGATCCTAGGTTCGACGCTAGGTCGATGAAAAAATTGCCTGATATTGTAAAGGTAAATTCGGGAAGACAGCCCTTTAATTCCATTATCTAAGGAAACAACATATATGGTAAGCACATGCTCGCAGGGATGCCAGAGTCTTCGTATCTTAGTTCCCGATTAGATTTCGTCTCAACACATTGGTGATGGTTGAAATGTGATTATTTTTAGACATAGATTTTCATTCTTTCTACGTTAGCAGCGGAAGACGCGTTGGCGTTGCGCATTTTTAATTTGATGCAACTCCTGAAATGAATTCTGTTTGACTATAGGAATAGTTAAAAGTGGAGGTAACAAAATTGGAATAGGCAACAATATCAAGTAATTTGTTCATTGGTTCTAAGCCAGGCTGCTTTCTTTTCTCCATGAGAATTACTTTGAGGTGAACTACTGAACTTATTTAAACAATCAACTTAGATATAGGTGACTGTAACATGGTATGGCAAGAAAAGAGAACTTTAATTTATGCATAGGCATTCCAAAAATCAAAAGTGACTTTCCTTTTGACCCTAGGTCATTTGAAATGCTCTTCAGTTATTAATCATAGGGAAACTTGGAATATGCAAACCGAGATGCTCAATCTTTTGCTCGCAACCTGGATGTTTGCTTAAGGACCATGCAGATTTTTACAGACTCTTAGCTATTTATGTATGTTTTAGGGCCCCAAGGGATATTAAAATTCCATTTTACGTAAATCTATCAGGTAAAATAGCACAGGTTTGAAAGAAAGGCTTTTGAAACAATACGGATGCTCACTTAGGTCCTCTAATGGCCCTCTCTTGATTTTATTGACATTTCATTACTAAGAACAGAAGTTGGGACCCCAAAATATCACCATGTATCTGTGGTAAGGTGATAAGCCTTCTTAATTTATTTATTGCTCACAACATAGAGCTTTGTAAGTACCAATTGGGAAACATTTTTGGGTGATTAGTGGTAGCCAATCACTCCTTAGCTTGCAGTATGCATGCAACTTTTACTCACAAGATACACAGGCATTAAAGAGAGAGCTTTAAACAAAAATTTTAAAAAAACTTAACCCAACTGAATTACAAGGTGTTTGATACTTTCATGTCATATCTGTAATCACATTCTATAAAGAAGTTTTTTACGATAGAATAGTATGATTGATGACTGGAGGGTTTATTTAGTTGTTGATATTTTTGGCAGATAGTATACACCAAAGTGGACCCAGATACAAATACCTACCTGGGCCTCTTCTTACAGATATATTTTACAATCTTCAAATTTACCCTTGTGAAATGGGATCCCTTCAAACTGGGGACCCAGATCCTAGGCATCTATGAAACCTCCTCTTTTATGGCCCGGAAACCAAATGAATCCAACACTAAATTTCTCAAAAGCTAGAAAACAAGGAGCTAATACATTTCAATATGATGAATGCTTGAGCCGTCACTTTGTGGAATTCCATAATCGGTAAGAAAGAAACACACTTTGTAAAAATTCCACAAGAATATATTTGGAAGCTAACTGGTTTCGACTACTTAATAGTCATCATCAGGCCATCATCATCATCATTAAGTGGAGTAAACAGGTCGGCTTCCAAATATATTCTTGTGGAATTTTTACAAAGCGTGTTTCATTCTTACCTAATACCTAATCATCCACAAGGAATGTCCTCTCATATGTAAAATAGTTAGGCCATAGATGAAAAATACCAAGGTGGAAATAGGATGAGTCTGGAGCATTGAAAAATATGCATATATACATAAATCATACTTAATGTGATAGTCATCTTGAAGATCTGTACAATAAACACTACCCAAGGTGAAATATTAGAGAAAACTAATCAACTTTGCTTCAGAATATACCGTAAATACTTGATAATAAGTCAATCATTGATTGTAAATTTTATAGTGAATACAATAGAGACCAAATGGAAGAGGTGCTCAGAGTTATCTAATTATAAGACATTTTTTCATGTGTGAAACTTGAGCAATATCTCTCTTGTGTATTGGAATGGTAGTTATATTGAAATAATTGAAAATACTTATAGTTAGGGTTGCCATGTTCTTATTGGAAGAAACTGGGACTTATCAAATTCTGAAATGGGTGAAACTGCAACAAAACCAGGATGTTGTCTTAAAACTTGGCATTATTGTGGAACAAATTCCATTTACAGTGGAACCTCGAGATACGAGCACCTCTATATACGAGAAATTCGAGATACGAGTAAAGTATGAGCGAAAAATTCGTCTCTAAATACGAGCATTGACTCGAGTAACGAGCCAGGCTGTTGGTATGCGTGGCGCGTTTCCCGATCCGGCTCGACTCGGGGATTCACCCTAGCGGGCAACGTCAGCTTGGGTGAATCCCCTCGTCAGATCATTCAGTGTTCTTTGATCTACGTGTTGCGTGCGCTTGTGAGTTAATTGTTTTTTACATTTAACGTGAAAATAATTATTTCACGATGCCTCCCAAGAAGATTGTTGCCTCAGATAGTGATGCAAAGAAAAAGAAAGAAGCCATGGCCGTTGAAATTAAGAAAGAAATCATAGATAAACATAAGCGTGGTGTAAGAGTGACGGAATTGGCGAAGACTTACAGCCGTTCGACATCTACGATCTGCACTATTCTGAAGAAGAAGGAAGAAAGTAAGAAACTTGATGTGGCCAAAGGAGTTACCGTTACTTCCAAGCACCGTCCAAAACTCCTAGAAGATGTCGAGAAGCTGTTGTTGGTGTGGATTAACGGGAAGCAGTTAAAAGGCGATTCGGTGTCGGAAGGTATCATTTGCGCTAAGGCTAAGAATCTGTACTTGGACCTTCTCCGAAAAACACCAGGTACGTCGACTGAAGATGAGATGGCATTTAAGGCAA
>KZ308223.1:1636535-1664377 GCA_000376725.2 Ladona fulva
TTATTATATAAATATTTATTAATAAAATTTTAGGATAAGAATGAAGTATTTTTCCATCCAACATTAAAATGATATTCTAGTAATATGGGGAAGATTGTAGTACCTCTACGCATTACTATTACATCAGACATATATGGGAACCACTTCAGTGAACTTGGGAAGTACTAAGAACTGTTTCATGCAAACCAGCAGAATCCCTTCACTGCAAATGTCCCAAATAAACTTCAGCAGCTTGTATGAGCTAATGAAATTTAATTGCACCAGAAATTCTACACTGATTTACAAATACTGGTGCACCATGAAAGGGCCATTTCGGCGGCATAAAACGAATTTCATATAGAGGGTATGCTTCCATTCAGAGCTGATTGAAAAATCAGGCCACAAAATCCACATATTTAAGGAAAAGAGATATGTCTGTTGATAGAGTGCCACACTGTAACTAGAATGGCTGCTCTTCTTGCATTGTTCATTTTCAGGGCACCATTTTTCTACAAATCAGTATATAATACCTGATAGAGAATATCTATGATGTTTATAACAATTTTTATGACACCCCCTACCACAATCAATGACACCCCCTGCCACATGCCGGAAGGCAGCTTGCAGTGTACTTATGTAGATGTAGATTTTTCAAATTCTTTGCTAAATGCAATGCTAGATTGAACGTGTTATAAGTAACCAATCATCTTTAACAAATAAGGTCATTTTAAAAATAATAACCATCCCTGTTAATTTTCAAACTTTCATCTCCCGCTAAAGAAGGATGAAATTACAAGTATTTTATCAAGAAGGCTTAAAAAGAGCTTCTTTGAGAATAGATAAATCTTTCAAGTTCAGTCTGCTATATCATTTTCTTAGTACTTTTCTTATATTTAATCACTACTTATTATAAAATTTTTAAATGATATTTAAAAACTATTTAATGAAAACCCAATTGTGACAATAAGTGACTGGTCAATTGTCCTACAAGCAAGAAACATATTAATCATTAATTTGTCTCCATCTGAGAAATGATCACTTTGTCAGATATACTTATTCTACTTTCAAATTAGATTCAAGCATAAAATAGCTTCTGTATTTTTTAAAGAAAAAATAGAAGTACAAAATTGAATGTTCATATACAGTCTAACAAAAGCAAAGAAATATTTAGTATTCTTTGGTTGAAATGGAATGGCATTGATTCTTATTTTAAAATATAAGCTTGATACCTTATGAAATACTCCTAAAGAATTTCACCGCCTCATTGGTGATATTTGTTATTGAGGCAAAAAATTGTATCTTCTAATTGTTTTGGATATCTTGTCAACAACTGAATTTGGAGCCTTTGAAGCCATATTCTGTGAATGATATATTGTTTACATTAGTTTTTAATTTAAGTCCAGGTTTCACAATAGTTATAATCTTTGGCACTCTAGCATTTTATTCCAAATTATCTTGATTGCTTGTTATAACTATTGCCATACGATATCACTAAAATCAGAGCCATGCACAACCTCCTCTTACCTCTCCCTCTCCTTAGGGGTAAAGACAGCCATTCATAGACCCATAGCAAAAGACTTAGAATGAGGCCCCAAACAGAAATGAATCAACTGAAATTATTCATTAATGAAGGAATTTGTTGACTCCAATATGGTAAGACCATAGAGTAAACTTAAGATTACTCTATGGTAAGACACTGAAGCACCTAATATAGTTATCAAATTATAGTTTACCTCTGTTTAAATTTGCTCAAGCAACCCCTAATTAACAATTCTGTGATTCTTTAACCATCATTTTTCTATTTTTCACATATGAACATTTCCCAGGTAATTTTCATGGAATCCTCTGTATTGCACAATAAGTGAAAGTAATTTTCCTAATTATATTGCATCAATCATGAGAGCATTCAATAGTTCAACAATAAGACAGAACTGTGATAAAAGATGTCAATCTATTAAAGTTTCTGAAGTAAATAATATCTTTTGAGTACAATTAGCTATGAGAAAACGATAATTCAGCTATGAATTCACTGCAGGCACACACTTGCCAAGGGGGGTTTAAGAAAATCTCAATATGAACTCATCTCCTAATAACTCCAAAAACATAGATGTAGTAGATATATAGCAATCAAGGAAAACTTCCAAATCTGATCTTGATTGAAGTTCCCCATCAGATCCTAGGCAATTTCCTAGCACCACAGAATCATCAAAGGGAGGTCAATTGTCCCCTTAGTCCTCCTCCTGCCAATGCTTCACAATATTAATGTCAAGATAATGAAGAGGTCTGTACCCATATTCTCAGGGTATGAACTTTTATAAAACCTTGTACACGAGTAAAATGAGAGGAACTAGATTAGTACAAAATGTCGACGACAAAAGTAGACTTAGTCATTCAGCTAAAAAGAGATATTTCATCGGAAAATCGGCTAAACAAGATGGAAAGATTGAAATTAATCCTCTACAGATCGAAATATTATCTCTTAGCTACACAATATTTTTTCATAGTGCCAATTTGTTATCAATACATATATACTATCCAGATGACATATTAGTAAGTCACAAACCTATCAACTTTCAACAACCAAAAATTATGATTTATTATATTTTTCCATAGCCCACTGTTTTTCTTTTATCTCATTTTCAGGAAGTTAATTTTAGGAGAGGGACTTGACTAAGAATATCAGCCCAATTTCTAACATTGGTACAGCATATGTTATCTATCTTAATTTGTTTTTATCAAAAAAACAACTTTGACATTAAAAAATGACACTACATGGAACTCTCTGCTTGATGAGATAAAATTTTGCTCCAAGTTATTATCTGACTGTTCTCTTCATTCCACAAAATGGGAAGAAATCCCATGTTTGAAAAAATCCAGAAGTCACATACTTAAGATAATAGTTAATAATAATCAGTTGATATTAGCAATAAAGCAAGAGGTCAAGATAAAACTTGGAGCAGCCTAGCATATCTAGATATTAGAGGGGTTGCAGCCTGAAAANTAGAAGGAAAGATATCATTAGTACATTTTTGAGAAAAAAATAGGGATACAGATGCACAAAAAAAATGTTGCTTATTGAGTGGAGAGATAGCCACCAATTAAGGTATCAGCAGAAAATTAGCAAGCAGAACAAGCAAAGAAGGCATTATAACAGACTAAACAACTTGAAAAAATAATGCAGACTTAGATAAATGGAAATAATCCATAAATACGTACGAAGAAAGTTTTGTACAGCTATGAAGCATGGACAGTAATAGTAGGGAAGAGATGATAATTTGATGAAATCAAGATTTGGTGTGACTCCCAAGTAGTTAATATGTTTGCCTTTGAACAAAGTGGTCCCCGGGTCCAACTACCCTAGGGAACTCCTGTGCAAAATGACTTCAGCTGTTGATGCACTTTCAGCAATACTTCTACTAATAGAGATATGGTGTAACAGGAAAATTTGTGAGAACATATCAGAAAAAAAATAAATAACTACTGAAGAGGTCCTTCAAATAGTGACTGAAGAGGTATGTTTATGAAAATCTTCCTTAAAAGAGGAAGAAAATTAACTGAACACATGCTAAGAATTGTAGTCAAAGTACTGCTGATAATTGTCTACTAAGAATAAGGGAAGGAAGACATTTTAGAGAAATATCTGAGTTGAATTGGGAGAAATAAGTGGTGCTAAGAGAAGAAGTTAATGATAATGACTCTAACATGAGTGAAAAGGAAGATTTTGGTCCCTCAGTAACATACATACATTTTAAGTATTAGTGCTTTCTTCATTTCAGAAACATAAAATAACACACAAATAAATTAATATTATTTAGCAATCTTTATTTGACTATTCTTACAAAGAGATTATAACAGTTAATAATTAAGTACTGATTATTAACAACAAATCAGTTACTTATAATTTGTAATTCTAAACAAAAATTAACTTATCAATTAAAATAAAACTCAACAAATTGAATCACCTAGAATCAGAAAATATTTCTGCTGAATAAAGCTTATTAAATTAAATTTCCCAAGGAGAAACGGACATGAAAAAAGTATTGACATTTTTTTTTCCTCCTTGGGAATTTTCTTAGGTGCACGCCTGATCATGCAAAGTATCTAAAACCCTTTTCCTTGTTTTCCTTCAATTGAAATTAAAATTAAGTTAAAATGAGCAAATTTCATTTTTCTAGACTGTTCAATAAAATGCCAGAATAAAGCTAATAATAACATCGACAAAATAATTCAGCTTTCAATTTTTAATTGTCTTTATTGATGAATTTCTAATAAACATATCTAAGCAAAATTCAGCACACAAGCTTTATCATTATGGAAAATTAAATTTCTCTGATGATTAGTTCCAACATTTAAAAAAATGTTTTATTAATTTCCTATTTTTCCTAAAAATCTGTCATCTATTCAAAGAGCTTCATCATATAACATTACATCATCATCTACATTGGTGCACTCCTAAATAGAGAGTTCCAACCTTTTGTCTTCCATGGCACACATGTTGACTCAGGTTTTGCAGCATACCAAATCAAAGCTTTATAAAATTTATTCTAAATTCTTACTTCTCATGCTTAAATTTCTTTTTCTTAATTGAAAAAGTAGAAACGGGTTTGGAAATAGATAACTTTCATGCCCTCATTACAAACCCCCTTTATATGAAAAAATATATCACAAATTAAAGTATACATGCAAGGCATTATTTGAACATGTTACCCTTTGATATAGAATGGCACACTAAGAGCTTTCTCATGGCACATCTATGTACCTCTGTATACCAATTAGGAAGAACTGTTCCAAACCAGTTATTGGAAGAAGTCATATATCCTAAAAAATTGACCTTTTCCTTAAGTGTGCTATTATTGCAGATTATATGAGGAAATAACCATTTTTATATATACATATATTTGCATCTTTCTCTTTTATTTGACCTCATTTCCAGTTTGACAGAAGTTATATTATTAGATATTATATCATATGTAAATGTACTTCTTCTGAAATTATTTAGCAATTACAAACCAGCTCCTAATCTCCATTTTTCCAACAATTTCTAACATGCAAAATAATCATTTAACTGCTTGTTGTTTATTGGAGCATTTTTATATGAGTAATCCTGGCAAAATCCCATTATATTGGGCTCCCCAGATAGCCATGTGTGATGCAAGTTTGCTTTTGGTTTAACTGGTCCTGGGTTTGATTCTCAGTGGGGGCCAATGTGTGCAAAATGACCTTATCTGCACTTTCAAAAATGCTACTACTTCCTTTAAAAGAATGTTACCACAATGTGTTCCTTTATATTGAATTTAAGTTCAAATTTATGCTAGCAGTATTGCTAAAGTGCTTCAAAAGCTAAGGTCATTTAGCACATATGGGCCCCCAATGGGAACCAAGACCAGTACTGCTTTTGCTGAAAGCAAATACTAAGTTACTAACTTAGCCCATTTAAATTATCTATGCAAATTATGTACTAAGCAATTAGGCTTAATAAAGCATATTCCTTAAAATTATGCCTCATTTATGATGATTTGATCATAGCTGTGATCCTGCAATTAAGTAGGCTGCAAAATATAGAAGAGATATAACATTGAAGATATAACAACAAAGGAGAGAGATACTACCTGATTCACACATTTTTCAGTGGCTATAAAATATGAATAGCTAAGTGAAGGGGAAAATGTGCATAAATTTAACTTGTAATAGTAAGAATTTTCCAGAATGCTATAAGATATGACTAAAATAAAAAACAATATCTAATCTCAAAATAGAATTCATTATCCACTAAAAATTAGAGTTTTAAATGAATCAATGCAGTAGTTACTATCATAAACACTTTCTTTTTCATCTTTTGCAGGAATATTCAGACCGTTTAAATATAATATAAAATTGAAAAAAAACTTTCTTTTAGGTTAAAAATAGTGACTACGTATAGGCTTTTATATTTATCTATCCATTTATGATCATCATATGGAGAGAAAAAAACAAGTTTGATGTTTAATAAATTATTAGCATATGACATTTTAAAAAGAATAACAGTTTGGTTTTAATATGGAAAAGGTAACCTAACAACATCTTTACCATGTCGTTAAAAATTATAGGGTGATGACCACAATTCCAAATTTATACCACATAACCACCAGCACCATCAAAATGCCATATTCTCACAATGTTAAAAAACGTGACGAGTTTGCTGGGTAGTAGTAGATACAAAGATAAAATATCTTATATATCCAAATCTTATATGCCATGTCTTTAAAGAATTAATGCAGATTCTACTCTTTATTAATTTCAAACGAATAATACTCAGCAATCATAGACACTCCCACTTACGCAAGTAGCAAGCAATGATTCTGAAACTCAGGACAAAATTTTCTTCTTTTAAAGTGGCTGGAGTCTTAAATGAGCGTCTTAATGGACAGCAAGAAGGGTAATAGCCAGGTATTGAGTTCATAGACCCACTTAAACCCCAACTAAAATTCAGCAACAAGAATCAAGGAGGTTCACACAATATTTTACCTTATTGATGGTTTCAGTACGATTTTAGTAGATTTAGTCCTTATCAACTCATGCACTGATTGGAAATTTCAAAGAGAAATGGAAAAAAGAAAAAATCTTACAAGAGTTCACACTGCAAAGGATGGATTTTCAAGACTTCCTATATTCCTCATGAGAATCTTTGGCCATCATTTTCAATTCAGTTTTAATAATCTGCATTTACCTTCTCTGGACTAAAGCCGGTTGATTGAGGAAGAGCCTGCAAGTTCGTATGACCTTGAGAATTAAACTGACTGGAACTATGTTATTCATTGACAGAAAGGTCAATATACCCATGATAGAAATGTCTATCGGTCAGGATCATGAGTAATTTAAATACATAAATATTTGACTCACAGGTACCTAATATGTGCACCTGTAGGCCCAATCTACCATTCTTATATTTTATGTAGTGCATACATAGAATAAAAAGGTTCGAAAGTATATTTATTTACGTATGTTTGCTAATTGTTACACTTCAACAACTGAAATAGAGACTATTATTAGTAATGACTATATATCTGCATGATACTGCTTTCGCTGAATGCCATTTTTGAATTAATTAAAAATTTATTCAAGTAATTAGTTCTAGATCGGACATTCATAATGTGTTCATAATAAGGAATAATCTCAAAAAGAGACCGTAACAGAGCAACGGTACTCTTAAGAAACTTAAATCACCTATTAGGTTGTATTTTTGGCAAAGGTTTGAGCATAAAAAATAATTTAATGAATATATTTGCAGGTGGAATAGTAAGTTTTAGAAAAACTTGCAGCTACCCTTAAAACAAACTAAGACGAATTTGTTATTTTCTTAACCAGCTGAGACACAGCCTAAAAAGAGGTAGCAGTTCAAATTTATCTCAATAATTAGAAATAAACGCTGTAACATTGAATAAACTTTAGTAAACCTCAAAATAAAGATATGACGCTACAACATGAAGACTTGTACAAAGTTCTCCTTGACTTTAACACAGTTTTCCTCTTAAAACTTGATTACAGAGATGGTACATGGTGTGAAATGGTTATCACTTAAATGCAAGGTGAAAATAACTGAGAGAGAAACAATATATTGTTTCTCTCTCAGTTATTACTATACTATATCACTATAGTGAATAACCTTTACGATATTTGCTGGAATTCCATCCATACTCAGAAGAACAATAGAGAAAAAAATAATTGCGCAATATCACAAAGATTGGAGGAGAAACGGAACTCTACGAGCAAGGTGTATATTGCAGGTTAACGATGACATTTATAAAAAATAATATTCAAGGCCAATAGAGATAAAGAATAGCTCTGCAATCGATCTCTTGACTATTTCATACTTCAGTTGATACGGCCAAGTAAAACCGAAGTTTGTAATGTATTAATGCTATTTTAAAGAGAACCTAGGTTAAATCCACAAAACACCGATACTAACATAGATTGATGTAAAATCGTTTGAACATAATTAGTTGAAGAACACGCAAAACAATTATCGCGTAACGATCTTCGTTTGTCACTTTAAATTTCAGCAGTCGTTAACGAACCTTTTCGTTCTTTTGAAGAGGCGGTCTGTGTGCTGGGATTTAACAGTTAGAAAAATTTGTTCAAAATGCCGCACCAGTTGTCATCAACCACGAACCGGGTTGTAATACACACAGGAAATATACTTTGCATAGATGAAGTCAAAAGAAAAGCAGTACAAAACCCCACCGAAGAGGTAATTTTTCATAAATCAATGCCTTGAACAGTTAACAATACTTAAACGTATAATTTACTAATGAAAGATATTTAAATTTTCAGCTCGTGGAAAGCTTAACTTATGTCTTGCACCAAAAGCAGTCGTCGATTAATCAACCCGCAGCATCAATTGTGGTAACATTTCTAATGTTTTTTTACAGAAAATACTTACCCATTTATGGTATTGTTTTTACATGTTAACATTTCACTTCTTAGATCAATGAAGATGATGACTACAAATCTCTGAAGTTGTGTGAACCCGAATGTCGTAAAGATGTCAAAGTCAGCGCAAAAATATTTGTGTCTGATTTTGACAGAAATAAAGTCCAAGAAGCTCTTAACGCAGGTTAGTTAAATCTGAGTGAAATTAATCATTTTACGCCGCACAATACAATTTGATGACCTTAAACCAATGACATTACCATTAAAGTCAGCTATACGAAAATTTCATCATCGGATAACTGACTTATATTGGCCTCTTTTGTATGGTATGTTAACTCGCAATCACAAATTTTTATTTTCATTATTTGAAAATCCAGCCCTAATTTAGTGAGCATAATGTTTGGGGAAGTGTAATAACGTTGCTTCACATATAATTCTTTTCGTGCCATTTTGTTAAATTAATCGGCATATTTTAGAATAATTTAGTTATTTTCGTTAGGGAATTATAGAAAAAGTTTCGCTTAGAATAGTTTCAATTTAAAACAGCTAAAGTGGTCGGAGTTATTAAATATTCAGTTAATCTCCTTGGTAAACGAGTTTGAATCCTCAGATAAAGGAATGAGACTGAAGATGTCGACTAACAAAACTTGTTAAGCCCTGTTTACACGGTGCATTAACTTGTACAAGTTAATGTACGAATGCATGAACGGAAAAATGAACGTGTTCTAATTTGGTTCATGCATTTGTGCATTTTCCACTCTTGTTTTAGAGGTATCTAGTGGTAGAAAACGGAAAACTAATTGTCTTACGATTCCTACTCCTCAGAAACTCCTGTCTCAAGTTTTAAAGATACCTATTCTCTTTAGCAGCAAAATATCCACTTAAAAATTGAATACTTGTTCATAGACAGTGATTTCTAAGTCCAAAGTCAGATTTTCATGATTATTTTAAATCAATTTAACTTGATCCACATCACAAACTTAGGTGAATTAATATTAATTGACCATATAAATTTCTATCGTATCTTCAGCATTTTACGTATTTTTCATAAACATTACGAATATTGAGAATTTCTCATTGCAATCAAATAATTAACTTTCAATTTCACTAATCTCTCTGATTGTCTGAAGGACCTTCCATTAATTTTAGTTACATTTTCCTACATGGGGATCACATAACTGCATTTCCATTATCATTTCACACCAGAAATAGCAAACCACAATAAAGCTACAGAATGGTCGATCAACAATGCTAATGCAATATATAATTCCACTTCCTACCAATCCCAAAAGTGATTATTCCAAAGAAATTAGTACAGATCTACCAATTTATCATAACAGCAGATCCAACGCCCTTAATCACAATCACTCATCCAATTCACTCAGATTCAAGCACCCCAACTAATGTCATGACTAAGAATCCCAAAAAATCCTAAACATTTCTTTACTGCGTTTTCTTTGACAACCTGTTAATTCAACAATCACTCGCAGAGCACTCACACATTCACCTTTCATACAAAAATATTTAATAAGGTTATGCCCACACAAAAACAAAATACCAAAACCCAAGTACATAAAAACGGAAATCCACCTCTTAAACCAATGTTTGATATAATTGTCATCAGGATTCTCCATTCACTTACTATATACATCTCTCGGGTGCAATTGTCTTCTTTCAAAAGAATCGAGAGTATTGATGTTTTATTAACTCATCAAATACAAAGTAAATTGCTGTAGGAGATTAAAATTGCATTTATAATTTGCTGTTTCAATTTCACATAATATAAAAACCGGTTATATCGAACTGTATGAACTTCTCTAGTTGCCGCTTGGTCCAGGCCACTGTACGTGCAAATGTCGAAAACGCAAGAGAAAAGTCCAATGAGGGGCAAGGTTCAAAACAGGAGAAAGAGAGAGAGTTCCAAAAAAGGCGCAAGGGTCTTAACAGCAGAGCGGAGTGCAAACGAAGCAGAGGTCAAAATAAATTTATAAACCCCAATTCGTACGTAAACAAACAGAACCACGCAAGCAGGGTAGCTCAAAGTGACGTTTCCGTTTTCTACTGCATGGTGTCCCCACGGAAAACTAATTAAGGAAAAACCAAATGCGGAATATGCGATTAATGAACTGTTTCCGAGTTGTCGATATCTGTTAAACATTTAAATGATGCACCCCAAGGAGAAACCAAGTCACCTTAACCCTTTTCCTTATTTAAATGATGCGCCTTTTTGAGGAAAAACAAAAACAATCGTATAATGCGCTTCCTTAAAAAATGCATGAAAACTTGTACGAAAAAATGCACCGTGTAAACACCCGTTCATGAATTTCGTTCATGCCAACTTACATTGTTTCGTACATTAAATGGTTCATGCATTCGTGCATTAACTTGTACAAGTTAATGCACTGTGTAAACATGGCTTTACAGTTTATGCTGAAATCCTTTTTACACAGTATCCACTAGGAAAGCCTAAGATCTTTAAAACTTGTTACGGCTGAAACAATTTTTTTATTCCTCAAATCTTTCCTTCTTAATTGTATTTAGGGAGTTGCATAGTCTCAATGTATTAGTTAATCCCGAATCAAAGAATGTTTTTTTAATAGTTAGTCATTTCCCTAAAATTATCCTTTAGACTTAACAATGCTATCAAGGGTTGGGAAAATTTGAGACCTGGATTTTAGCTTGAAAAAAGTAATCGATATTTCTATAGAAATAATTAATATTCGAAAGTATTTTCCTGGAGAATTCTCTAATACTTTGCATATTATTTATTTAAAGGTCTTCTGTCCTTGAAAACTCCCTACATAGAGTCAGTGGTGCTTGCACTGAAGGCAGGTGAGCCTACCTCACTTGAAATATTGAAACAGTTGTGGGAGACTTTAGAAGATTTTGTGCTCAAGAAGCAGGTCTATAGTATCGGTGTCAGTGATATAGAAACAGACACTTTTGTTTCCCTTTACGAATGGGCTAAGGTAAGCAAACCATGTAGACTTTGTTCATATTAACCTTCTTGTTTAATGTGGAAGTGTTTATTATATTAGTTCGTGGAACTATAACGTCAGTTAATTCCTCATCTCATAATTTTTGGAAATCAGTTTATGCTGAAAGCCTTTTATGGAAGTTGATACATTTAAGCGACTAATTGTTGCTTCAAGCCTCAATTTTGTTACTTAGTAATATTTGATGTATAATGTAAATCCCTTAAAATGTTCTTCGTCTTATAGCCCAAAACTTGCTGTTTTATGTGCAACTGTTTTATATTTCTGGTTACGTTGGATACTGACTGCCTTTTAAAAGAAGGCATATCACCAATCTTCCTGTAAAATTCTTGTTCTTTGACCTTCTTAATTACCCTTACGGGATTTTCTGCAATTATCACTTATTATAATTACAAGATTTTATATAATCTTAAAATTGGTCCCTAGCCCTAATTTACTGTGATTTAGATTTGTGAAATTTAAACAGTTACTAATTGTAATTCTGATGAAAGCAATACCCATCACTAATTCTTTTCAGAATTCCTATTTGTTTTATCTAGTAGTTGACCCTTATTTTGACAGGTTAAGCCTGGGATAGTCCAGATAAACTTAGCTCACTGCTGTGTGGTTCCTCCTGCTTTGCAGGAGTTCACTAAGGCTCACGACATACAACTGTTAACTCATGGAGATCCCCCAGGTAAGGGCTTAACGATTATGATATCTTCATATCTTTTATATTATTCACATTCTCATGTTGCAGAAAGGATACAAAAGTCAATATTTGAAATTTCATCATATTTCTAATTTGTTCCCTTTACACGGTGCATTAACTTGTACAAGTTAATGCACTGTGTAAACATGGCTTTACAGTTTATGCTGAAATCCTTTTTACACAGTATCCACTAGGAAAGCCTAAGATCTTTAAAACTTGTTACGGCTGAAACAATTTTTTTATTCCTCAAATCTTTCCTTCTTAATTGTATTTAGGGAGTTGCATAGTCTCAATGTATTAGTTAATCCCGAATCAAAGAATGTTTTTTTAATAGTTAGTCATTTCCCTAAAATTATCCTTTAGACTTAACAATGCTATCAAGGGTTGGGAAAATTTGAGACCTGGATTTTAGCTTGAAAAAAGTAATCGATATTTCTATAGAAATAATTAATATTCGAAAGTATTTTCCTGGAGAATTCTCTAATACTTTGCATATTATTTATTTAAAGGTCTTCTGTCCTTGAAAACTCCCTACATAGAGTCAGTGGTGCTTGCACTGAAGGCAGGTGAGCCTACCTCACTTGAAATATTGAAACAGTTGTGGGAGACTTTAGAAGATTTTGTGCTCAAGAAGCAGGTCTATAGTATCGGTGTCAGTGATATAGAAACAGACACTTTTGTTTCCCTTTACGAATGGGCTAAGGTAAGCAAACCATGTAGACTTTGTTCATATTAACCTTCTTGTTTAATGTGGAAGTGTTTATTATATTAGTTCGTGGAACTATAACGTCAGTTAATTCCTCATCTCATAATTTTTGGAAATCAGTTTATGCTGAAAGCCTTTTATGGAAGTTGATACATTTAAGCGACTAATTGTTGCTTCAAGCCTCAATTTTGTTACTTAGTAATATTTGATGTATAATGTAAATCCCTTAAAATGTTCTTCGTCTTATAGCCCAAAACTTGCTGTTTTATGTGCAACTGTTTTATATTTCTGGTTACGTTGGATACTGACTGCCTTTTAAAAGAAGGCATATCACCAATCTTCCTGTAAAATTCTTGTTCTTTGACCTTCTTAATTACCCTTACGGGATTTTCTGCAATTATCACTTATTATAATTACAAGATTTTATATAATCTTAAAATTGGTCCCTAGCCCTAATTTACTGTGATTTAGATTTGTGAAATTTAAACAGTTACTAATTGTAATTCTGATGAAAGCAATACCCATCACTAATTCTTTTCAGAATTCCTATTTGTTTTATCTAGTAGTTGACCCTTATTTTGACAGGTTAAGCNATTTTAAAGGAAGTAACATAGATATTAGAATAATAGCACCCTTTAATTCATTATTTATTCATCTAATGATCTGATGAGATTTAATCTAATAATCACTACTTATTATTTGAAATTCTGCTGGATACAAAATTCTTTTCATAAATCAAATTATTAATTCATTTACGATGAAATAACATCAACACTCCAGTAACGCTTTTCTGAAAATACTAAACCAGTTCCATAACAAATAACCGTGTAATTAAATCAAGTTTATTTTTATTGCAAAATGATGCTGTCCAAATCATTATCTGATGCTAAATCTCTCTCTTGCTTTAACTTATTTAACTCCCACAAGACAACTCCTGCGCAATCTTTCTCGTTATAACCTATGCCATAACAATCCCACATCTTTTTGTGTGTGTTAATTGCGGCATGTCAGTTCTTTTATAAGTCACACAATTAAATATGTCAGCAACTGACTTGCAATGATAGTGAAATTTGGCACCGTTTGTGACAAATTCTCATCTGGGTTTTTCCCATTTCATCCAGAGACAAAAGGGAGAGATGAGAATTTGTCACAAACGGTGCCAAATCTCACTATCATTGCAAGTCAGTTTGTTCTGTCATCTGTCTGTTGTCTGAACATCTGTCAGTTGTCTGTTCTAGCCATCACCTAAACTCAAACTTTTCAAGGGAGGGTCACTTGCCTCGATCTTTCAGAAATAACTGGATCTCATGAGCGATGTTCCCCTCTTTGTGAAAAGGAAAACTAGATATAATATGAAATCATCACAACCAATTATAAACCACTGAATTAATGTATTCCAAGATGTTGGTATAATACTATTCTGCTAAATTAATGCCACCAAACCATGGATACTAATAAATGATTGTATTATTAATAACGTAAACAAATCCACGCAAACACTGCAAGCGAAGCTAGGACTCAGAGTATCTCCTCCATGTTTTTCCTCTCTCTCTCTCTTCTCAAGGCTTCACTGCCCCTGCATCCAAGGTGGTAAGATTTATGTGAAACTGGGTGTACATACTTTGTATTCAAATAAGCAATATTTTTTATGCATCATACTTCTGTTTGGAATTTTTTTGTAACTGTCCCTAAATTATTTTGCTAGTAACCAACAGCTTATTACCCCTGTTTATTTGTCATTCTGTATATTTCAGATGTATTACCTAACCAAATAGCAAATGAGTTGATAACAGGAACTGCCCCACCTGATAGTGATGAATCTTCTTCTTTGAAGTTTATATGGGCTATAAGATACCAAGTACATATTAAATGTAGGGGTGTTTTAACTAGTAAGGGCTACATAATGCTCTTGGAAAAGTAATCATTTTAGGTGATATACATGCACCTAATCAAAAGGCTGTGTTTTCGGTATAAGTAATGAAATTATTCTAATAAAATTAGCAATGTTTTATTGTATTACATATAAAGTTTTTGAAAAGGTTAACAAATTTTACTGTCAAGTGGTAATGTCAAAAAAATTTCATTTTACCAAAGCTGAATAAGTGATAATGTTCTATGGTTTATCAGTTCAAAACATTGATAGCATTTTATTTTTTCTATTGCTTTTTCTATTTGTTCCCACTGTTGATATAATGACATAATTTGTCATTTAGATTAGTTTGTATTTGGAAACCAAGTAAGGCATGTCTTTTACCCAAGCTTTCTCTGTCTGCCTCCAAGTCTCTGTAAACAATGTCTACTGATTACATGATTAATTTAGAAACCAACTCTGAACATCAATATATATTTATGCACATTTGAATCCATTTATAAAGTGAGCCTACTGGAAATTTATAGGACAATACGAAACCTCTTAAATTCATAGTAATGTACTTTTAAATTAAATGATAAGTATTTAATCCAGCTAGTCTATGCCAAATATCCATGCTCTACTCAAGAGGCTTAAGTTCATTAGTGAATACATTTAAATGCACCCAGACATTATATCAACAAAAAATATTTTTCCACCAGAATTGACTGAATATAGTACATTCGTATAAATATCCACCTTAGTGATTCTCAACCAGGGTGATTCAAGGCTGTAAGTCATATGCTATTATTAGGGATAGGAGGGCTCCCGGATAGCCAAGTGGGCAACGGGAACGGGAACTTTTAACAATACTACTACTATTATGGATAGGGATAGCAAGATTAAAATGAGGAATGAGAGCAGTTATTTTTTTATGATGTCAAAATAGTACCTTTTATATGATTATCTAGAGATGTTGTGTCTTGTTGAAAAGTTACTATTGTAAAGCAGGCTTTGGTGATATAGGTTGAGAACCACTAACTTTTCTAGGGCTTAGGTCCATAAAAATTGTAAGGTTCCTTTCAGTGTGAAAATGTTGGATTAAACTAGTTTTAAATTAGTGCAATAACTGGGTAACTTGAATTCAGCTCTCAGGTGCCTTTTCTTTGTTACCTCAGCGATGAAGTTATCAGGCCTAAGATATTCTGCTTGAATTTGTGATATTCTATCTATGATATGCCTTATTTGTAAGACCTAGATTTTAGAGTATATTGACACATTGTGTCATGTTAAAATTTTGCTGTTTTTTTATGAAGAAATGTTTGTAATGGTGACTTATGGTAGATGCTAACATTGGAAATCTTCTCATTACAAAACAGTTTAGTTTCCATAAGGCTGTTGATGGCTAAATTGAAATTTGTAGATTTTTATGATACCCCAGCTTTCAAAATCTTGCAGTTTTATCAGGTTCTATTACCCTTGTAAAATTAATTGATAATTTTTTTATTGCTCAAATTAACAAAAATTTCATTCTGGTTGGAGAATTAATGCATATTACATGTGAGTTAGTTAATTAAGGTTCAGTTAAAACAAGCAGCAGCTGTTGATTTTCAAGAGTAACATTTCAGGCTTTGGTATTTAATTGATAAATCCTTTCAATTCCAAGTTTATGACAGTTGCTCCTTATTATTTGGAAACCACTCAACATTCCTGGAAAATCTTTGAGATGCTTTGTTCTTAATTGCCATAGATGTTTTAATGTTCTTAAATGCATTCTGTGCATTGTTTTGTATTGCATTACCTTTTATGATAATTGTTCCATTATGTCAGATTTTAAATAAAGTTGTTGAAAAGGTGCTGTATTTCCTGTCTGCAGATTAAATCTATCAGTATTATATGTTAAGAACTACATATTTGCGCAAATGTTGAATTTATTTCAATTTCAATTTTATGCTGCATTGATGCAATGCATACCAAAAAATGTTTTGATTTTTTTTTCACTAATAAACTCTTGCTGAATGTTTTTGGTTTTCATTGATACAGAGGTAAAAATAGCACATTTTCTCCTAAATAATGTATTAAAAACCTGGGTTGACAATGAGATGTCTCCTGAGGCTTACACTCCCATTTCAGCAAAGTGATGCTAGAAATGTAAAAGAAATTGATTTAAACTGGAGCTGCAAAATTTAAAAATTACAAGGAAAGGGATAAAGGTGACTTTAAACCAAAAGAATCCCAAGAAAAAACTGACATGAGATAATTGACAGGACTAAAACTCAACTCTGGAATCTCTGTGAAGATGTTTTAACCAATGTAGCTACTCACTCACGGCATGCTGTTTTGTGAGACTTCGTAGGTACTTGCTATAAAAAGTCACATCAGAAGGTTTCAACTTGATAGCCTAATTAAAAGGATCTGTCCAGTAAGTGGGTGATCCTAGTTTCAAATCTTAGACCTGTTAGACTTTTTTCTTTAAGATAAATTTACAAAAAAGAAATGACTAATTGATTTAACGTGAGATTTCTTAAACCAATTTGTTATCACTGATATATTAGTGAACTTGGGCAATCAATGGTTACTCAGATGCCTGCAGCTACATGCTAAACCTTAGTTTTGAAAAACGGTTGTATATTTGGTACCTAATGTTTAATGATTATGCCAATAAAAAGCTCAGAATTCCTGAGAAAGTAAATCTCACTGGTAGAAAGTGCATTATGTATGATAGAATATTTGCATTTAAGGTAACAGGTTGTGTAAGTTTCTCTAAGAGGAAATTCACATGCATTAATATTGAGGTATTAATTTAGCTCAAGAGTGATAGGATAAAAAAATTCTTCATGGTTTTAGTGATATGTAAAACAAGGTTATTTAAAGCAATTATAGGTCATACAAACTATAGACTGCACCACTGGTAAATAGTTTTTCATTTTATAACATTCTGCAACCTTTATTGGTGTTAAATACAAATTGCTTTCAAATATGTTTTATTTTTTGTAACATTTCATATTTTTTTTCTGGATTCAAACAATGGTAATAAACCCAAAACATTTTAGTTTTATGTGTTAATATCAATAAAAAAGTGAGCCCAACTATTACAGTAATAAAAAATTTACTTTAGTACAAAATCAATACAAGATAATTTGATTTCCTTGATTGCAGCTGGTTATAAAACACATCAATCAGGTCAGACAGCTTACTGCTTTCTTTGCAGCATCATCTAAATTTGATGCTGACTGTATTGGTAACCCAGATGACTTCAAAATATTTCTTGCTTCTGTTACATTAGTACCTAAAATAAAAAGTGATATATACCATCAGTTAACAAAAGAGTAAGCATTAGAGTACTATAATATTGTAAATATTGTTTCTATCAATATCATAGAAAGATTGTTTAACAATCACATTTGCTTTGTAGGCTTCTTAGCTCCGTAGGGCTGTGCAATTCCAATTGTCCAAAATTTTTTTTATGTATACACATCCCAAATGTACATTGTTAAGGGCAGCCATTTTGAAAGCTTACTATATTGTTGGCAGTAAAAAAGGTTACACGCATTCAGCAATTCAGTCTTGATCTCCTCAATGTTGCCAAAATGTTGTCCTATCAAGATGACATTTTTTCAGTTTTGGGAATAGGAAAAAATCACAGGGGACCATGTCCAGTGATTATGGTGGTTGAGGCATAGCATAACGGAGTAGAACTTCCAGGTAATATTCCTTATTGACCATACAACCCGGTGGCAAGAACTCATGATGCACTACTACACTATGCCATTGAAATCTAAGAAAACCAAGAGGAGAACCTTCACATTTGATCGAGCTTGACGTGCTTTTTTGGACTTGGTTCTTCAGGAAGTTTTCATGGGGACGACTGGGCCTTAGTTTCGACATCATACCCATACCCCCATGTTTCGTCACCAGTTATGACCCGTTTAATAAGTTCTGGATTGTCACTGACTTCATTCAGCAACTCTTCAGCAATGTTCATTCAGTGCTGCTTTTGGTCAAAATTCAACAAGTTTGGGACAAATTTTGCTGCCACCTGTTTCATACAAAACAGACGTAAAAATTGCTTGGCATGAGCCAAATGATATGCCAAACTCATCTGTAACCTCTCTGATAGTGATTTGGCAATCATCTATATTCATTTTCTTCACCTTTTCGACGTTATCATCGGTTGTCGATGTGCTGGGACATCCAGGGCGCTTGTCATCTTCAATATCTTCATGACCCTCTTGAAAATGTTTGTACCACTTGTAAACGCTCATTTTATTCATTGAACATTTGCCAAAAGCAACATTTAACATTTCCCATGTGATGCAGCAGTTTATTCCATTTCTAGCGCAGAATTTAATGCAAATTCTTTGTTACATTTTTGCCGCAATTCAAAAATCACTGATCACAGTTAAAGACCTGTAACCTTTTTGATTGTCAAGAGTAGACTAAGCTTTCAAAATGGCTGCCCTTATCAATAAATCTTAGAGACGTGTACCAATGTACAGGAAAAAGATTGACAATTTGAATTATTCAGCCCAGGGAACTTTAAAATTCCACTTTTTTTTATCACACCATGTACATTAAAGTAGCACCAACAGTTTTCTATCTAGAATTATTCATCAATTTACTTAATTTGAGTAAATTTGCAAATCTAAAATAAGCATAATACATTTGTTGAAATAAAAGTGAAACACTGAAGCAATTTGCAAACAAATATTTATTAAACCATTTTTCCTAAAAATTAAGCCATTAACTGGAGACTATTTTTTCTAAACAAATTGTAAGGTAGGGGGAGTTGTTTCCTACTGGTAATACTTTACGAGGTCTTCTATAGGGGCTCTCCCCACTGTGTGAACACCCGAAGAACACTTAACATGTTCACTGCAGATACCTCCATTTCCAATGCATTTATCACTCCTACAATGGAGTGTTCCACAGTGAACATGTTAAGGTGGAAAGTTTTACTGCGACAAAGTGGAAAGTTTAACCCCAATGAAGTGTATGGAAGTGGCTAAGTTAACTAAGCTAACTTAGCCACTTCCATACTTAAAATTTGAATTTAAAACACAGACTAAAAGTAAAATTTCTAAAATAATAGTCCATTACCAACTTAACTTACCTTCCAAACGAACGACAAGAGGTATGCTTAACTTCATGTCTTTACAAGCAGCCACGATTCCATTAGCAATTGTTGCACAATTAACAATTCCACCAAATACATTGACTAGAATGGCTTTCACATTCTGATCTGTAATCATGAAACATTACAATGGAGAATTATATAATGATTTAAGACAAGATAACAAGCATTAGGCACAGGACCTAACTAATGATATGGCAACAAGGGTAGAAGTCATTAGAGGATCAAATGGAAGATATAATTTACTCAAATCAAAAAACCTGTAAAATTTTCTTTCTTGGGAACATAGAACTTAGTATCAGTGCTGATATTAGAGATTTTAATTATTACGCATTGGAGAACAACAGAAAATGGTTATTTAGCTCTTTCATTTTTAAATAAGTGCTTCACACCTTAAAAGGAAAGGAGTCTTTATTAGTTAGCCTTATTTGCCACATATGAAGATGATTTTGACGATTGTTCAGCTTTTTGAGCAATGAGTACACCTTTATTACTTAGTTTGGTCATTTTTCACTATACAATGGAGAGGCTCTTTACCAGATAGACAAAGGTATGAATAACAAGTTTTTAAACAGCAATAGGAAAGGTATTCACAGAGCAGAATCTCTCCCAGACCACCAATTACTACATTGCACTGTTTTATTCAACAGGATTATAATTAGAGTTCAACAGGTAAGAAAACCCTACCCAGTGACTTTTCATCTAAGTTTCTGCCCAGTGATAAGGATCATGGGGAAAATCTCATCTCAGAGCTAAAGAAAGGAACCCCGTTATAGACTATGCAATGCAGGAGATGAGAACAGACAACAATGATACAACTTGGGTGAACAATTTTCACTATCCAAAGCAGCAGATGACTCACTTAAATGGGTTGCTGTACATCTGCGGAGGGGAAAAATCTACCTTATAAGCAGTTTAGGCAGTATATTTACTATTCATCTCATGTAAAAGGGGCCAGGTTAAGGAGAAAAGCTATTATTAAGTGAGATAGCATCTTCAGCAGGAGCATTTTAACCATGTGTGTAAATATCAGAATTATGAGGATCAACATCAACAAAATTTGCAGTTTGAAACTAAACCTATCTCTAGGAAAAAGTGAGTAAAATCATATAATTTCCACAGAAATACAAAGAAAGTAATTAAAACGTTCTCTTAAATGCCTATTTAAAACTACTAGATTGTGAATTTATTATGTGAATTTTATAAAAGTATTAAAAAGAAAAGATATGCTCTAGAGATAGAAAGGCATACAATTTGTAGGACAACAAACTTCTACCATATGTGCCAAAAGTCAACATTACGGCTCAAAATATACATTTCAAATACCTGAATTCAACAAGTTGAATGCTTGATACACCTGATCTTCTTTCACTCCTCCGCCCACATCCAGGAAATTAGCTGGCTCACCCCCATACAAATTGATTATGTCCATTGTTGCCATCGCTAGACCAGCTCCATTCACTAAATGAGAAAATGAAACCCACAAATAGGAAATGGTAGGCAACATACAAACTGAAGAAACTATATGGTTAATAAAATAACATGACACTTATGAATAAATGATAGATAAAAATCAATGTGGATAAAAAGTGTTTCCAGGGCCAAAGTGAACACTGGATAAATGTAATATGGTAGAGTCAGAAACTGAAAAGATGCCAGCCTAATACTGTAAAACCTAGTCACTGATACATAGAAGTTAAAATCGACAAAATCTATCACAAGGTTATTCTGAATTACAAAAATGTTGGCCTCTACAGATAAAAATAATAATAACAATAATTCAGTTGCCAAAAGAGCACTTACTCAAAACATTTTGTCAGAGCAACATCATCAAACCTGATGATGTTGCACTGCAACAAAACCCAGAACATAAATAAATCATACAAAGTGGAATTTACAAATTGAAGTTTTAATTCTCTGATAAAATTAAGAAGTTCCACTAAATAACGCCAGAAACCATTAACTTACCCAAAAAAACTGGTCAGTATAAAAAATTTTTGTAGGGAGATTGGGAGAGAGAAGTATTATCCTAACTTTATTCTAAAACTGAATTTCTACAACATTATAATGAAGTGAATAAAAACTATACTACTGTGCATGAAAACAATTAAATTTTGTAGCACTCACCCATACATCCAATATTGCCAGACATTCTAATATAGTTTAGGTTATATTTTTCAGCTGCTACTTCTCTGGGATCACTTTCTGTTTTGTCCTCCATTGAAAAAATATCCTTCTGCCGATAACGTGCATTATCATCAAACTGAATCTTAGCATCAATAGACACAACATCACCAGTTGATGTTTCTGCCAAGGGGTTTATTTCTAACTGAACTGAATCAACCTTTTTGAAGAAGTCCCAAAGCTTTTTTATTTCATGAGCTGCCTGAAAATTTTACATCACTCTTTAGAACACCAGGTTTTTTTTCATAATAAAGCAGTTATTGAACTTTTAAACTAGAAAATTGATCTACTTTTGATAAACAGTAACCTACATATTAAAGGATGAAAATAACAGAAAAAAACATGCAATCAATCTGAAAATCACTCATCAAAACAATTTATTTAGTTATAACATGCATTCAAGGTGAATACTGGATCATGAAAATGCAACACCTTGTAACTTGAAGCAAAGTTTCTTTAGATTTATTCTGCGTATAATTTTGATATAATCGATATTCTACCTATACAGACAGGACTATAATATTTAAAGCAGGCAATAAAAATGTAATTGTTAAAAATATTTTAAAGATGACTTCCATTGAAATAACATTTAGACAATTTTCTACATTAGATTCAAAGAAATATAAGCATTATTATTTTGTAACTCATAAATCTACAGGCTAAATGAGGCCAGTCAATCAAACAATATAAAAATCTTTTAACTAACATTTGTCATACACTTCTTATGTAAACTACAAAATTTTCAAGAAAGTGTTTAAGAGTCACAAATCATAAGACTTGAAAGCATAACTTCATTAAGTGTAATCATATCCTCCATAATAAAAAAAATCATACAATGGTAAAAATAAATTCATGATTCATTATCAACAAGTGTACCTGTTTTTTCCTATTTCTTTTCATGAGCAAAAAAAAGTACAGTACACTTTCTATATCATTGAAAGCAATACAAAGAATTGAATGGGCTATAAAACCATTAAAAAATGTATGTTTCTAATGAATCTGGGATATGATAAGATATAATCATAGCTTAGTAATAACAATACTGATAAAAATAATCCTCATCTTTCAATGGATAGAATGCAATAATAACACTAGAATAAAATTAGCATTCACTGCATTTCTCAATTATTGTGTAGATAATTATTAGCACAACCAAAATACATCATTTTAATGATACTACTACAAAGAAATAATTGATACCTGCCAAGTCATTTATTTTGACCGGATAGCATATATCAAATTTTCCAGCTATCTATCAAGAAATCTGAATCAGAAACATATCTATGATGTTCAGTCAAAGTCACTTTTAATTCTGGAATTAGTTAGACATTATGATAATGCATAAAACTATAAACCCACAAAATTAATCCCAAGAAACTAAAAAAATACCCCAACTTTATATCAGAACTGCATTAAATATAAGTCTGTCTTTTGCTTGCTTCACTCAACCAATTTCAGAAGTTAGCCAGTAATCATTTAATCCACAATCTTATATTTTAATTTAATTGAAAAATTTTTTTTAATATTTAACATATTCACTGCTTCTGCATTTGGTGATATGTGACCCCAGGAGCCAAAATTTCAATCGAAGGGAATACCCCTAGAGCTGCATCACACATGAGTCAAAGGCATATCAGGCAAGTTGGACATAAGTCAGTGGCAGAGAATGTGTTAATTACAATACACTCCAGCTATGACTTCCCAGTTGCATAATCCATCTCAAAAAAGATCTACTTCAATATTGGATTAAGTAGCTCCATTAAAAATGAAAATAGTATGTGCACAAGTAATAAAAACAGAGGTTCTAGTGCTCTTACATTCAGTGCAGATTAAGAGTAATATAGAATGTGCAACAGATAATTAAACAGTAATTTAATTGCTTAAAATTAAGTTGCTATTTTTTTAATTTATATAGCAATGCTAGTTCTAAAGACAAATCCTTAGAGGGTCCATAGGATAGCTATGTGAGCAACAAGCTTGACTTCAGCACTACAAAGATTTATTTTACTTTACTTTTTCGTGTAATTTATCTCATTAGAGCCCTTATCCATAGTTTAATTTTCCCTATTTTCAGCTCTCACATATATAAAGGAAAATTCACCTTGGTCTATTTCCCCTAAAACTGGAACCAGTTTTATCCTAATTACCTTCTCATTTTCAATTTTATCTTCCAAAGAAATTTCAGGAATATAATGAAAAAAAAACAAATCCTGCCTGTAGAACCATAACTTATTCAGAAGAATATATATGAAGTAATTATTTTTAATATGTATTACAGTTCCAAATGTTAATTAAGTTTTTCAACAAATAATTTTCAAATATTCTAAAATTTAAAAAGTAAAACATACCAAGAACAGAAATATAAAGCAGACTTATAAATTACCTTGGACAGCTTTATCTTGTGTGAATTTCAATTATCCTACATTTAGGCTATAATCTACCAAATGCTGCAAGTAGTTTAAAGTAACCATGCACTCCCACAATTCACTTTTTGATGCCTTCTTCATGCTAAGCAAAAATCTTACACTGAAATAGCATTCATCAGTTGTGTGTATATTAGAGAGGAATATATATTAGAAAATAAAATATTGAGCAACAAAACTGTCATAAACCACTTAATATTCGAAGTATAGGTAGTCATTGACTTGCGATCTATGTGACTTATGATTGGATGCACATATGACCACAGTTACTCTGTCTCTATTTCGACAGACACAAGTCAATATTTGCACAGACAGAATGAATTTGGCAGTCAATTATCAGATTCAATTCCCTATATTAACATTCCACAGTATATTTTTGGAAGTTACACCAAGAGCCTTTGCGAAACAGGTATTTTTATCAAAAACTACCTGAATTGATAAATACTAACGCATCCGAATTGATTAACAGTTGGTTGAAACTGAAGGTAGTCTTAAGTCTACACTTCCTTGAATAGAGATATTGAAAACTAGTGCCTTGAGTGCAGTAAGTACTTTTTATCCAGGTAGATCTACCTTTCAAGAACTGCTCTCCCCATGGATTTAGAGTAGTAGTATGTCCTCATAGGAACCAATATACAAAAAAGTACATCTTATAGTGATCCATACAGCTTTTTCTATTGATCCTATTGCTTTTGAATCCAATGAGAAACTTCCCTTTGTCCTCAGCACAAACAGTAGTCACATGCTTTCAATTTAACTGTATATAATATATTATCAAATCACCTACTATGCTACATCAATAAATTTAGAAAAATGAGAACTTTCACTATAGTTGGTAAATAACCAAAACTTTTTTCTTAGAGGTTTATCTTTGTAAATCTTCTTAAGAATACAGGATTATAGTATAATAATTATCTACAGCTAAAAATGGAGATTTTAGTTGATTTTTGCCAACTGAACTTCAGCTGCTATAACAGCTCTAAGATTAAAACAGAACCTTGAAATTAAAAACGTTAAACATATTTATAGACATTTTCTAACATGAATAAGTAGGAAAAGAGAAATAATTAAACAATTTAATCTATGTGGCTTTTCGGTAATTAAGTCTAAAAATACAAATAAAACTTAAGCATGAGAAAAAATATAATAACATTATGGAACCATTTATCTCACAAAAGATGTTTTATTTTTTTAACGACGCTTGTAAAAATTATATGGAATTCATTTGAGACTTTCATGGTCAATAAAAAAACAACAGCAAATCAAATGAAAAATGACAAAACTTTTATGTCACCGTACAACTTAGAGCAGAATCCAAACTCAACCATCCACGTGCCATTAGTGAAATATGCTCTCAGTTTATGAAACAGTGAAAGCTCCAAGCCTGGTCAACAGATAAACATGAATGCAAGAAAGGTTAAATAAGACAGACAAAACAAGAGATTGAATCTAAAATACTAGGGAATACAGAAAGGCAAGAAAGGGAAGAGCCAGATGGTTATATGTGGGTATGGAATAGTGTTTGGGGATATTCTACCATGAAGGGGGGGGGGGAAGCAACAATTTAAGAGCATGAATATGGTGAGAACAATTTTCATAAATGAATCATAATACCACATATAGAAGAGAACAACAACTCATATAGAATTTTACATCATTTCAGAGGGTCAATTAATGCTTAATCTAATAAATTTCAGGGAAAGCTTTTGTTTAAAAGCTTTACATAAAGAAAACTATACTCTAACCCAACTCCATTGTAGTGATTGCATTTCATTCATTGTTTCTGTGATTGCATTTCATGGCTCAAAACTTGAAGATTCCAAAACGCAAATGATCAACTGGACTTGTGGTAAAATAGACAAATATTTTAAAGGACACTTTTTTAAAACTCTGATTCTTTGCAGCTATTACCATGTTTTTGTTTTTGTAATAACTGTTTTTTCATAATCCATCAATGGCTACTTCCCCATTTCTGCCAAATATTTTTATCTGGTTAGTTTGTGGACTATCCGTACCTTGGATTTAACACTGCCCTTAAATTCCAAAAACTCTGCCACACTTTCAGCTAAAGAGTCAGGAACTCCTTCAATTATATCTATTGGAATTTTTTTTATTAGGTGTGGAGTTTTCTTGGCTACTTCTTCAATGTCTGTACCCCCAGCAGGTGAAGCAATCAAAACAGGACCATTGCTTTCTCTAGTGGAAAAATCAACCTCTTAGTATTTATAAGTATTTATGTTATGTTTTCAAAAGCAGGTTATCATTTGAAAGAAAATATGATACTACTATCCATATTTTATAATATTAATATTTCCAAATATTAGTAGTAAATAAGATTTTGGTGGTAATGTTTGGTAGTAACATTATGTTGTATGTTCCCAATAACATCTGGGTACAATGAACCTACAGTAAAACACACGTAAGACGCTTTTCAGGAGGGCCGGATGTAAAACCTCTTAGTAAGCAGGATAATATTATAACAGGAACATGAAAAATTTTTATTTCCAGAATGTTGGAATACAAAAAAGGAAGGGTTATTCAGCCCTTCAATATTTTTATAATTGCTTTACACCTTAAAAAAAAAGGGTGCTTCTATAGCTTGCTTTATTTGCCTTAGCTGGAGGTGGGATATCTAGTGAGTCCAATTTTTTGGGAAAGACTGGTTGCCTTCTCTTCATATTGTCAAAGATTGGCCAACTTTTCCATAAAAGAGTGCCATCCTTTGCTACTTAATTTGGTTATATTTTAATCTACTAAAAAGCAATTTTTACAAAAAAAATTAGGAAAGATGACATTTTAACAGGGGTGTTGAGAGGCAGTCGTAGAGCACAATCTCTCCAATACCACACTCAATAGCCCACCAAATACCACACTACCAATCAGGTTTAGTCAATATGTTAACAACTTGAGACTGTGATAAAGGAAACACCAACATACTACTTTCTAATCTAAAATTCTGCCTTAAAATGAGATTGATGGGGAAGATTTCAATCAATAACAGTGCTAAAATAGGCTCTGGCTGTGGAATGCAAATTGTTCTGCTTTGCTATATCCTCATTTTCTTCTCACAGAATCAGGTATTGCAAACAAAAAGTCAAAAGGAACGCCATCACAGACTAGGCAAAGCAGCAAATAAGAGCACAGGACATAAATATAGATAACGTAAACAATTTTTGGTCTATCAAATGAAGCTGAGGATTGGCTACGGTGGGTTTCAGTGCATTTGGGGATAGAAAAATTCACCATATAAGCAGTTAGCAGAGCATTTTAAGGGGAATTCTTATCATGTGCTTCAATTGAAAGGAACTGGGAACTAAAGAATACTATTTACTGAGTGAGATAGCGTCTTAAGCAAGTTTTACTGTATACTTACTGAAACATCACAGATGTACTACAATATAATAAATAAATAAATATATATAGAATTAAGGTCATTTAGGACATAATGTCATTTAGAATTAAAGAATTAAG
>KZ308223.1:1664468-1679021 GCA_000376725.2 Ladona fulva
GGAGTAGAATAAATTGCCTTCCTTCCTTTTTATAATGAAGATGGGTTCCACCAAATATCATTAAGGAAGATTAATTTTATGAAATTAACTCGTAAACCTGGGTTAATCAAGTAATTCTTTCAAACTTAACTCTTTGTTTTTTTTTCTTAATATTTTTCTGACTCAGGTGATACTAAGATGAAAACTTAACACCTCTCTTAATTTAAGGGGATAAGAATATACTATTTTGGTCAATTGTATCTAACTCAAGGAATATATTCATACAAGATGAAACTTTCTTATGCTATCATCAAACTACCTCCTCTCATCAGTTTAAAGAATACCGAAGAAATTCAATTCATTGATATCAAGATAATAGGTGAATATTAAAATTATTACTCTGAGTCGACAAATAATCAACATGCCCATCTTTATGAGTGGGTTTCTTTCAAGAGAGTATTGCGCTAAACATCTTTTAAATAACATTCGATTTTCTTTGCTTTACTATATTCTTAGTATAATCAAAAACAAATATTGCCACCATGCATGCATACCTTGGGTATGCTATTTTTTAGCAGTGTTGGCCTCAATACATTCAAGTGGTGACTTATGCACTTATGAGAGGCATCTCAACTCATGACTTGAAACACATCCCTGACCATCAGTCTCCAATAATCTTATATTGTTAATCATAAAAACCATTTAGCTAAGATTATGACGTTTACAATCCAATATTATACAAATGGCAAAATTTATCTGACAAGGAAGGCCTTAGTAAGTTAACAGCCATTGCTCATGTTTGATTAAAAAACTAAATGATAAATGAAGGCAAATTAGCTCAAACTGAGTGGACCAAAGTGATTAAACCCAATGAGAATACAAAAATGAAAAACATGATATATTTGTTACCGTGGATAAATGAAGAACTGGAATTATTCCAACAGCAATGCATTAAAATAAAAATTTTGAAATTATTTCTGCTGTTTATTTCCATTTATTTGTTCATTTATTTTTATCCCATATGAGTATGAAATAAAATTGAATTTGATACAAAAATAACTTTCTTTTATATCATTTTAAGAATTCAAATATGAGTAATTTGAATACAGGGTATACAAAAATGTGATCAGATTTTTAAGTAACAGAAAAGTCTCTACAACATACAGAAGAGAAACTTATTATGTCTGAGAAGGGAGAGAAATTGTAGCTATTTCCATTGCAAAAACAAAAATTTGTCCTTCCTAAATTGAGAAAGCTGGTTGAGGCAGTAGTGAAGTTATCATATCAAATATATTAACTTCAGTTTGAGGAGAAATAGACTGACAAAGAGCCACAAGAGACTACCAAATTAGATATTTATAAATGGTATTANTAATTGTACACATGAAATTATGAAAAATATCACAAAAGGGTTTAAAAACTACTAACTGAAAGCTGATTCCAGGTTATTTGCATCACCAGCTGTATCAAGTATCTTGAACTTTTGAACATTCACTCCATTATCATTTAGAAGAACTTTGCTCTGGTATTCAAACAGATTTAAATTTCGCACTTGAAGAAATTGGGCCTAGAAAAGAAAACTACATTAGGAAGAATAACACACAATAACAATGCCCGATCATTTGAATGGATGATCAATCATTTGAAATTATCATTTAAGAAGAATAGTCAAGCATCTAACAAGTTTTCCTGCAGTTTCAAAAATTTAATTTAATTCTTTTAAATCTACAGAAAGTTTTCCAAGCATAACTAACAGAAACGCTTTATTTTGTTATCTCTCTATCTATCTAGTTTTACGTATCACTGTTTGTATAATACCAATATACACGAAATAGAGCGAAAATTGTGGTATTTTTTAAAGAGGCATTAACGCAAATGTTGAATTTTAAATGCCGCGACGTTAATTCAATTCAATTCAATTCAAATGACGATAAAAACACTTTTACGATTTAAACAATCAAACCATAGTCTCAAACAAGTAATAAATTTCATAACTGCGTTAAGCAAACGCTACGCATGATAAAATTTAAATAATGATGAAACACGGAAACGAAATCCTTCTTCTGCCTCTTTCATAAAAAAGAACAATCATTTGGAACAGATCTACATATAAGAGCACTTCTTTAACAAGTTGACTTTACTACTAGAGGAATAAATCATAATAAAGTAAAAATGTGTTTATCATTATCACTGTAAGCAGTACCTGCATTTTTCTACTATGTGCACTCCAACACACTAGGAAATAATGAAAAATAAAACTTTACTTAAGCATGCAAAATTATAAAATATAGCAAGTAATGCATAAGCATTACATAAAAACAGAGCAATCCAACAATTATGCTTTCATTTCTGACATGATTATAGTATGAAAGGGATTTTAATTATGCTGAATGTTTTTGTATTTCACATGGAAAGTCATATCTAGATAATTCTCAAAAGAAATACTGTAATACATCAGGTTGACTCCATGGCTCATGAGGAGCTTCTTGAATGAAAAAAAAAACTTTCAGTTCTTCCATTACACATTAAAAAGTTTTGTAATAACAACAATTTCTCTGTTCTGGATGGGCATGATAATGTAAAGTTGATCCCATTATACAGTCAGCACTAACTCTTTTGCTGTGTATTTGGATTAGATGCAGTTTTAGGACTATGAATGTCAAAATAACTTAGCTGATAGTCACAGCGAAATGGTTAACATCTAGCTACCTATTAGTATCAAACAACAAATGAAAGACCAAACCATAATCTATAAATCAATTATTTATAATAAAATGACACTAGAACTGACAGCTGAGTTACTACTTTCTTGTGTGTGTTTTTCCACAAGTAATTTTTCTCTAAATTGGCTTATTTTGTACAAAAACTAAATTTGAATGCTCGTATGTTCTACCATTGGGAACAAAATGATAGCATGAAATCAATTCCTTCAAAGTATTTCAATCAGAATTTGTTCAATATGTAATTCATCACCAATTACACACATCTGGAAAACTGACTCCCAAAGTGATGGGTATCTAGATAATTGCATCTCTGAGTACTGAAAGATGAATTTGCACCATAGGTTGCATGCAGCAATAAAACTATATCATTCCAGTAGGAGAACAACCTTAAGCATTACTGCCAATAATCTTCCCAGCATAAAGTAAAAGTAATGAATAATGGCTAGCATTCAGTTTTCTCACTGTATGCCTTAAGTTAATGTAAAATTGTTTTGATACAGTAAAAGAATAAGTAAAACTTTCATATCCTCATTAGCAAAGCATTTAAGATAGATACACTATTACTAGTTGATGAATCAAAGATAATAACTTCCATCGATAGTAGCAAAAAACTTCTCAGATTTTCACAAAATTCTATGGAAACCTAAAAAGTTTTTATCTTTGTTTCAGTTATAATTTTGCCTGCCAGGCAAAAATAGGAAAGATTTCATACTTTTTTCTACGATAAAATATACCAAACTGTAAAGAGAAGTGAGAACCCTCACACAAGTTTTGGCCTGCGCTACACAATAAATTAAGAATGCTGAAACATATTCATAAGATAATTTCATGTATATCTTCAAAAAAATTATCTTGCAAGGATCAAAAAGTCAACAATAAAATGACAAACCAGAGAACCAATTATATTGCTTCAGATCTAAGTTCAAGGAGGAAAAAAAAGACCTCAACATCACATTTGCAATTCAATCATAAAATAAAGTTCACAGACTAATCGATAAATTCCAAAAATATCAACAAATGGAACTGAATTTTTTCTCTTACCTATCCATAAGATAGCAAATATATTTCTCTTTAACTATAGTAACAGATTCTGCTACCATCACCTTCTTCACAGGTATTCCCTCCTTGGGTGTTTGTTTAGTGATTAAATTGTGGCCAATCATTTTTTCTACTATGGGAGCCACTGCACAAGGGCTAAGAAATAAATCAAAATTGGATTACCATAAAAATTTTCAAATGTCAACAACAACATGAAAGCTTTCTGAATGAAAGTCAATGACAATACAATCAAGAACTTAATACTACAAACTCTTTCGTTATATGCACTCCTCCCTTGAAACCATTGTCAAAATGTCCTAATCCTCGTCCACCAGCCAATATTTGTGCTTTGATAACATACTCGTCAACTTCTGAAATTGCAATATTTTATACATACATGTTTAATTGTACACATGAAATTATGAAAAATATCACAAAAGGGTTTAAAAACTACTAACTGAAAGCTGATTCCAGGTTATTTGCATCACCAGCTGTATCAAGTATCTTGAACTTTTGAACATTCACTCCATTATCATTTAGAAGAACTTTGCTCTGGTATTCAAACAGATTTAAATTTCGCACTTGAAGAAATTGGGCCTAGAAAAGAAAACTACATTAGGAAGAATAACACACAATAACAATGCCCGATCATTTGAATGGATGATCAATCATTTGAAATTATCATTTAAGAAGAATAGTCAAGCATCTAACAAGTTTTCCTGCAGTTTCAAAAATTTAATTTAATTCTTTTAAATCTACAGAAAGTTTTCCAAGCATAACTAACAGAAACGCTTTATTTTGTTATCTCTCTATCTATCTAGTTTTACGTATCACTGTTTGTATAATACCAATATACACGAAATAGAGCGAAAATTGTGGTATTTTTTAAAGAGGCATTAACGCAAATGTTGAATTTTAAATGCCGCGACGTTAATTCAATTCAATTCAATTCAAATGACGATAAAAACACTTTTACGATTTAAACAATCAAACCATAGTCTCAAACAAGTAATAAATTTCATAACTGCGTTAAGCAAACGCTACGCATGATAAAATTTAAATAATGATGAAACACGGAAACGAAATCCTTCTTCTGCCTCTTTCATAAAAAAGAACAATCATTTGGAACAGATCTACATATAAGAGCACTTCTTTAACAAGTTGACTTTACTACTAGAGGAATAAATCTACAATGAGGTTCTACATGTGTTCTAGGAATGACTATTTGTCTAATTCTGTGCAGTAGAAAATAATAAGATATAATTATTCGATAAACAATCCCAGAAAACGTGCTTAAATTTACAAATGTTTCATAAACGAGTTCTAATTGAAAACCAATGTAAAAAACTCACTAATCCGTCTATTGTTATTTTTCATACAATTTTCAAACCACAATTTTGGCCAATATTATGAATAAAACACAGGGTTAGTTGAAGTAAGAAAATAGATAATTAATCATCCAATTGCCGAAATGTCTTGGAAACAAATATTTGAAGGGATTAGGCATTATATCATAAAAACCTAATTTTCCCTTATGGCATGATCAAATCTTACCTTTGACTTATCTAAATTAAATCTGAGGATTCTCCTTGAAAACATATGCTTAATGGATGCCATTGGTCCTGTGAATACTAAATTACAGATATATTAGTTCGAGAAGATATTCAGCTCCTTCTTCCATGTATTTCTAGGTTTAACATTCTAAAGAGTAAAATTAAAACGCAACTTAAGACTTCCCATGTCTACAGCATGAATTCATAAAATGGTCAAAGATACTGAATACCTGTAATTATGAAGTAACATGGATCATTGGATGTGGTTAACCTTTAAAAATAACGACTAAACTAATAGCTAAAGTTAAGAGAATAAGTTTCTTTGTTTAATAACCGCCAATAATCGAAACACTTTCTACACAGATATAACCCAAGAAAATAGACGACCTTTCAGAAGAACAGAGTTATCTTTAGTAGAACCACTATTGATTTTACCTTGAAATGCATGAAATACGCCTTTCTAATATTCAATTGGGATGGCATGGTAAGAATAATATCTAGTTTTATCAACACAATAAAGGAAAGAAAATTATCAAAGAATAAACACGGTGGCGTATTTTAAACAGATTCTTCCGTGCTCTTACCTTTCAGATGAGCGTTTGATACCCAGGAAGAGAGCGAAATCTCGACTGATGAAATTTCAAGGATTCTCGACGCTCGAGAGGAACGTCCTTGTGCGTAGAACTGTATTACCCTTATTAATTTTCAAAGGATGACCGTCCTGATGACCCTTAAGCTAGCCTCAGATTCAGTGATAAGGTTTAAACATGCGTTGGTATTGCCAACATTTGTGGTAGAAAAACTGAAGATAATACGTCGAGGGCAAAGTTTTCCCTCTCTCCATCACATCTCAACGCGGAAGAAATGTTTCCGTATGGCGAAAAAATGTAAACAAAGGCCACGTTCGCGGAACTTCGAAAATTCATCTTATGGTATGCTTCTCCTATAGTCATTATTACAACAAATTATTGCTAAGATCCATGTTCATTATTTGCGAAGAAATAAAGTATTTTCTGCCACACCAAAGTCTCCATGCAATAGAATACATTTACATAGTGTATGAGTGACCTTGCTTTAATGTATTCGCATTAAAGGTAATGGAAATTTTTGAACAACGCGCGTGTGTACTAAATCTTACATAAGATTGATGTTGTAGAGGAAAATTTTTATTCACAGCAATTCGTAGTAACTGTATTCAAGCAAGCTTTCGTTTTTATTAATTATACCGCACATTTATTGGGAAATTGTGAACTCTTGACCACAATCATTAACAATACTAGAATAGATGTTAAAAAGTAACGGAAATAATAGTGCCATTGCTTGTCAGCTTCACATAAGCTGAACATAACATTGAATAACAGTGAATATCAACGAACTTGTTCTTGAGGGAATAAATTAACTAAATATATTCCGCTAAACAATGAAATGAAAAGAAATTTATCGTCAAGGTTGTGAGAAGAGAATGGGAAATATGATAAGGAATAAACATTCTTAGATCATGTTTGTATTCTTTGACAAACATTACTATAAGTAAATTTAATATTATGAATCATAATCTTTTGTCAAGAGGTTGAGATAAGCAGTACCACCATCAATACCTTAATCCAGGTTTCAACTGCATTTATGCGTTTAATTTATTAACTTTTCATAAGTTTTTCACTTTTAAACGCATACGTTACTTTTTCTTCTCAGTTGTTTAAACATTCTACGTAAACACTTAAAACTTTAACTACTAATTTTGCAGTAGATGAGCCTGCTTTTAAGATACAATTTCGAGGCAAAAACAATATCAACTGTACTGCGGTAGATGAAATTCTACTTTGTTTGATGGTACCATTCTAAAGTCTTTCGTAATTCAATCTAAGATTCTTCTTACAAAGGGCGCGAAAATGTACATGTAAGAGTTTAAACGGCAAGCATTCACCACATTTACTTACTAGGCACCGATAACTCTTCATCACTTTGGTGTTACTAGTCTTTTATGTACCCTGCAACGCTGCGCGCTCTGAAACTATGCGTCATCAGTAATCTTAGGGCTTTATGGCACAATTCTGTAGCACAGATATATAACTACTATACTGTAGTATATATGTGTGTACCCTATTTGTAGTTATTACACGTAAATTAAATAAAATGGAGTATTGGCGCTAAGCGGCTATAGTTCCAGCGGCAGCCACGAAATTGGCGCAGCACTCAAAGGGGTACATAAAAGACTAGTATTCTTTGGCATCAAAAAGCTAATCAAATTATTTTGTCTTTAAATTCTCTGCATAATTTTATATGCTTTTCAAATCTACATACTCAACTCTTAATTAGCATAAAATCAATCAATCAAAAACGCGAACCCTTCAGTTTTTCAAGAATCAATATAGCATGACATATTGAATACACTTAAAATATAAATCATAAGTATATACGAATACAAACATACCCATCATAAACATTCTTTAAGGGTAAGCAGTATACAGAAGGTTTAATTTATACAAATTTATACTCTCATTTCTCGAGGTGTTTCATCCACCTACATAATCTACTACAATTCACCTACATATTTTATTTTACACTTAATTGCTCAGGTCACTCTCATAATACCATCCTCATCATTCTATTTCCACTTGTCTCCACTGTACTGCCAAACTGATAAGTAATGCTTCTCGTAGGTCAGGAAGTCGAGACTTGACCTGGTTGGTAACCCAAGAGCAAAATCTTTAAGTAACAAAGCTGTTTTCCAGTACATCATATCATTAACACTGAGACATACTTATTTCCTTTCTTGTAATAAAATTCCAGATCAAGATTAGATGCCCAACAATATTTCTACCAATTACTTGATATTATATTCTAACCAACGTTAAAACTATTTGTCAATTAGATCTGTATAGCCAAAGATGTAATTAGTTCACCTGCTTATGAATTTCATTGAAGATTTAAAATGATAAGTTCTTATTTGACAGTCAACATTTCCTTTGAATGCTAATCTCATATCCCAGCATATCACATTAAAAATTCAAAGTACAGGGTGATTCAAAAGTCTTGTTATGATTACGAAAAATCTGACCTTTTTTATTTTTCAACATAGATACATGAAACAAAGATGAAAATGTTACTAAATACATCAAGTTTTATTTGTTATGGCTACAAATGTTCAATGTGATCTCCATTTGATGCACGGCACACACGGTTCCTCAATGAACAGCTACCTCAAAGTTGTGTCGGTTGTTGTGGTGCTACAGATCTGGCGCTTCACCACTGGCCTCCCTGTTCCCCAGACTTAACTGCATGCGATTTCTTTTTGTAGGGGTTTGTTAAGGACACAGTTTATGTCTCCCCATCACCTACTGATGTTCAAGAATTAAAAAAGCGCATCACAACTGCACTGAAAACAGTTACTCGGGACATGATACACAACATCTGGGATGAATTATCCTATCGTGCAGATGCGTGACGTGCTTCAAATTGAGGTCAAATTGAATATTTGTAGCGATAACAAATAAAACTTGATGTATTTAGTAACATTTTCATCTTTGTTTCATGTATCTATGTTGAAAAATAAAGAAGTTCTGATTTTACATAATCATAACAAGACTTTTGAATCACCCTGTATTTATATTAACTACTAAGGACAGAATCCCACAACTCTTCCTCAAAGAAATTCATTTGCAGCCCAAGAGTGTTATTAAAACAGGGAAAAGAGAATAGGGTAACAGAATTTCTGTAGGATTTAATTTTCCATGGTTCATAATTTTTTTTAATGAGCTACATTTCCTCAACTTATCCTTTGGCACCACCAAGTTCAGAGAAGCTTTCTTACCCCCTTAACAAATTTTATAATATTATTATCTAAATAACAAAAAAATAAACAATTTGTCAAGAAAGCCTAAACATGATTTGCAATACAGTTAAGGAGAATACCAAAATAATCTATTATTAATAATCAAACGAGTATTTCTGAATCATGAAGGGAATATTCAAATTCAATGAATTCAACTTTGTGAAGTAACTACATCAAAAACATTTCAACATGCAAATACCACAGTAGGGATCTACCGAATGCTTTAAATAACACATTAAAATTTGATATAACAGTTTATTAAACCCTATTAAAAATAAGGCATTAACATTTCAGTTCCTTTAAAAATTATTCCAAACCTGAACCATTTTGGAACATCATTGACAATGCCTCAAAATGGGATAAAAATTAATATTTACAACATCGATACAATTAATCTAGAAATTACAAGAAAACACTCTGGAATTAATGTATATACAATAAAAGAAAGTTTATACACAATCATAGGCAAATGACCTTACTTCCAGTTCCCATAAGTTAATAAAATAAGGTGATTACAGTTAAAAAGTAACCAAGATAGATATTAACAAAAAATGAACTAGTCAATGAAGCAAAACATAGTAACATTTGCAACAGTTTCTAAGTTAATGTCTGATACATTTTATCAGACTGGTAAATCATAATTTCAGCAAAAATTCTTGCTGCTATAATAGAAGTTGTTATTATCAGAATAATGAAAGGATGGTATCTAATCTTGCTTTCCCGATCAGTTGTCTTAGAAAAAAGCAATAAAAAATCATCTAGTGATATTAAAAATGATTATTACGCCAATTTCATGCTAAAGGTCACCTTTAAAAATAACAAGAAGACTACTAGTCAACGAAAATAATAACGAGAGATCTTCAATATTGCTGCTATAATAATAGATTTTTCTGATTAGTTGTGATGGATAAAACCATACAATATATTTAAGGCAAAACTCTCATGAAAGATGACCACAAAATGGGCATAATATGATGAAAATATAGATTAAAGGAGCATTAACAATAAATAATGACGTTATAAATTTGCTTTTACTCTCAACCCTAAACTAAAACCACCAAAGGTGAAATTTAGAAGCAATAATTGAGACCTTAATTTTTATGAAATTTTCATTATAATAAAAATAGTTTGTATAGACACATTTCATCAGTCCTTTATTTTGTATCAAATTCCTCTTCTGAATATTGAATTAACACTAGAATCATATTTATCTAAAAAATGGATCGTAGAATTCAACATGGACAAGAAAAGGCAAGAAATACATGCCTACACAAAGGCTGATATTTCTGGCCAACATTGGAAATGGACCACTTACAATGATGATGATAATAAAACAAATTAACCACAATTGCAGAGCCTTGGTGCTAAAAGGCAATATCCACAAAGTTCTTTGGTTGCAAATCACAAACACAATTTGTAACATTGATTCAGAAAATGGTAAGAATCCTTTTACAATATTACTGAATCTTACTTCAGCGTTGCAAGTAATTCTGTAACAAACAATATAACAGTATTCTGTAACTCCACTTACATCAGGACTTGCGGTAAGCAACTTGTGATACTCTGGGAAAAGAAAAGACTTGGACCACTTACTAACATCAATAAATACATGAGAATAAAATAATATCAATAACATGAAATAATATCAAAAGAGTAACTATCAAGTAATACATGATTTAGTTGATATATCAACATTCAATGCAATGAAGTTAAAAAACTAACATGCTTAAAATCTTCCATGATCATTTCTAAAAATACTTGTGGTTAGTGATGAGCTGATAAAAAATGACACACAGGAACCCTAAACCCAAGACTTCAACTAAGTTATGAGTTAATGTGAGCATACACTGAATCAGAGTTGGCTCTAGGTATCCAGGAATCAAAAGTTATACATAGGTCTCCCCTTCTCCATTTTTCTATATACATTTTTTGGTAGAGCATGAAGCCTTAGCAGTTGTCACAGAAAACAAAAGTCTTGGTATGTTTTGCTCAAATTAACAATAGCCTAAAGCCAGCCCTGCACAGAATATATTTTACCTAAATATGTCGGACATTTATAGATTAAAAGACAGAACTCTTTTAATAATCATATAGTACATAGTGATGACATTTAAGCACAAACAATGAATTCCATCTCAGACATGACATCTACCACTTCCCCTAACCTAAACAACAATTCATGCAAAAGAAACAAGATTAGTTTGAGAGGAATGTTAACAGAATAAACTGGCTGACAACAATATCCATCATCATTTTTCTGGACAATTTAGTGCTTCCATCATTATAAAAACAACTATCTATGACATAATTCAGACCAATGTTTACCCTAATAATTTATAATGGATCCAAAGAAACACAAATGCACCAAGTATCAACTTGATCATCTGGTGAGGGTGACCATCTGGGTGATTGTGTAGCATCACCAATTCAGCATTTTTAGGGCTGCTGCTTTATGAAATATTTAAATAATTTTCTATATAAAACTTACATTTTCAATGAGATATGAGATATCCTATTTAGGCAGCAAAATTTATTATACACATCTGGTTTACTATTAGTTAGAATAATAATTTCATTGCTTGAATTCTGGAAGTTTTTCCTTTGGGGTTCCACTGCATTGCTGACTCTCCATGACGACAGTTTTGCTAGCTATCCTGAAGACGCCTGCAGGATAGCCAGCGAAACCATTATCATGGAGAATTAACAACTTGGTGGAACCCGAAGAAAAAGACAACCAGAATTCAAGTAACCAGTGCTGCGGAAACCAAGCAGTAGTATCATAGCTTATTCATCTAACATACAATTAAAATAACCTTCTTTCTCACATTTATCAGTAGTAGGCCATACATTTCAGTCTGAGACATCGCCAAACATCTACTTGCCACTGCTATAAAAGAAAGATTAATAGAAATGTCAAATTAGTATTGAGAAACTGCCTTTAGCATGAATTCCCATGTTGAGAATTTTATTAAGAAATTTCCCATAAAAAAAAGAAAACTCTGTGTTTATCCATCCCAATGATGTGGTCTGTTTGTTTCTATTTTTAAGCAAATGAAGACATAAAAATATAACAATTTGTAACAACTTAATTGAGTGAAGTTCTAAAATACATTACCATACCATAATAAAATACTAGACACCCATCGAGTCTTTTATAGACAAGCAAGATTGAGCAGTCATCATTTTGCTTTGGTCATCTCTGAATTTTTTGTGCTCCCACACTTGCTTGCCCACCCACAGAAAATTTTATAGCCAACTTGATATTTGTTAACATAATCTAAAAAAACAGCAAAAAGTCTTAATTAGCTGAACATTTCATATATTCAGTCAATCCTGTGATTGGCCAAAGTATCACTGTATTTATGGGCATTGCTTATGCATAATGCAGCCAAATCCCTATTTTTCATGAATTCTAAACAAAGTGGGAAAGTCATTCCTTAGTGATACAGTGAACCTCCATGCACAATTTTATACTCTGCATTGATATTTTCTGTGATGTTTTTGAAACATTTCAAACAAGTATTTTCAAGTACTAATACAAGCTGGACTTTTTCTATGGAGCAGGGGGAATAAGACTACATTGACATTACCACTGCTAAAATGACCAGCAATTGGGAGAAGAAAACTCTTAAAGAGGTCCTAAAACAATCAACAATAACCAACTATGAATGCAAATAATAATGAATTTTTCATTTAAAATTGTTATGAATGATGAAAGAAATAAAATAAAGTCTACAGTACCCATGTTTTCTGCTTATTCCTACATCCTCTACCCATAATTACCTCAGATAATTGAGAGTTCACTGTATCTCCATCAAGCAGTTGGAATTTAATATGGTGCATCACAAATATTAATGAATTTTACACCATAGTAGACTGCTCAATTCACTATCATAGTTAAAAATTGCATGTAGCTTTCAAAGATTATAAATTGGAGAATTTTTTTAATGAAACTTTTGAAAAAAATAGCAAATTTGATAAATGCCCACTTACACTAAGGAACAGGGCTCTTTGTTTCATAAGGTGTCAGTTATATTATTTTCTTAATGCTCCCATGTTCTAAACTTCTACATGAACTATTGAGTTCTCAGCCACGGAAGATTTCTGCCGATGGGTTTATCACTGAGTTAAGCAAGTCAGGAAATTTTGTTAAAAACTTTCATTTCCGTGATTGCATCTTATGAACCATTTAATCCAAGCTTAGCTTAAGCAATGAATGTAAAACTAAGAGTATTATAAAACATACCTCATTTTTGGAAATTAAGTTCCAGTGAATGCCTTAAACCAACAGGAATTGGTGACCCACCACAAGTTGTAAATAACTTTACAAATAAAATCACAAATTATAGAAAAATACTAAAAATCATAATTATTTTTTAGATGTTTAAAGTTCTAGTAGATTATCTACAATCTGATTATGTAGATTATGTACACAATTTATCTTCCTGTAGCCTCCTCAAGTACCTATGATAATTAGAAGTTGACTGTATTTAGAATTTTCATTTCCTTTGGGTAATTATGTCATTCTGATTATTAACAAAAGGCACTGAAATAAGAAGGAAATCCAAAGGCAAAAAGTGACAAAAATTGAGGGCAATGAGAAACTAAAAAAATCACCTAAAGGAAAGTAATATAGGTAAAAACTTAAGCGTAATTGTATGGTGAAGTAAAAAGTGAAGCAGCTATTGGTAGCAAATAATTTAAATGAAAGAGAGAAAGGGAAGGAAGACAACAGGGCATTTGAGTTGGGAATTGAGAGAGGATTTTCCTAATTGATACGTTATTTTTCTTCGAATTTCATACCCACACATATTTTATAAGATTTCTACCAATAGTTAATCTTTTACTTTATGCTACTAGGATACTCTTCAAACATTTGACCAAAGCTAAGAGTAAGAGTTTTAATTTTGTCATTTTTCCTCAAGGTATTGAAATATTCAAGCTGAACTTCACCAGTAATCATGTATACCAGAATACCCAAAACAAAATTTGATTTCCACTTCCTTTCATACAAGTTGCTGGTATCAAATATATATCATAAGAATAAAACAAATTAGTAGGATTTCATGGAAAATAAGATGCATGAAAAATAAAAATTAAATTAACCAAGAAAATGTTTTCACAGACAAGCAAGCCATATTTCATTTCCCCATTTTCTTGCGATCTTTAATTATTTGAAATTGAAGTCTTTCCAGGATGGAGTAAACCACAAAAAAGCAACCTTTCCTTTTATGAAATGCCAACTTCAGAAACAGGAAGTATGCTTCACAATAAATTCCAACTTGGGTATAAAACACATTAACACCAAATTTATGTCAGGGTTGCCTGTACATCACTAAATAACTGAGAAACAAAAATTTGATTTAGAAAATACAAAATAGAGTATGGATTATGTAAAATAAAAATAATAATAATCTGTAAAACAAAG
>KZ308223.1:1688438-1715948 GCA_000376725.2 Ladona fulva
TGAAAAATAAAACATTAAAACCACAATAATAGTAATATAACTTTAGATATCTGATGAAAAAATCTCATGAAGCAATGACAAAAAATATATTCTAATAAAGAACTTCCAGAGCATTCAAAGTAAATTTAGGAGAAATAATTTAAATAATTGACTGCTTTTTTAATTAAAAAATACAGTGAGATAAACTTTTCTTATTTATACTTCTCCATAAACAATAAATTAAAACAGAAGATAAACAAATACAACATCCAATAATTACCTAGATTAGGAGAATCACAAACTCTTATTATGTGAGGCCAATGTTGAAGAGTTTTGGCAAAGAAAGGATTCGTGACTCCGAGTATGACTGGTGGAGGAGCATGAGATTTGGTAGTGTATTCCTTAAATTCACTATCATGTATTGTAAAAAATGGTCTATAATCAGCACAAAAGCTGAGAGGGTGAATCATGCTGAAAAGAATAGAAAAGAAAATTAAATTATGCAACTAATCATACCAGAGATAATGGAGACGCAGGCTAATTAGGCCACTTTACTTTCAAAAATAATAATCAGGACATTTAATTTAGGTAAATGTTAACTTTTTAAGATCCTTCAAGCAGTAAATTTTAAACCAAGAACCTTCAACGTGTTGCTAGCCTATCACAATAATCAGTGCATCGTAGCTGTTAGCTAAAATCTGCATAGTGATACACTGAATAATGAGAACACTAAATCACAACTGGAACCTTACGCCACTGGTGCAGAAGTCATTTAATAATATTTTCCACTTTCCAAGTGCCCTATAAGACAAGTGTTAAAGAAGTCAAATGGGCCAGTAGGCCAATACCAGAAGCACACTGTTCTCTCTCTTGGTTTCCACAACTAAATTAATTTTCTCCTCCCTATATTGACTTTCATGATAGGCAGAGTCCACGGTTTTTAATGTCATTGTTACCAAGGTGACTTACTTTTCAGCTGATATGGATATTTTTGAATTAAGCTAACAAATACAAATTTTTTAAATAATTCATTGCGGTGTTCACACATGTAGATCCAAACAAAAAATTCAAAGATGACCGGTAAAATACCTTAAAATATCATCAACTATTGAAGATAGATGATTTTTCTGATGCCCTTGATCATAAAACCTAACTTTCGAATGTCAAATTCAGAACAATGGAACTCAAATTATTATCAACTGAATAATTGACGGACAAAATTTCTTTATCGCATTAGAAGAATTACGCCCTATTGATGCACCTTAACTTAACTAGAAAACTAAAGGAATAATACAAGGCATGAATATAAAAAATCTCAAATCAAAATATACTATTTTTTCATTGGATTGAAATTCATTGATTGAATTTTCATTTCATTTCATTGAAATTTCATTTTCATTCATCACAGCAGCCCTGTGGAAGATGGCAGAGCTAGCTATCAAAGCGTTGGCAACTTTGTCAACTGAACTCACCAGGGTGGTAACCCGAGAACTTTTTACTCAAGTCATCCACCAGGAAAACCTCAAGGCTTTATATTTTTTCATTATTCAATGAAGAAACTTAATTTTANATTACTGTGTATTGATGTCTGTGGAAATTATTAATTATTCTGTTATTATTATTTCTGTGGAAATCACAAGTTTTCTGTTGTTTTCTTCCTAGAAATGTGTTTTCAGATTTGAAACACTGGTCCACTCCATAGTTTTGTAGCTTAAGTTGATGTAAAAATATTCTAGAAGTTATACCGAATTCATAACGACAATATGACTTACCTAACAAGAGCTTGAACCATTTCTGAACAAATGGATGGAGAAGATGCCATCACAACAATAGGCTCCGCGGTGAGTACCAGCTCCCATAACATATGAATGTGAGATAGAATGGGATAGAAGCACCTAAATATGTTGATTTCATGGACAGATGGTATAATGGTAGGGGTCAATGAGGTATTGACTTTCAGAGGAGATGTTGGAGATGATACTCCAACTTTATTGTTCTGACTTGGAATATAGGCCTGAAATTGTAAAAAATACTCCATAAATGTAGGAAATATGGTTAGATAACCCATAACAATAACTAATTGTCAAGATGTCAAACATAGCTGACAACATTAAGTTTACACAGAACTGTATGGGACCAATGAATGTTTGGTAAACACTTAACACTAAAAAAGTAGCCTACCCATTCTCTGTGTTTTTTCAGTTTTTCATAAATGATGAAAGTAAATTAGAGTTGAAGACAATACTCATTAAATTTCCAATTAAGGAAGATTGCTATTTATAAGGCTGAATAAAAGTAGCAACGCAGCGGGTTGACCTCAGCAATGCATAGGAGTCAATTAGAAAAAAGTCCCTCAGGAAATGGCGCCGCAAAATGTAAGGTTAAAGTGCAAGATTTTTATGAACATTTCTGTTTCTATGATCAAATGGTAAGCATTCGTAAAGGAAATACTATAAATTCTATAAAATGATAAATCTTAGATGATGCGCGATCTCAATAAATTGTAGAACTCTCGTTACAGAGCCGAGTGAGAGACGTTACAACATGTAACAGAAATTAACTGCCTGTAAAAAAATTACCTGTATCACAGTCCCAAGTAATGGAAGATTCACAAGTTCACCAGGTACTGGTGCTGGCCATTGATCAATGTCATGACAAGCAGCTTCAATACTTGGTTCGCCATTTTCAAAGTATTCAGGGGCTATGAGAGCACAAACTTCCGTAAAAAGATTCACGAACGGGAATCTGGATATCAGGACAACACTCTACAAAACAGAAATTAAATTAACACACGAAATAAGAGCTACCCAGCCAGTAGAAATAATGTATTCATTATACACCAACACCAAGCTAGATAGAAACTACAACTAAGGTTACTGCTGGCAAAATTTAAAATGAAACTGATGACATGCCTTCTGAAAGTAACCTCTAGGTAAAGTTTTGTCTTTGACTTGTCGAAAGTAAACATAACCACAATAGTGTCCAGGATCAGCTTGAAGATAGGGTGGGCACTTCTGATTGTATAAACGGTGCTCCAATAATAAGCCTCTGTGACCAGGCGCTTGCCTTATGCGTACATGAAATTGAGTATCTCCCATACAACCTGAGTTAGAGTCTGGGAATGCTAAGTAACAAATGTTAGACTTTTCTTGTTCAGAGAGCTTCACATGGCCGGGGTATATGACCTACGAAGAAATTAAAAGTTATCTACGACGGATAGCCTGTTAGAAACACTTATAAACAAGCATGGTATTTAGAGCAGTTTCCAGCTTCACAATTATTCCAAAAAATTACCTCAATCGCTTGCCCTAACTCTAAATCGAAAGTAACTATACAAACACAATGACACCAGCTGGAAAATCGGTCCCATGGCAAAATTGCAGATGACCGTAGTGTATCACTACTTTCACAGTCTTCGCCCTTATCACTGTCGCCTAAGAGACTGACAGCAGCCATTGTATTAAAATTGAACGAGGCATAATCACCCAATAATTTAGAATAACACAATTATCATTTTACGAAAAACAATGTAACCAACGGATATATCAACAGATCGCTCGACATGTTCCCGAGATCTGATTTTGTATACAAACGGAGAGCGATAAGCGCATTGAGAAACTGAGACCCGGGAGCCTCGAGAGTCCTCTCAAGATGTTTTCCTTCATACTGAAAATTGAAATTCAAGTAGTTAATAAAAGCTGTACTTATGTGGGCCTAAAGAACTTATGAAATTCCAAGTGACAATTTATGTGACACAATTCAGAGAGTTATTCTGGTACGTCATTCATAGTATTTAATAATTACAACAATGTTGAGATTGCCGAATACATAGAACGTACAACCAACCAGAGGAAAGGAAAAATGTACTAAATCCTTGTTGTATATTTTAAACTGAAATGTTGATATGGAATCGATGATCATTATTGGTAGTTTTACCGGGTGTGATGCGTCTATTTCATGGCGGCCGCAGGAGCTAAGAAGTCTTCCTGCTCTAACCATAACGTCTTAAGTTGTTTTAGCAGCATCTATCTCCAAGTATTCATTTACCCTCACCCACCCAATCTTTGCTACTGCTCATGAGGGTTTCCAACCTTCTGGTACGAACGCCGTAGGGATGAACACAGCCCGCCCGCTTCAGCAGGTAGGGCTGCAGAGGTATGCCTCGTAGTTATAGTTCCAGCGACCGCCATCAGTAATTACCTCTTTATCTACTAAAAAGGCATCTAAAATAAAGATAAAGCATGAATGACGCCTAATCAAACGGCTTCTTAGGTAATAAAATTGAGTTAACAAAATAAATATTATGAACGAATAAGTATTTTTCCAATGGCTCAAGTAGCCGTAAGAATGGACTCTGATTTGCGAGTTATTCTCATTTTGAGATTATCTCAAATCGAAATTCCTCAGTGTTAACCTATAATGAATGATTCACGTCTAGTATTCAGTATTCAATTTCTCCAATATTCTATACATTATTTAAGATGAATGATAGAGAAAGAAATTTTTAATGGCAGTTCATATTTGTTATCATACTTTAATTATTTACAATAAAAATAAATTAATCCTTTTTATGTAGTTCCTATTTATTATTCTTCTCATGTATTATAGTGCAATTTTAATATCCTAAAATTCAAGCATTTTGCAGTCATAAGCAAAAAATATTGTTACAAAACACATCTAGTCTTGTTTTAAATATTTACCATAAAGTTAATAGAGCTACCTCTAATTAATGGAAAATTTACCACAAGCATACCAGGCAAAAAGCCCATGCCTCTTTCTAAATACATTTAATTACCATGGTAATTGAAATAACTTACAAATCAGACTTAATTAGGAAAAACTACCAAGAAATTTCACATAAGAATGTAAATACAATCTAAGCTGAGAAAATCTTCCAAGTAAGATATAATTGACAGCTCTTTAACAAAACTTTTCTCAAGACTTAAGTCTTAATCAGTTAATTCAATGAATCAAAACCTTTTAAATATGAAATAGAGATGGTCTTAACCATGTTTCCTGCTATTACTTTATATCTTTAGGTGACAAGAAAATTACTGCAGGTGCTATTTGCATGGTGTGAACCACTATTGCTGAGGGAGAGTTTAAAGCAGAGCCATGCCTAGCCTATCTTCCACTCGGATGCATACATAATTTGAGGCCCCTAAGAATTAAATATTAAAACCATACATTTCCTGATTTGCAGGTAAAAATTGCATTGAAAGACTTGGAAAGAACATTTTTTAATGTATAAAAGTTACGATAAAAACTATATTTCAACATAAATAACTTGAATTAAATCCACTAAACAAATATTCCTTTCTAGAGTTATCCATAATTATTTNGAGCCCTAAAATAATAAAATCATATGTTTGAGAGGGAACATGAATATCTATACATGTCAAACTTTATTGTTCAATAATAATAACTAAGGATAATGCAATAATGACAGTAAATAAAGAGTAATAATGACAGCAAACAAAGAGCCATAGCCATCAATTTCATATCCAAACCTGTAATAAATCAGAAATCCACCCACATGCCAAAGTAATTAATGCAGAGAAAATTAATTTCAAGAGAATTAGTGACAGATTAATAAAATCACCGTTTCTCAAGACTGAAATATTTCTACTGTGCTATGCATTTCATGCTGAAACATTCAAGAAACATGCCTTTTTGTGGAGCCTTACCCCAGGAATACTAAAGAAATGTCAAAAACAACACTTAATGACATTAAGTACTACTCAGTTAATTATTTATTTCATTACATCACTCAATTTATATTAAAATTGCCACCAGAGCATCAAACTGGAACCAAACAGAAAAAATATACATTTTGCTGGAGTGAAAACAGAACCCGAATTGAAGAAACTAAATTTCTGGAACCTAAACCAAAACTGAAAAACATTTCCTTCCAATTTTCAGCTTCCAATAATACACTTTAGTGCATCAGAGTGTGTATTAAATGTGTGATAAAAAATATGGTTCAAACTGGTTCAACATTTACAGAAGGAGCAGAACTGGAACTAAACCAGAACAAAGAATGGAAAGAAAAATATTGTGGTTTGATGCCCTGATTGCTATACATAATAATGTGTGCAGCTACATAAGGGTTAAAGAAGGTGAAACTAAGAAAGTATACAATTATTTTCACTACTTCTAATAGGCAAGGGTGCAGTCTACATACACATATAGAACAGATTCAACCTTTTCGATTTATTTAGCATCACCTATCACTACCATGTATGCAGTATCACTTCTTAACAAATTGCAGACTGGTCATAGAGATTCTGCATATTATGTGTCAACCATAACATATGGACCACAGAAATCTACATTTTAATGTCCAGACCTTATAAAAACCTTTCTAGGGTAATAACTTTTATATTTAATATCTGAGCTGATGAAAGAAAACCGAGTTAAGTTAAAATCATGAAATAAAAGGTTCAAACAAGAACAGAAAATTACATGGCCTGTGTACAGCGGTTTACTAAAAAATCGAACGGGTATATATTTTTGCCCCGTTATCTTATGCAGCCATTGGTACAGAGAGTTCACAATCTGGCAATGCCGTAGGATTACCCCCCCCCCCCTAACCCAACCCAACCCTCGGAATAACTGTACATGGGCCCTCACACGAGAGGTTGGACGTTTTACGGAAGATATGCTGGAAAGGTTTCATACATGGAAAGAACCTTATTTAGAATTTAGAAAATTCTTCCCTTCGATAAACGTTCGCATTCCTCATCTATTGAAATTATCACACTATTATTATCTACATCAGGACCGACGTAATACCTGAGGTTAAGATTTAGATTTCCCTTTACTTAATAGTCCTCCTTTATAACAAGATTAATAATTTTAAAATCTGAAATACTATGGAATAAATATTGCAATTACTTAACATTGGTAACATTCGAATAATACTTTTGAAAGTGTCTACAAATTTAAAAAATTACGGCTCACTTTCTCCTAAGGTGTAGATCAATATCAATGTTATACAGATTAGGATTGTTACTATCCTCATCAGAAAATATGAAAATCCAGGATATTGAGGGAGATGTTACAATGTGAAAGTAGATTCTTACCTGCTGGAGAATGAACTGATCTAGATAGAGAATCTTGACGATGGCTATGTAAGATGAAACACATGGTTGTCTATTTTCCTATACCGAGGATAGCAAAGCCTCCGAGGAAGAATTGAAATTATTTTTCGAAAAGTTTTATACTGGTTTTATACTGGCTATATATTTCTCAACCCCTCACCCCTTCTTCCCCTTACTACAAACCTTTCCGAACGATATTTCGAATTAATTAACTAATTAATAAGAAATATTAAAATTTTGAAAAAGTTTTAGATATGGTAATTAGAAGCGATACTGAGTCAAAACATCGATTTAAGAAAAACTTTGTCTGTTTGTTATCGCATCACGCAAAAACTATCCAACCGATTTTGATGAAATTTGACCTGGTGATATTGTATGTCCTGACATTCGACACATAGGCTACTTTTTATCCCAATACCTTACACCTTTCGATGGCTAAATGGACCATTATATTTCTAAAGACGTCATAGGCGGAGGTGAAAAAGAGGTGGGTGGGGAAAGTAGAGGAGGGAAACTTCATTTTCCCCTAATCTCTACAACTAAACGTTTCCCAACTTTCAAGATTGGCACATTAATGCATCTTTTCCCCACGCAGATAATTTTCATGTGCCTTTTAGTCCCCGGTTCGATCGTAGACGAGGGAAACCTTTCCCGTAAGAAATATATGTAAAGTTCACTTTTACAGCTTGCAGACTTAATTTCTTTTGGGAATTAAATCAGAAAAAATAGCCATTAGAAATCGGAACAAGCACCAAATTGAGGGAAATTGAATGAAAATTCTTATTTTAGCCGTTGAACATTGATTTCGATTCGAAAATACGAGAATTTCGAAAAAAATAGTCGAATATTATGTGATACTTTGTGGCTGTAAACAACCAGTCCCCCTGACGACTAATTCCATCTTGAATCATAGGTCATGCATTTTAGTTCACTTTTATCGCTTGCAGGGTTTATTATTAACTTATGCATTTTTCTACAAGAGCACATAAGGAATTGATATACAAAATGCACGATAAGAATTAATGGTAGGCTACAGGTATGTGAGAAGGAAGACATTTTATGAGATTTGTAATGTCGAATGATTTGCATTTAACGAATCGCAGGGTCGCACATAGGACCATTTAGAAGAGGTTTATTATTCTGCTTATTTTTGTCAACGGCATTTCAGAATGATGAAACATCTAAATATTGTTTTCGTTGAGTAAATCTATATCTGTGTATCTATCCGGCAAGCCGCCTTTCGGCTGATAACAGGAAATGCTTGTGAATCTGCTTCGATCATTGTCATATGTCATAGAAGATTGTAAAGTAAATAATAACGAAATTTCATGTTTCATTTACTACGTTGACTGTATTTTTTCTTGACAGTCGATTGAGTCGTTATTAGTATGTAGTTATCAAGTTTTACTTCATTTTGTTTCTTAATAGGCAGTTTAGCTATTCTCAGTGGGTGGGTAAGGGTGAATGTTTGCCTAAAACTGGATAACTAGTTGTTATAAAGGATGCAAACTTTCACGTTTTTAAGAACCTACGACATATTGATTCCATTTCGTGTATTTATTGGTCTCAGCTTCGATCCCACGAGAGTCCATGCGTTCCCATAAGACGTTCAAAGAGGATAAGATTCACGTATCTTTATTTTCCCAGTTGAGAATCAACGGGCACTTCAGCTAGAATAATTATAATTCCATGTTATGACGCTAGATTGCTAGCGAAACATGTGACTGCATTAAATTAGTGGTGGAAGTATACTATGAAGAGTTTAAGGTATGGAAGGTAACCAGATTTTAAATTAAAATAGTGTTGTTATCATGCATTAGGTAATCCAAAAAAACCGAAAAAAGACAATTTCAAAGGGAATTCCCAATTTTCCTTTTGGCCAGTTTAAGAAATAGGTGCGGGTTTTATTTAAATAGTGGAGCGGCTTACTTACAATCGCAGATCTTTTGTATTCCCTCAAGAAGCCCGATAACAATTGATAGCACGCAAAATTTGTATGGCAGCACTCTCCCAAGACTTACATTGGAGAAATAGGAATGGAGCTGCGCCTCCAACCTCTTCCATACCTAAAAGACAGTCCATAANAAATTCTATAAATTTTTCAACAAAATAGTGTTAACTCTAAATCAGTTGTCAATCAATCTTTCTAAATGAATCAATGCTTCAAAACTCCAAAAGACCTATTTGAATCTCTGTGTAGCCCTGGGACCTACTAATATTTAAGTGAATACATTTTCCTTTTAAAGCCTGAAATTGCTAATTTTGACCCAGTGAGTGCTCAAAAAAGAGCTGGTGAAATAGTGGTGAGTCAACCTTGCTCTGTGAATGAGTCAGTTACTGCTTCTGACCTAATTCATAGAATTGAATGACACAGAAGTTATCTTCCTTTAACCACATCAACATAAATCATTCAGGAACCCATCATATTACTATGCATCTTCTGAACATTAACATTGGAAAAAATCGGAAATTTTTCTTATTGAACATAATGTTTATGTGGCCTGTATCACTGAACATTGACTTCTTCAAAATGTAATTGTGTTTTAATTTTGATAATTATTACATTGCAAGTGTATTCTGTCATGAAAGAGCAATATATATCATGGCACCCTCACTATCAGTAAATAATATTAACTCTTCATTTTCCTGTAAATTAGTGATTTAGAATGTAGCAGTCCAAATTTAATGGTAAATAACTGCTATTTATCCATCATATGTCTGCAAATCCCCATCAAATGATTTTTCTCACTTTAATAACAACTTAGGGGAAATTTTTACTAACTTCTATCTGAAATCTACATTCATTTAAGGAAGTGGTGATTTTAATTATGACTTTAGCAAAGAATATGTAAAAATAAAATCCTTATTAGATATTCTTTTGATCTAAAGCAAACAACCTCTTAACACAATAGATTCTTCCATAACTCAGCATCCATTATCAGTTATATTTTCAACAGTTATAATTTCTATTTTGGTTTAGTCATCAATTTGCATTTTTATGATCANTATTATCAAATGTTTATTATGTATTATTCTCAATTATCTAATTTTATCCTTGTGGATTCCAATGTCACTGACAAGTCATAAATTTTTTTCTCAAATTTCTGAGAGTAATAAAGTATTGATATTGTTGCATGACCAAGTATTAATACTGTTGCATGATGTTGGCAAAGGATATCTTTTCATGTTGCAAAATTTTGATTTCTTTACATAGAAACAAGAATTAAAACAAATCAGATGGTCAGTCACGAAGCAAAATAAACAAAAGTGCTCCCACTTAATGCATTGTTTTCACTTCACCCTGGTCCCTTTCACATGAAACACATGGTAAAAACACTACTTAAGACATTCTGCAAACTGCTTATAAGGCATTTTTTCATCCAGATGCAGTATAACCTGCTTTAGCCAATTCTCTTCCTCATTTGAGACCAATATTGTTGCCACCATCATCTCATCTTCAAGTGGGTTCCTTTTGACTCTCTTCTTTGTGACGACTAATTAATTGAGAAGAAAATGAAGATATTACAAATCAGAGCAATTTCCATTCCGCTGTTGGAGCAGATAACATCTCTGAGTAGCAGTAGTATTGTTAAAAGTGCTTCGACTGCTTTGGTCATTTCGCACGTGGGCCCTCATCGGGAATCAAACCCTGGACTCCTTTCGCCGAAGTTGAACGAGTTGACCTCTTGGCTATTGGGGAGCCCCATCTCTGAGTTAGAGAGAGATCTTCCACATCAGTTTTGTCACAGGACAAAAAATTAGACTAAAAAGTTACTTGGTGGTGATTCCTTTAGTAGCAATCTAATGTTATAAACAAATCAAATTAACCAGAGTGGCTGCTTAGTGTTTTGTGAGGTGTTGAGCATGGTCTTGGGGAGATTGTACTCTGTGATGGCTTCTCACCACTGATTAAGAATTTGTTAGGTGCTGTATAATGCCTTGACCTGTTTGACCTGAGAGTAATTTCTTCAATTTGTTATTCATCTATTATATTCTATGTGGTAAAATATTGTTACATTCATAGCATTACTCGAAGGATTGTCGCAACATATGCAAATGGTCAACAGTCGAACGGCCCTTCCTAAACCCACATTGATACTCTCCTATAATCTTTTCACCATATTCGTCAAGTCTGTTATATATTATGCAGGAGAGTACTTTCTGGCCACACTGAGTAAAGTTATTCCTCTGTAATTCATACAGTCTCTTTTATCGCCTTTCTTATGAATGGGTACAATCAGACCTCTCCATTCTTCAGGCATACACTCTTCGTTCCATATTGTTTTGATTAACTCATGCAGCTTTACCCAAAGTGCTTCACCTCCAAATTTCAATAATTCTGCAGTGATGTTGTCGACTCCTGGTGCTTTCCAGTTTTTAAATTTTTGTATAGCATCTTTAATTTCTTTAATTGATGGCTCTTTCACTTTCCAGTCCACTAGCGAATACTGCTCATCATCATTGTTAATTTAGAGCTTTCACTGTTTTCTTCAAGTTCCTGGATTCTTTTATTTTCTCTCTTTTTTATATTTTATATCTCTCCTCTTTCTTCTAAACAGTCTCTTCGTCATTGCTCATATTCTGCTTTATTGGCCCTTGTGTTCTTTCCTAAATATTTTCTTCTTCCTAGATTTTTNTGCCTGAATAAGACTCTTGCCTAGAGTGCTACATTAACTTTGGCTGGTTCCATTTTTTGAAGTAGATAAATGTATGGATTGAACTGTTTTGGCTGAGGTCAAAGGTTTATTTTCACTGCAGCTAGCTAAGTTTCAAGATTTAAGGATTCTAAAATTCCATACATAACAACCGATTTAGAATATGGCATCCATTGAAGTCATAAAGTATTGTGTCTACATTCTTCATTAACACCAAACATAAGAAAAATGCAAGGGGGGTAATATCTTCTAAATATAAGAAGGCAGCCAGTATTATTAAACATTTTGCAGACTATAGATATCTAATCTACAACATGATAAATAAAGCTAAACTACTAAAGCTAACTAAATAAGTAACCCTCCGTTTTAAGGAATAAAGCACATATTTAATATGAATTAGAGGTAGAGATTGCATTGTATTCAAGGAAAAAGTATAGACATTTTCTACATTAAGAAACTAATAATTCCTATAAAAATAAATTTTGACACAAAATTGACAAAATCCATAATTCATTTTCCTCTAATATCTCATCTTCATACTATTGTGAACTTCAAATAATTGACCAAACATTTACATCCTTTTTAGCTTTGTTGCAGAACACTTTACAGGTTACATTTTTGTAATTATATTTTACCATTGCAATTGCATGATGTCTCAATCTTGAAACAATCATAAAATTTGAACCGTTGACAATAAACAATTTATATGATATTATAATGTATAAAAATTACATAACAGACTTGACGAATATGGTGAAAAGATTATAGGAGAGTATCAATGTGGGTTTAGGAAGGGCCGTTCGACTGTTGACCATTTGCATATGTTGCGACAATCCTTCGAGTAATGCTATGAATGTAACATAACACTTCATAACCTCTTCATTGATTTCAAGCAAGCATTTGACAAAGTCAACAGAAACAAATTGTTAAAAACCTTAATTGAACTAGGAATACCCAGAAAGCTAATTAGATTGGTGAGGGTAACTTTACGGGGATCCAAAGTAAGAGTGGTCATAAATGGGGATTTGACTGATGATTTCCGCATTAATGCTGGTGTAAGACAAGGGGATGCGTTATCTGCATTATTATTCAACCTTGCACTTTAAGCATGAATGAAAGATATAGAACAGGGCCCAATAAAAACCAGAACAAAACAAATAGTGGCCTATGTAGATAACATAGGTTTGATTGCCAGAAGTGAAAGAGCTTTGAGAGAGATATTTCAAAATATTGAGCCAAAAGGAAAGGAGCTAGGGCTTGTTATAAATGAAGAAAAGAGTAAATATCTAAATATGAAGAGAGGTCCAGATAATATAACTAACAAGATAAATGTTGATGGTTTTACTTTTGAGGGAGTAGGGAAATTTAAATATCTTGGTTCAGTTGTCAATCAAAATAATGATTTAGCTGAAGAAATTAGGAGTAGAGTTACTGCAGGAAATCAGGCTTATTTTGTCTGTATACAGCTTATGGTGTCAAACTTACTGTATAGACATAGAAAAATATATCGATCAGTCATAAGACCCATTGTGACCTACAGGTGTGAAGCATGGTCCATTACGAAGAAGCAGGAAGATATGCTCAATGTGTTTGAAAGGAAAGAGATGAGAAAAATCTATGGCCCAGAACAAAATGAAAACGGACTGTGGAGAATTTGGAAAAATGAAGAAATAACTGATTTATTCATGGAGAGAACATTGTTCCATTCATTAAAGCCCAGAGGATCATGTGGCTTGGACATCTGTACCGCATGGAACCCTCAAGATCCGTTAAGAAAATCGATGACTGGAGACCCACAGAGGAAAGATCAAGAGGCAGGCCTCGTAAAAGATGGAAGGATGGAGTGATAGAAGATCTGAGAAAAATGGGAGTCAGGAACTGGAGGACTGTGGTTACTGATAGAAACGCCTGGAGAAGAGTCGTGAAGGAGGCCAAGGTCCACAGACTGTAGTGCCAGAGGAAGAAGAAGATAATGTATAAAATGATAGATGTTTTAGTAAATAACCTTAGATATCCATGTATCTACTGATGAGCCTAAAGATCTTTTGGGTAAATTCTAGGCACAAAAGAAAACAGAAAAATATTGAGGAAATAATCATGGTTACCAAAGTTAAGGTCCATGGTTTTGGCAGAGGAATTGCTACAAAGCTTCCAATCAAAATTGACTTAAAAGAGCTACTTAGGGAATTAAAAATTATCAGCGATTTTCAGGGAAAATACAGCAGTATAATATCAAATACTATGGTGGTAAATTTAATTTTCCCATTGAATTATACTTTTGATTCTTTAAGATTATTTTATTCNTACTTACACAGCATTATTATCCAATTTCGATCATTCCACACTTAATTACAGGGAGTAATGGTAGCTTTGTCTGCAGTAACTTTTAAAATATGAAATGTTCCATGAGAAAGGTATTTAAATTTGAGGATGTATACTTCTCATTCAGATATGACATGTTTAAAAAGCAGATTCTTTCCTATTTGATATCAAAATTTGAAGCATTTGATAAAAAACTACACATAACAATTTGTCAAGTTAAGCAAAGGGGTATCAGACTTAGCAGGATTTTTTTTACATTTATCTCTTATACAGTTCTTAAATATACGTGGCACACAGCCACTATTATTGCATTCCAAAGCAATAGCCAGGGAAGATCTCTATGAAACAAGCAAGAGGGCAACAACTACTGTAAAATTGGTTGTATATTTACATTTTGGCTAATTATCTGCTGTTTTCTACCATACAATTTCTTAGAAATGTGAGTCAGCACTGTATAGTTATTTTAAGGGAATTATTTTAGAAATTCGTAAAAAAATAACCATACTATCTGCGATTAACATACATATATTATTATTAATTTAATACCACAAAATACTCATTCTTTGTACTTTTCTATAAGCAATCACTATTTTAAATTGTGATATCACCTTCATTTAAAAGTCAAATTTGTACTTCACACACATGGCTCACTCATGAATGATGTGTCTCAAAGCAAGATATTTTAGACCCAACCATCTTTTCTCAGTAACCAATTGAAAATTCTATAACTAGTTGGGAGCCATATATAGCAATTCAGCCAAAAATTAATGAATAACCCAAGTATCATGTAGTAGTGCAAAATAGGAAAATTATCAAATAACCCAAAAGCACCATATTTTTAAAACAATGCTGTTCATTAAAGATGCAATGAAATTGCATTTGTAAATAGTAATTGCATGGTGAGAATCCACTACCTTACAAAAGCATGTTTATTGATTATAAAATGACAACATGTCCCAAACCTAGGCATTTAGTTAGGCAGAGCAAAAAAACAGGTAACTAACACTTTCCTGCCTGATAAAATTTAAAGTACATTAGTTCTTGTCACCAAATTGGTGTCCCCGGACGTAAAATGTTAATGATTAACATATGGCTGTACATACTTGAGCTAAGTTTCTCAAAAACCAAAAGATGACCGGAAAGAACTTCATCATAATTACCACATTAATTTGAGTTGGAATGTCAAATCAGAAGTGCATGGAGCTTATAACAGTAGAAAAATGGGAATATGCTGGATGTATATAAAAAGCAGATTCACTGTCTTACAATTATCAAGAATTATTTTAAAAATAACTACTGGATACAACAGCACTCTGCTGTAATCTAATTCAATTAAATAAAATTAGAGGATGCAAGTGTATAACTATTTGAAAGCCATCTTACACACTGAATGTCATTAATTCATGAACTTCAGATTGGACAGATGATTTGTAGGGTACCTAGATGAACTTAATAAACAACTGGAAAAGATATGGAACATGCATTAACTTAATCCTTAATATTCAGAAAGCATTTAAATAAAAGGGGTTTTTGAATAAAAACATTACTGCTTTATTGGCATTATTTCAAGGCTAATATACCACGTGGTTTTACAGCTATTTGTACAATTCAGTTTATTACATGTATACACAGCACAATAATTGATATTTTCAAATATTGCTCATAGAAGCCAACGCTTGAACAAAAAATCACTCACCATAATGTACATATGCAGTAAAAAATTACCTGCAATAAGTAGCTCCTAAAGAAAGATTCTTATGTAAACCTTCAGAGCCAATTGTTTGATTATGTCATTTAGTGACTTGCTGAGATTTTAAATCACTGATATGATAATTATAAGCAAGTGTGTATGGCGCACCTCTTAGTCAAATAAAACAGCAAAAACCAGTAGTTTTGCATGAAAAATAACAAGAGATGTTAAAAGTGCGATTGAAAAATTTTTCTGAGGCAGCGATAACCTCACAAGTTTTATAGTATCATAATCTATTATTGACAGCTATTGCCCTATTCAGTTTAATGAGTAAAATCTTTCATTTACTTTTCTGCCCTAGGAATAATTTATTTTTAACAGTGCACACAAAGAGCAAGGGCTAAAAAATAACAGATAATATATGATCTGACAGTTAAGCTTTGTGAACACAGAAAGCTGCATGAAATACATTGTCACATGCTCAGGATGAAATTGTGAATTAAGAAAGTATAAGAAATATAGTTTTTTAAATTTATATGAGTACATTTAACAGTTTACAAATATTTTGTAAATCTTTGGAGCACTAAATGGTGATTATTTAGCAAATATGCAAACCTGTACTACCTTATTTCTTACAAATACAGTTATTAAATGTATTTTTATGAAGTTTCACCATGAGAGGCACAGTTCCAACAGGCTTATTATTTCTACATACATATCATGTAAAATCACATTTTCTAACAAAAATACTTCTCTTTTTTTCTATAACAGTGCTCAGCAGGAAATGTAAAATTATATTTTTTGATACTAGCTATGTTTAAAAAGATATGATAATCACGACATCAATATGTGAACAGTTTATCGGCAAAAAAAGTATCATCAGCTCTAATCAACAACATATAAATAAGATCAAGAATACATTCAAGCTCTTAAATCAAATACAAAATATTTCCTGTACACCATGTTACATTTGCCAGCTTTGCCACTTACCACTTCAAATAAGGTTCAATGCACACTTTGCAGAATCACGATACCAACAAATAGTTACAAATACAAAATTTGAAATAATAAAGTAATCAAGCCAAATTCTCAGGAAATATATACCCCACTTCTGTATTCTTAAATGAAATGCAAGGTTCTATTCTGAGCTATAAATGTTTTTAAATTTAAACCAAAAACATAAATTAAAATAGTAATTAAACTCAACACCATTTTATTGTTGAATTGTTTACTTAAGTAAATCACTCTGTCTAAAAGTAATTTAATTAATGTTTAGCATTTTCTAGGAGTATGAATGTAATTACACTCATTTGAGAAACAAGCAAGTACACCAAATTGCTTAATGAGTGTTTTTTCTTAAATTGGAAAGTGTTAAATTTCTTAGGATAAATGAGGAATATTCTAAAATGTGTACAAACATGATTCATAGCTGCCTATATCAACCGATATATGAAATATCAGGAATCAAGCATATTTAAAATATGTAACAATCTCTGTTCACATTGTCAACAGCTTAGATATTAACTATGGCCATCGAAGGAAGATTACGTAAAGATAAGTAAAGAAGCTCTGATAAAATATTCTATGAAAACAACTACTTACACAGCATTATTATCCAATTTCGATCATTCCACACTTAATTACAGGGAGTAATGGTAGCTTTGTCTGCAGTAACTTTTAAAATATGAAATGTTCCATGAGAAAGGTATTTAAATTTGAGGATGTATACTTCTCATTCAGATATGACATGTTTAAAAAGCAGATTCTTTCCTATTTGATATCAAAATTTGAAGCATTTGATAAAAAACTACACATAACAATTTGTCAAGTTAAGCAAAGGGGTATCAGACTTAGCAGGATTTTTTTTACATTTATCTCTTATACAGTTCTTAAATATACGTGGCACACAGCCACTATTATTGCATTCCAAAGCAATAGCCAGGGAAGATCTCTATGAAACAAGCAAGAGGGCAACAACTACTGTAAAATTGGTTGTATATTTACATTTTGGCTAATTATCTGCTGTTTTCTACCATACAATTTCTTAGAAATGTGAGTCAGCACTGTATAGTTATTTTAAGGGAATTATTTTAGAAATTCGTAAAAAAATAACCATACTATCTGCGATTAACATACATATATTATTATTAATTTAATACCACAAAATACTCATTCTTTGTACTTTTCTATAAGCAATCACTATTTTAAATTGTGATATCACCTTCATTTAAAAGTCAAATTTGTACTTCACACACATGGCTCACTCATGAATGATGTGTCTCAAAGCAAGATATTTTAGACCCAACCATCTTTTCTCAGTAACCAATTGAAAATTCTATAACTAGTTGGGAGCCATATATAGCAATTCAGCCAAAAATTAATGAATAACCCAAGTATCATGTAGTAGTGCAAAATAGGAAAATTATCAAATAACCCAAAAGCACCATATTTTTAAAACAATGCTGTTCATTAAAGATGCAATGAAATTGCATTTGTAAATAGTAATTGCATGGTGAGAATCCACTACCTTACAAAAGCATGTTTATTGATTATAAAATGACAACATGTCCCAAACCTAGGCATTTAGTTAGGCAGAGCAAAAAAACAGGTAACTAACACTTTCCTGCCTGATAAAATTTAAAGTACATTAGTTCTTGTCACCAAATTGGTGTCCCCGGACGTAAAATGTTAATGATTAACATATGGCTGTACATACTTGAGCTAAGTTTCTCAAAAACCAAAAGATGACCGGAAAGAACTTCATCATAATTACCACATTAATTTGAGTTGGAATGTCAAATCAGAAGTGCATGGAGCTTATAACAGTAGAAAAATGGGAATATGCTGGAAAATTGCACTGAAGTGGTAACTGAATTACATCGTCATCAGAATTTTTATCATCAAATACATAACTTATCTTCAAGAAGGAAGTCTAGAGGATTAATTATAAAGATAATGGAAAAAGACAAACTATTTCTTAGAAAAGTTTTTATAAATCAATATATCTTGCTTCTGAGTTTCAAAAGAAAAGTGTTCAGTTCTCCTCTCATCCAGTTTTACTCAGGATCCTTAAGTGAAAATTTAAGTGAATTTATAGGTTTTAACAAAGTAGTAAATTCTTATCTTGACCCAAATCACAAGTAAAATGTACAAATGAAATATTGCAATTTAACTGATGAGGTTCACTGCTTACAGACTATCTCATGTACAATAGTAATAGTGAAAATTGTTTCTAATTAGAAAATACTACTTTATATTACACGTGGATAATGCTTATTGATACTCCAAGAATAACAACAAAACTGATAATTACAAGCTGGCATTTAATCCAGGCCAAAAACTATAACAAATGTATTCAAAGTTTTACAAGCTTTCTCAGGTCATTTTAAGTTTTGACTCCAGATTTCCTATGATGGGAATCTAAATAAAATGTAGAGGTACTCCCAAGATAAATTTTATTGAGGCTGTAAATACCTAAACAGCATTGGAGCTAATGGATTTTTAACAACTCATTTATGAAATCAAATTCATTTGTTTTCAAAATCATATGTATCATATAACTCGAATGATGTTCGTTCAATGGTCACACTTTATATTGTAGTTAGTTTTATTGTTCCTTATCACAGTCAAAATTTATGGCCTTAGGCTGAATGCAGAGAAATTTTCAAGAACATGGGTCATACACAAAGAATTATTCAGCTTTCATGGCCCTTAAGTAACATGCGAAACTGAAGGCTTTTAGATTTAGGATGATTAAGCATTTTCATAATATAAAACCATAATAGTTACCTCTAAAATATAAGATTATAAGCAAGAAAGAATATAATATTGCAATGATAAAAAACTTATGACCTTAAGGATAACTCAAAACAATGTCAAGGATAATTCTTATGTTCACAATTTACCCCTAAAGATAGGCAATGACCTGACTTGGCAATCTCTCAGTTAATTCGGGTAATCTATGATGAAATTACTATCTTATAACTAAGATTTAGAAATATATTCTTGAAGATACTTATCACTAAGTAATAATAAACAAATAAATGAAAATGTTACAATTACTATGAATCTCCACAAGATAACAGCCAATTTTACCTTAAATAATATTCAGCAGAAAATAAGTATAATATAGCAGGTAAATGTTATAGCCTTACATGGATAAATAAAGCTTTTTGGTTCCAGAGAACATCACATGTTAATGTAGTCGTAAAGAAATGAAACTATTATTGGCTGAAGCTGCTTATCGTGCGATTCTCAGCAGGAAAATCGACGCAAATAATAATAACTAAGATACTCCAATGGCTCATAAAGATAACTAGTATGATACAAATAAATAATTTTTAATATTTCACAGGTATAATTCATAAAGAGAAAACACTTAAAAAATGAATGAATAAATCTCTTAACCCATTTCTAAAGGAACTGAAAAACATTAATGATTACTAATTTCTGGTAAGAAAACATAATGTAATAACCACTGGATAAGGTAATCATAGCTTTATAAGATAATATTTACACAAGGGATGATGATGGGCTTCCATTTATACATCTTGCATCAAGATTTTTATTACAGTTCCAGACGTAAGACCATATTCATCTCAAAAATACAACATTTAAACCCACATAAATAATGTCACTCTTATTTACATTCCTGTAAACTAGTATTAACATTAAAAATATAGAAGAGAAAGAGAGTGAAGTAGAAAATTGTGAATACTAGACTTGTTTGTGTCATAATTCACATGGTTATCTAAGATAATCTAAAATAACCAGAAGGTAAAGGATAGATAATTATTTCATAAAATTTAAATACTGACAATATTCGATAACCACCACAAGCAACTAATTACATTTCTCTATTAACAACAAATAAAAAATCACAGGTTTTGCAAAACAAAGCATGTAAACCATAAAATAAATACTTTACAAACGGAGTTAAATCATAATAGAACAAAACAAATGCTACAAATTTTTTGATTGACCAATCAGTTCACAAAAAAGAGAGATTTCTTATATAAATCAGGCATTAGTTAGAGCTCAAAACTCTTCTCTTTAATTGTTACCTAATAATGAAGCCTCAAATTATTGAATTATCAACTGCATTATACCTGTACTTGAGGTGCAACTGTATAATGTGATAAAACCAGGTCTTCTTTAAAGCTTCAGTAACAACATCCTCATTCTTTAATGCAGTTTCAGGCACCAATATTTCACCATAATATTCTTTTCTTAAAATCATTAAAAAAAATCCTATTCCTCTCCTTCAAGCACTGTGTCAGTTTTCTATACCTTATCAACAAAATTAGTGACAATATAGATTTTAGTCAGCTGATGTGCCTTTTAAGATGAATTGAAAACAAGTGCAGAGAAGCCACCATTACAAGATATAATGTGGAATGATACTAGCAGAGATATTGTCCAAACATAACTCATTAAGGGATTTTCACAACTGCTTAGGCAAAAGAAGGATTCCATGTACATCAACAACCTACGCCCCAATGCTAGGATGAACATCAAGAATAAATACAATGAAAAAATTAATTCGAAAGTTTTTAATTCAGGTAAAATATATCACGTTCAGAGCCACTACCAGGCAATACAAAAATTATTATACATCACGTTAGATCAATGTCAAACTGAGATGAATGTTAACTTGGCTCTTGGATTGTTAAAATTCTAACTTAAATATACAACAAATTTTAAAATAAAGATAGAGCTTGTATTTAAAGGATTACTTAAACTTAATCGACAGACCTTGAGTTCACATAAAGAAAACAATGGGATGGATTAAAATTTTTAGTAAGCTGAACTAATAAATTTTACATTAACTTCTTAAACGTATCTTATTGCAAAGAAAAAGATATTTTAATATATATTACGTGACTAGCATTTCACAAGAACCAACTTAGGTCCATATGTTGTTACAAATCAGCAGAAACTGAAATGTTGTAGGAATACTATAAACTAGGAAAAGCAATTTTTTTTTAAATAAAGCTTAATTGCGCATATCTTATATCTTATAACAACCCAACACTAAAGCTAACATTTAAGGGGTACCATAAAATCATCCCAATCCGAAAAAAAAAAAACTACANACCACCATAAAATCATCCCAATCCGAAAAAAAAAGAACTAATAGAAATAGAGACCCGCTAACCATCATAAATTGGTTTCCTATAGAATGATCATTATTTTTCACTAAGAAACTAATTAATATGCTGTAAAACTTTGAATTTAAGTAGTAATAAAATAAATATTAGCCTTAGAAATGAGTTTTAGTGATCCTGGGAAACCCATCAAACACTCCAAATTCTAACGACAAAAAGAAGAGAGCAGATGACTAGGATCACCTACATATTGGGAGAAATTAACTCAAATATTAAACTCATGAATTAATAATACACGTAACAATAAATGGATGCCAGTTGACAGTGGGTGAAACCAGATTAAAACATAACAAAAAAATTCTAGAATCCTCACCAACTGGTGAAAGCATTCACGATGACCATAAATGATAAAATCAAATTTGACATTCTACCAAAGCAAAAAGAGTGCAAAAAAAAGACTGAAGCCACTATGATTAACAAGTTACCAAGCTGAAAACAGGGCCAGAGCCAAATCATGTTTACATGGCAAATGGAGCATGCCAAAATAACAAGTTGCCAACAGAAATATACATTTCTCATTACAAAATCTTTGTAATTAAACTTAAACTCACAATTGATTAACATACATTTAAAAAGAAATACAGAATGATCACATCATCACAAAAATCAGAATTACTTCCGGGTAAGATATAAAGAACACTATATAATTTCACTTTCAAACATTAAGTATATTGTAGCACCAAACTTTAACGAGGATGTGACCAGTTTGGGAATACCTCCTTTTGTACTGTACGAGTATGTGTAAGCATATATGTATGTTTGCATGTACCCAGATACACACAAACATACATATATTTGTACATACTTTAGCTGGGTATATCTGTGGAAGTGGAAATATTATGTGATTCCAAATCACTTTATGTAACTATAAAGTTTTATATTATTATAAACGATTATCCCTGAATGTACATTGTTAAAAAATACAAAGGCAATCTCTCAGCTGCAGCATGGTGACTCAACAATAATATTATACATACTTTTTCAGGAGGCAGGTGCTCAAATGATATCATCCCCTTCATCTCGCACCCTTGTCGTACTAGTCATACTTGACAATATTTGACTAACAAGGTCAACAGACGTGCTTTGCTGCGACTTAGGGTTTATTTGAAGTTTTGGTGTGTCTAACTTAGGTGTTTCTTTTTTCAAAACTGGGGCAGATTTACTGATACCCTCTGTTTTCTCTTTCTTCACGCAGGGAAGAAGTGGATTCTCCTTTTTCGGAGTAGGTGCAGGTGTAGATGATTTTGAAGTAACTTCACTGCCATGAGCCTCCTTTTTCGGCTGATTTGTACGAACTTTATGAGACGATTCCACCTTTTTCAAAACACTTTCACCAAGTCCACTTTCTATCTTAGTAGGCGATGTCAACTTCGAGTCTAAACTGCACCCACTTACAATTTTCAATGGGCTAGGCAATGGTTTTGTACATGAAGTGCTTTCCTTCCTTGGGACTTTCTCATCCTTCTTTTCTTTGGCGGATTTCTTCTCTCGCTTACAAAGGGTATCACATTTACTGAGACTTTCTCCTAACTTCCCCTTGCTTTCAGACACACTAACAGTTTCTTTTCTACTCTCTTTCCTTTGTACATCACCATCTTTCCTTTTATTATCATCGTCTTTCCTTTTCACATCATCGTCTTTCCTTTTCACATCATCCTCTTTCCTTTTCACGTCATCCTCTTTCCTTTTCACATCATCCTCTTTCTATTTCACATCATCCTCTTTCCTTTTCATGTCATCCTCTTTCCTTTTCACGTCATCCTCTTTCCTTTTCACATCATCATCTTTTCGTTTTGCAACTTCATCTTTGTCTTTATGTTTAAGAGTCTGATCATCACATTTCTTCATCTCTACTGAACTGTCCTTGTGGTGACCCTTCTCATCACTTAATTTTAGTCTTTTGCATTCCCTCTCATCACCTTCATCACGCTCTTGTCTCTTTGGCTTATGTTCACTCTTCACTCGCACGCTATCTTTGCGCTCTCGTTTGTGACTATCATCCTCTTTTCCACTTCTCCTCTCATCCCTCCTCTTCTTGTCCTTGCTTTTTTTATGCTTGTCACTTCTATGAGAATCATCCTTTCGATGTTTTCCAAGGGTGTCACTGGTTATCTTGTCACTATCTGTTCCTTCTTTGGGTTTCGAAGTGTCACCTGCTACTCTAGAGAGTTTCAACTCAGGGCTGCCTTGCTTCTCCATATAATACTGCCTCAGTCGAACATGCCATGCTGAAAGATATAACAATAAAGTGGTAATTCTTTTCATGCCACTACTAACTGCAGAAATGGGTTACATAAGATCTTGAAGAAGATACAAATGTTCAATTTAATAAGTAATGTCTTTTCAATTTTGAATTTGCAAAGCAGATGATTTCTTAGGTTTACCAACATAGTTAACATGAATAAGTTATCTTTAAAATTGTTTTTGTCAAAATAAGTCAATACAAGGGGTTTAGGTGACTTGGCACGATAAGGCATGTACCTAGAAAATTCCCAAGGAGAAAGAGACATGAAAAAAGTCTGATGGGACTGGGACTTGNATTGGTTATTGTACGCATGGGATTTAAGAATGAGTGATGTTGAGCGAATGGTAGAGTTTTTGCAGACGGATTTAGGAGTTACCCTAAGTTTAGATAAATGCATTTTAGAACCAACATGTGAAATTAAATATTTAGGGGTGAAAATAGATACAGCAGCCATGGAGCTATCACTGTTACCAGGTACCCTGGCCAAACTGCACCTGGTAATCAACTTAGTTCCACGATTAACAGCCAAAGACCTCCCGAAAGCGGGCTGCTTCATAGCCTGGGTAGTATTCATATTGAACCTCCCGAGGTTCCTAATACGCCAGGCCTACCAACGAAACAACAAATGGTTGACGCAACTTTGGAACAACAACTTGTTCCCCCGGACCCGCTGCTTCAGAGTAAGGAACCTACCACTCCATGAGGCCTATTCAGATGCTACGCCACGGCAGGGAGCGGTCATCTTTCTGGAACAGCAAAGGGAAATGATACACCAGTTTCCGGACAACACCTCAATATATTATGCAGAGGGTTTTATGGCCCTTTTGGCCGCTTATGTTATTTTAACTGACCCTGACTTTGTTAAACCTTGCAAAATTAGAATATACTGCGATAACATGGCAGCTGTAAATGCTTTAAATAACGGCACAGGTGCACTATTCAATTGTGACAATATTGTATCAATGTATATTATGATGATAAAGGAATGTCCAAATTTTGTGGACTGGGTCCATGTCCCTGGCTGGCTTAACCCTGCTGACAGCCCTTCCAGGGCAATCCCTTTACTTATGCCTGGTCTAGCCCACGGGTCAAGCCAGGTATAAATAGAGGGAGCCTTGCTTAGGCGAGTCAGTCTGGGGAAAGCTAGCCTAGGGGCAGGGCCCATCATCATCCACATCCAACATCATCTTTGTAATACTACTATCATAAAACAAATATCACTGTGGTAAAATAGTCCAGACTGGACTGTTGTCGTGATGGTGGGATTATAATTATGGTGGCATGGGAAAGAAGTTTTTACAAATTCCTTTTAAACTGTATCTTTTCACCATAAATATGGTGGGGAAACGTCATGATGCAAATTTAAAGAAAGTTTTTAAACATCGTCCACAGTTGTGGCTCAACATGAGCTCGTAAAGAATATAAGCTTATGATCTGATATATATTTTGATCATTAATTTATAAGTGACACAACGCATATTTTCTTCCAAATCTGGACTGCCTACGCAAATACCTAATGAATTTTACATAAGAGTTTCTGAGAACTCATGCCAGGCGATCTATGCTGCTACCCTACTGTGAGTTATATCCTTACTGAATTGAGTGTCTATGCGATAAATGTTTACCATTGTTATAGCAATACCATACTTCATTCCATCGAGAATGAGGTTATTGCCAAGTTTCATGTTCTCCATAAATTTGTTATTACCTTGACATTCTTGGAACTAATTTCCAGTTCCAGCACTAGTAGTCAAATATTCGAGGTATGAGTTATACTTGAATTCGAGAAATCTGCTATTCACCCATTCTCTAAAAAACCTTATACTTTTTCCACACCTTTATGGAATGTCTTCCCATGAAGTAACATCTGAACAAATTGATTTCATTTGTAGGATCAATCTATAACAAGGCATGGCACAAGGATGATTTTTGTCCCTTCCCTTTTATTACATTCTTTTTTGTAGAGAAATCTACCTTCCATTTAAATCCCACTTTCTTTGGTTCCCCTTTGGCTATGTTGGTTTTTAACACAAAATTAGCAGAAAAGTTTAATTAAACTAATGTAATCCTGCCAGGAAGAGTAAGATATTATAAAGAAAACAGCTTAGAGAAAAATCTCCCAGTAAGGTTTATGGAGACTTATGAGTATTATACCACTAAGAGAGATTAAACTTGATTAAATTCAATAAAAATTACTGAAATTGTTATTATGACTAACATAAATAGAATACATTATATTGATAATATAAATTACATATATTAATATGCGATATATATACACATGCCGAAAGGCGGCTTGCAGGGTGTTTGTGTAGATGTAGTTGTTAAGTCAATTACTACATATGGATTCCATCAATGACAAAACAAAATAGATAATAACTGCATCTCACTTGGTTTGGCACCAGATTGGCACTTAAGCCCTTTATATTTATCAAATACGGCCTTTGCCACAAAAGAATGTCCTAGACAATTTTCCTAGGGGCAGGGCTTTACATGCTAAGTCACATTAACCCTTTTCCTTATAAGCTATATTATTTTCATAAGATTACTTCCAGCCAAGCTAACTAAATATTGGAAAATTCTACACTTTATCGATACAGAACATTAAAGATAAGGTGACCAGATTTCTGATCTGCTAAACCAGGATAAGTAGTCAGCACCCCTGGATGATAGGCAATCACCCATAACATTTTCTCTCCCCAATAAGTCATGCACCACTGATTTAGGGATACACATAAAAAAGCAAGTAGTAAGTGATGAATTTATCTAAGAAATTTAGATGGGGTTGTAAACATCTCTCTGTCCTCTTATATCTATGGATCATGTAATCATAACTTCAGTAGTAGAAATCAGAAGACTGTACAAATTGGAATTTCAAAAAAACTTTAGGGGAAAAGACTGAAAACCAGTGCTGTCCTAGCCAAACCAGTATAAATGGCAACCTAAACAGATTACTCACATTTGACTCTTATTGGAATTGTACTGATTGTGAATAGGTAATGTCCAGAAAGAATAAAATCATGGCTTACCAATACTAGTGACAGCAGTGACTGTCCTGAACTGATGGATGATGTTACGGGGTAAGAAATAGATGTCGTTGTCATACAACTGGATTCTGGCATATCGAATCCCTTCCCTTCGAAGCTGATTCAGTTTTGCATCCTCAATCCATTGCACACACTGAAAATATTTAAAAAATTATTAAAATATTTTGTACAAGGAATATTTATTAAAATAGGCAAACTTTTATGTTAAAGAAACTTTCCCATGAAATAGGGTATGAAAAATCACCCACACAACTATAATCTTATTGAGGATAATTTTTTAATATTATAATTTTATATAACAT
>KZ308223.1:1717170-1745059 GCA_000376725.2 Ladona fulva
GTTATTGTTTAGAAATTATGGTTGGTATCATATATAATATATTTAATAAGAAATTTGTTTTGCATAAGCAGTCCGAATTTACTTTCCTTGCACTTTGCTGATCATTTTGATACCAAACACTTCGCAGATATCTTGATTTTTATCAATTATAACTAATTTCGTAAATCCGCTGTTCAGAAATCGAAGATTTGGGTTTCTCCCGAGGTGCGAAATCCCTTGGAGTTTCCCAATCTAAATACAGAAGAGCGAGCCTTTGGGTGTCTCATTCAGAGACAGAGCCATAAAATTGTGAAAGGACAAGAACGGGGGTGAGAGAGCAGGTCAAACGTAGAAATACGTTTTTCCCGCAGTCCTCTTAGAAGAACGTAGAAGTATGTTTCCTGCAGCCAAAGGGTTAAAAATGGTTACTTCAAAAGATACTTTCCAACTGTCATTCCAAGTTATTCATATATAAGCTTTTGAATACCAACATCACTACTGTTGCCTGATTTTTTTAAGAATTATTATTCAATTCACTTATCTCTACAGGAATACAGTACACTTTTATCCGTAGGGAAGAAGTAGCAGAATATAGAGCTATAAAAAGACCTGTGAAATTGGAGGCTCATGGAGATCAAGCTGAAGCTTCTCAACTAGTTCCTGAAAATCACCAGCATAGAAAGCAACTACATCCTTCGTAATTCTGTTGCAGTCAGACGGTTGTCCTCCATGAACAGATTTCAAAATCCCTGAAAGTGAATGGTTTGTTCAATTAATGAAACAAAGTCCATAAATGAAAAAAGAAATTAAACAAGAACCAAAGTTTCAATAATATTTAGAAGGAATAGTTTACATCTGAATTAATCAGTGAATTTAAAGAATTCTAAATGTATTTCAGTAAATTCCGTTCTAAATGAGGCTATATGAAAAGTGTGTGAGATTTGCCGACATGCAATGTCTCGCACGCAATACTGAGTGATAAAACTACTCGGCTGGTTGCATTGTTCAACAGATGCGGGGGTTTGGGTATAATGAAGGAAAAATGTACTTGTTTCACTTTTGTAAATCTCTACACCAGATTATTCACATTCAAATGCACAAGTGGCTCTTAAACTGGGTTTCACACTTGCATAGGTTACACTACTGGGAAAGAGAAATCTTATGATGAAGTGGTATACCAACAAGTGACAATTATTTATCAAGTAGTTTTCCAGATTTAATTTCATCTCTATTTTTGTGCTAAGAGGGCTAAATTTTGTTCATTTAACTCAGAAAGAATACATTACTTTCAAGAGAGAATGAGAAAACATGAAAATTAGAGATAGATAAACAGAAGCTGTTAAGGTTAAATATCACTATTATTTCTTACTATGATTCACACTTAATAACAGAACTAGCTGAGGTGCCCACTGATTCTCAAGAGGGAATATAAAAGAAAAATTAAACGAAGTATGCCTATCTGTGCAGAAGAAAATCTAAAATCTCTCAAAATACAAGGATTAAAGGAAAGGAAGGTGTCTTAGTAGATTAAAAACCTACGGAAAATTTTTCACACTTGTTATTTTTTTCTCTCAAAATAGTTTGATAGGAATGGTTAATGGAAATTGAATAGCCTGCAAACTATTGGAAAGAACTTTACATGCAATTCTATAAATTCCTTATGGCACAACTTAGTGGTAGGTCTCCATCAGGTAAAACAATGAAATGACAAAAACAATTACCCATACCACTGAAAATATCTTTATTGGCAGCCTAGCTTTCGACTAGCATTTCTTACTTAATAATAATCATATAAGCTTTCATTATCAATCATAGTGCATATGAACACTTACCGACAGCAGCAGTTGTCATTCTATCAATACCATGACCAACGTGATCAGCATGGGCTTTAGTTCTGTCTTCAAACATAATTTCTCTGGCTTCAGACAGTCTGGGAAGATATTGCAAATTTCTCAGCTCATTTATGCCAGTCCTAAGGAAATGAAAAACAAATTAGGCGAATAACAAAATATTACCTAAAAATACAATATAAGGGCATTATACATCAATATAGTCCCTTTTTAAGCTAAACCTCAACACTTTGACTCCTGGTGATATTAATGTGTTGTCATGGATCAATGGACTAAAAATATTAGCATGCACCAAGGTGTTAAGATTATCATTTTTATGAATATTAATTTTATTGTAGGTTGGGTAGGAGAAAGGATCACATGCAAAAGAAGGCTTTATTTAATTGATGAATGCAATCTCATCAAGATGTTTCGAGTAAAGTACAAAATGTTACCAGTTCAAAGTTAAAGATTTACATATTAAATAATAAGGACAAGCCATTACTAACCTTCTTCTTTTATGAGGAGATTTAGACATTTCGGCAGTGGGCACAAGCTGTTCTCCTGGCCTTATCCATAAAATAGGTCCATCATTTGACTCTTGTGGAGTTTCCATTTTAATAATGGACAGGGGTCCCCAAGGCATTGTCTTAAAAAAGAATTTTAATTTTGATATAATTAATGAACATACATAAGTGTTTACNTTTAATAGAATACTTTGGCATAAAATCACGCAAAAATTAGCTGCAGTATAGAAAATGATGTGAGAAATATCTCGTATGCAATGGCGAAAGAAACCTAACGCTTACAAATAGATAACCATAAAATTTCCTTACCTTGACCTTCCTCTCTGATCGTTTTACGCTAAATTCCAACGTTATACATCAACATCGCCGATTTTCCAAGAGCTCAACTAATTCTGGTATTAACTATCCGTGGGAGAAACGTCCGAACAACACTTCTACCGCGCGTTATCGCCCGATACTTTTTAATTTACACTGGTCAACTCAACAATCAAATTAAGAGAGATAGTTATCGATAATCTCGCATACTTTATATCCCGCCAACACGGTTTGAAATAACAAAAAATTGAATAAACGACAATACAAAGTGTGCCGTTAAAACAGGTGTTCTACAGGTGGATAGCATTGGTACTGAAGATTTTCCATCACTCTGCAGAATATTTCCGATAATTTGAATACGTGCCAATTATATTTATCTACTACAGGGCTTTACTAATATTTTTCATAGCCATAGTTGCCCCGTTAACATACCGACGAGATTTGAATCTATCACAGTTCAATTAGTCAAACTCTCGGCTTGCAAGTTTCCTACTACTATCGCATTAAATGTTTTAATGATAGGTGATTAACTTTATAACTAAATTATGTAAGTATCAGGACTTTTTAAAATATGTAGCAATAACTAAGGTGTTTTGGCGCTTTCAGGCTTCCATCCAGGAAGCCATACAATAAGAATAGGTAACAGTTCTTTCCACTCAACTATCTCAGAGCTCATGCGAACACGATAATGAAGGAAAGAAATATTTCTTGCGTGGAAGGAAAAAAAGATCGATCATTAAATTGCGCTAGGAATCGCGAAACAGTATATTTTAAAGCCAACAAAATCAGAGATATTCAGGAATTTGAGAGTAAAAGCATTCACTTGAAACGCTTGACTCCCTATAAATAAATGTAAAACTAACGAAGTTAAATTCTCTTCAAAACTTAACATTTACTCAACTCAACTTAATCTAAAACAAGTCCGAAGTAAAACCATGTTTAGTGGAACTTCTACTAACAAACCTAATCCTTTTTTGAAATTAAACTGGTCAATCGGATCAATATTGCTGTAAAATTAATACGCTTAGTACTGTGAAAAACCTCAAAACAATTTTCCTAAGCAATAAATAAAGCGAGTCTGTAATTTTCCTTATCATTTGTTTTCAAAGGCTACCGAGTGGGTTTACTTTGGCGAAAGCGGCCCCGGCTTGGATTACCTGTAGGAGCCTATAGTTGCGAAATGACTTCCTCTGTCGAAGAACTTTTAACAATACTAATACTATACGTTTTCAACGGAAAGACAATGATGATAACCTGAACGTATGGCCATTCGAAAGAGGGCTAAATAACCAATTTCATTTCTGGCTGGGAAGGATCTGGATTAAATAAGAGCCAGAATACTGGGACCAACGGCAGCATGGCGAGAACGACAGGAATGAAGAACTTTCAGTTTCACCCAAATGACGGTAACTTAGCAAGTCAAGCCTGTCATGTCCTACCTTGATGTTTTTAAATCTAGGAAATGAGCGCCAACCAAGAATGTTTTCCCGGAAAAAGAAACCAGTGAGCTGAAAAGTTCCTAGATTCAAATGCAAACTGCAGAACAACAATTTTCTGCTGGTGATATTCGCGAAGCTTCAAGGTGAGTAGAAAAGTATAGACCAGGAGTCTGCAACCTATGACCCGCGGGTCACCAAGAGACTCATTTGTCAATTTCAAGTGAGCCACTCGAGTTCCATAAGTAAGAGGAGATTGTCATTACGATAAGGACAGCGACGAAAATGGAATCGCGAAACGCAGGTGGAAGCTCGTGAGTGGGATGGTAACGGATGAACGCATTGTCAGAAAACAGGGATAATCCAAACTTTATCTTCAATTTCTTACGGCGTTCACTATTACTTCGTAGAGAGATGTAAGTAACGAACTGTAACTCCTAATCACCTCCCTTAGAGATAACGCATGGCCTTTAGAGAAACAAAAAAATGGTCTAAGAGGATGCATATAAACAATTCACTACCACTTGCGCACATATTCCGTTATTTCCGTTCGTTAAGAGTTTTTTCGAATCTTTTTCGCGGCAATAATTTCACTGCAGTCATTTGACATGCAGTTTGATGCTACAAGAAGTGGTGTTACAAAATTCCTGCTTCCTTTAGAACGCGAAAATACTCATTTCGGTGAATTATAAACAGTCATGCACGGATAATCTGCCCATGGATAAGCGGGAGACCCGAAACATCTTCCCAAACGTCACTTTTTGGGCGATTTTGACCTGCAGCCGAAAAAGGTTGCAGGTATCGACCTTCCCTCTCCAATGTTTAGGAGGAAGTATTATAGATAGAAAGAATTTTAACGGTGTCTTTCATACAAACTGACATTAAATGAACGAATTACACACTATCAGGGATGCATTTACTGCATAAAATATAAAAATTATACAGAAAATTTATTTGGAAGCAGTACTATGTCAAACTCTTACCAATAATAATATGAAAATTCAAGAAATTAACTTAATATGCACACTATAGAGTTAGCATTCATAAATCCCATTTGCAATTTAGGTAAACATTTCCAATTGTTCCAAGGTCCCAAAATTAAGAAATAATCTAAACGACCACTGTGTACAAAGAATTCTGACACACACTTCACCAAGCATCTAAGATGGGTTAGGCAATCACATTTTCGACCTTTTACCTTTATGGTATCTAAATATGCCTATACCGATTGGCCCCACTGCTCTGATAATCCAGAGAGGTGCCAACAATTTAGGGCCCTCCATATATTTGCTCCATATTATTTGCAGTGGTGGGACCCATATATATTTCTGTTCCCAAACATTAAAATAGTCACTCTCTTGATATATTTCCCATCTTAATAAATCAGGATAATTAGCATGCATCCTTAACTTTGTTAAGGATGCATGCTAACATCCTTAAATTAGTTGACTACAAAGTAAACTATGAAAAATCTGTAAGCTTACAGGTTTAGCCTTTACAAATTCATAAATGATTTTGCATATAATGAATTTTTCAGTAGGTTTACTAGATTCATTTCATTATTTAAGTGGAGAAAGTCTGATAAACTTAAACTCAAAACTCTTCCCTGGCTATGGTTCTAAGCACCCACAGTAAATTTCTTGTCACCAAAAGAGGGAAAAAATTAGAGGGAACTATGCTCAACAGAATGAATTTTTCTAAACTTTGTTGAGAAGGAGAGAAAATTCCAATTCCTTTCCACTACAAAAAAATTATGCAAAATACATGAGTGTGGTTGATACCCACTTGAGAAAACAACCATTTGCCTCTTCTTTTGGCATCAGGACTGCTCCAACTCTCCTGTTTCTCATCCTTTGGGCGATCCTTGTATTTCTTCTTCTTATGCTGCTTTTGGAATGCTTCTTCATCACCATTTCTTGAAGAACCTGCAAGCACAAATATGTATTTATGCATTGAGATTTTCTATTGATTGAGGTAGAAACCAAGATCAATCAGTCAATTGTCATAGGTCTTACTTCTGAATTCCCCCACCAATAGAACTTTACTTTACTATATAAATTATGTGTCATAAAATTTCATAAAAGGAGATCAAAATTGGTATGATCAAGCAACAAAAACATCATCAAGATATCAAAGGTGACAACAGGGTGGGCATACATTAAATTTAAAAAATAACGTATGTGAATTAGGTTCTTGATAAAACTCGTGCATATTAATATTACTGTGAGAAAATTACCATTTTCAGAAATGGATTTTCTTCAAGTTTGGCTAATATTTCTGGAAAATATCCACCCACTTCTTCATGCACAGTGCCAACAAGGCTTATTTGATGTAATGGTCCATATCTAACAGTTCCATGAGCATAATGCTTGTATACCTGTAAGAAAATATGCAAACAGTAAGGAGCCTATAAAATACTAATCATCAAAATGCTACATATGTTATCCCAATATCAAATACAATCTATGAAAAAATAATTAAGGTTTCAAAACATAAGCATCAATATTACTTGTTCTCTGTATTTTTCCATTGTGGTTGTTTCAATGTCTGAGTTTCTTCCCAAAACTCCATTCTTGACCGTCAAGGTGGGATAAGTCTCAGCCATGTGATCCAGTAAATCAGGCAAATATGTTGCAGCATTATGCACTATGCCCATCACATGATAGGCATCACCATTCTCATCTTCACCGAAGACGACCTGAATAATAATTTTCCTAGAATCATTATTTACAACTACAAATAATGCATGAAAATCTACCTCATGACCAACATTAATATGATAGATGAGCCTAGTAAACAATATAAATAACAGTAATGATACCACAACCATTTTTATAGATACACCACTGTTTTGATTTGATGAAGATATTGGAATATAAAAAAATCCAATAACTAAAGAAACTGATACATCTTATACAAAAATTCAGAAAACATCCCACAAACCTTAAAATATTCATCCACAAGCTCAGCCATTTGTTCCTTGTTTAGAACATCAATTTCTTCCTGGTACATGCGCACTACACTGGCTCCACCATTGGGATAAGTTTCGATGTGTATAAACCGTCCATATTTCAAATGTTCTGTACCAGTAGCAGCACAAGGTATGGATTTATACAAAGGGGTATGCTTGGAGAGACTACTTTTATTGCCATAAGGCAGGCTACTAGATGGTACATTTGAAACATACTTGTCTAGTGTTTTATCACGACGACACTGAACACCAATGCTGGCCCGCTTAATTTTGGAACGCATGTAACATTTTGAACATAAATATTTCTTATCAGAACTAGAGGAGCTGTGGCATCTTTCTCTTCTGTCAGAATCTTTACGATCGACACTACTCCTTTTGTCTCTAGATTTGTAACCAGAGTGGCTGTCATGCTTGCTTTCACTGGAATCCAATTTCTTTGAGCTGGAAGAGCTTTCCTGCTTCACTTTTCCAGTTAATGCAATAGACTGGGAATCTGAATCTTTCTGTGAAGTGCTACCAGTCATTTGAAAGACTTTAATAGAAGCTTTACTGGAATCAGTTTCCAAATCGACTGAATCAGTCCCATTCCTGCAAATTTCCATAGGTTCAACTTCATCCATAATGGATTTTTCTGTCCCTCCATTTCCTAGTTGCTCCCTGGAGATATCATCACTTGAGCTTTCTTTAACTATATCCATTGCTCCATGAGCACTCAAACTTTCACATGGTAGTTTACTCCTAGGAAAACCACTAAGCTGAGCCTCTGGCAAAGTAGCTTTCTTCCCAGATTCATCAGATGTTCTCAATTCATCTAACGAATCAAGCCTCTTTTTCACAGGATTTGGAGACGTAACTTCTTCACTAGGATTGCTTCCTGAGCTACTGGTAGGAGTGCTAATAGGAACTGATGTTTTGCTCAAACAAGATGACGATACGTTACAGGACGAGAAGGAATGTGTAGAGGTTGTGGATTTCCTCTCCACAGAAGGATCTGGGTTATCTATGTTGGATTTAACATGGACATCGCAATCATTTGCTTCAGTTCTCCCTTGACTTTCAACACTAGATGGATTCATGAAAATATGTTGGGCATGTTTTGAGCTAGTTGACTTCTTTTCTGGATGAGAGGGTTCTTCTGTCTTTATTAGCATGCATTTAGAGTCAACAGGGACAACCATTCCAGGCAACTTCTTCTCTTCTGCAGATTTATCTTCTTCAATCTGCATAGGACTGGCATCTGAATCATCAATCGTATGCTTGTCTTTTGGCTCAGCCATCTCTGTTAGTTTCCTCGAAGGCTTTTGGTCAGTTTCCTTGCTATAAACATTCTCCTCACCAAAAGAAGTCAATTTAACTCCATGAGTACCAACGTTTTCACTCTCTTCCATTGCTGTTGGATTTGAGCTAGTTTGGGTTGTGGAAAACTCCTCCACAGATTTTGATGGTCTATTCACATTAGTTGACGACTCTTGCTCAACTGCTGCTGCTGTGTCATTCTTGTTGTCAGATACAGAAGACGGCGAATATGGACTTTCATCCATTAATGGAGTTCCAGGACTTTCAAAACCATCTTCCTCTGATTTTAAATCTTGCACTACATCAGATGATGGCTGATCCTGGTTTTTCTTAACATCATTTCCTGGAGTTACCACATTGGAACTTTCAACAGATGACAATGAACTCACCTCAAGGTGTTTTTCATCTGCAGAATGGGTTGTCACAATATCAGTGCCTACTTTAGGATCTGAAAGGCCCTCTTTCTTTGAACACATACCATCAGTAGGGACATCCCCAGAAGGCTTATTCCCCAATTCTATCTTACTTAATATCTCCTCCTGAAGATCATCATTTTCACAAGCTATTACGTCCTTCGATTCACTCTCTGTCATGGGGTAACTAGAACATTTTATTTCTCCTTTGAATGTTGAAGAGTGACCACTAGGATTACTATCAGTTTTTGGTTTCTCTCCAGATTCACCTTCACAGACTTTTGATGATTTGTTTGCACTTATTGCATCCATATGTGTATCTACTGACAACTCAGCATCAAGGCTCTGATCCTCATCACTACTAGAAGCTTCCATACCATTCAGCCCAGACACGACAGAGTCAGCGATACCAGAATCAGGATCACAAGGCAATGTTCTTTCAACAATACAAGTGTCCACAGGGTTATCTGGAGATGAGAACAACTTTCCAAATTTCTCTGAATGGGGAATTTCAGATACTACCTCTGAATCGTCACTGAAATCACATGAGGTACTATTATCCTCAAGGCTTCCCCTTAAATCATCAGGACCTCGTGAGAGCTGTAAAATATAAATAAATTTAATTAGCAACTCATTTATAGCTAGTTATCAAAACCACTTGAACTCAAATAATTAAAATTTCATAAAAGGAGATCAAAATTGGTATGATCAAGCAACAAAAACATCATCAAGATATCAAAGGTGACAACAGGGTGGGCATTCATGTATTCATACTTAAGAATATCCAATAGATTTTCTATGGGAAATAACCAATCCAACNTTGGGCTTCTGCCCGCATTTAACTGTAAATAAATAAATATCTTAAATTGCTGAGCGCGATAATAAACTAGGAGAAACTAAAGCCTCGTACACACTTACTTACATTTACATACCTAAATGGAAAGCTTAGCTTAATGTTAGCAATATGAAGCTTGTTGCCAGTCATACTTAACTGCTGACTTTGTCGAGTATAACATAAACCATCTCAACATCAGTAGTGCTATATTAATTTTTACGTGTTACGGCAAGCTTTAACACACATCACAATGAGACATCGACTAATTTCGTGAGAGAACGTAAAGCGAAAAATTAATGAACTACAACAGGCTCTAAATTAGAACAGGCGAGATCATTCTCTACTTCAGATTATGCAAATATGTTTTGGTAAAGATTCAGAAAATGATTCAAAAAACCACAAATCTCTCCAAGTACACGGATATCATAGCATTCAGAAAAATAAGTTTTAAGTTACATTGAAGGAACATGTATAAAAATCTTACTGAATATTTAAGCGATGCTTGAAATTACCACCCTCGCTAAAGGTAAACAAATACATGTATGTTACCTATATATTAAAGATTGTGATAAATTATCTGAAATACGCGGCGAACGAAACTGGTGAAAGAAAAATGAATGAAACAATAGTAAAGATTACTTTAGTAATATGGAAATATCATTCCCGTCAAATTAATTTAAGTAAACAATTACACTACGCCATTAACCAAAAGCATACCGCATGCCGTTGTCACAGTTGTTGGCGTAAGAAAATGAGACGGTAAAGCATAACACCACAACATCGTAAGAGCTGCTACTCGTCGCAATTCTAGTCCATAGTATCATTAGAAAATAACAATAATCGCATGCAGGAAATATTTACATGAATCACTGGCTATCCTTTGATACCACGACGTGGACATGATACATAGCTCTTTGGCAAATCGCCAAAGTATTCCTTTAATTCGAATCAAAACGCATTTTTATGTAAGACAGAATTAGATTGTAAAACGTTTATTTCATTTAGCGTTCTATTAATTGATTGTTACTTCACACTTACCAAAGTGCTTTACATCAAGGCTTGTTCCACCGTTGACTAGTGCTATTTTTGTTGGTAAAACATCACAAGCACTTCCAACAGACTGCATTGTACTCGACTTGAAACTGCATGTTTTAGGCGATGTGTTATCACTTTCACTCGCTGTATTTGATGAATATAGTCTCCCAATTGTGTCATCCACGTATCCTGAATTCGACAGTTTCCTATAATCGTGCTGAAGTCTCTTCCTTTTCCCAGGATCAGAATTTCCAACATCATCTACTTTCAAAATGTTGTTACAGTCCATAACACCGTCCTCATTTATATCAACCTTCCTTAAACCTATCGCAGCATCTGATGACGCCGTTGACAATAATCCTGGTAGATTGCGATAACTGTTCATTTCACGCTTCTCCAAAATTTTTTGGGAAATCCCTAGAATAGTAGAGAATTTGGAAACATTGCTTTCTCCATTGGACACTTCCAAGTTGACATTAAGCACATTTCGTGCATCGTGGGGATTACTTTGTATAGAACTTCTCATACTCTCGGATTCCATGTTGAATTACTTACGGAAAACCCCGGATGTAAGCACTAGTAGTCATTTTGTGTGAAAGAATTTGATTGGCTCCCACCAACCGCGTTCTACAACAATTGGTCGATCTTTCTCTACATTGACGAATCAGAAAAATCCTTACAATTTCGTTAGAAAAGGAAGAGTGTCCCTCATCAGGCCGGTTTGAAAAGCTATAGTTGTCGAAGGGACTGGGACGTGGTAAGCACGTTTTACAGAAATTAGAAAGATGTCTTCAGCCGGCGCAACACCGAGGAAGTTAAAGAAGATGGATGGGTCAGCGGAAGGTGAAGAAGGTAGAGATTATGACGCGGAAACACAGAAGGCTTTAGAAGAGATAGACTCTTGTCAAAACGAGATCGATGCACTGAACGAGAGGGCCAGTGAAGAGATACTTAAAGTCGAGCAGAAATATAACAAGTTGCGGAAGCCGTACTTCGAGAAGAGGAATGATATAATCAAGAGGATCCCTAACTTCTGGGTGACAGCAGTATCCTTATATACTTATGTTATAAGTGCAATATTTTGTTTAAGTGCGGGAACGTGTTTTGCTTTGGACGCCATGTTGTTTTCCACGCGGGTCTTTTTTTGTATGTTTTGGACTTAACCGGGCTTTCATTGTCTGATTTTTGATAAATTCTTATTTACTTATCGATACTGATCTTCACAGTGGTAGTTACATGGGATGTTTCATCATCTTCGCGTTAGGTTGTGTGTATCAACATAACCTTCGTACACGTGAAGTCGCCGGACATGTTGAACAAAAGACTGTTGAGGCGCCATCACTCCCGCCTCTTGCAATCAGTTAAATATTACACTATATTTCTCATATGCTCAGTCAAATGCGGTTTTTATGATTAAAATTAATAGTCTTATATTGATGTCCTTCAATAGATCATATTTTGATGGTCAGGCACTGTTTTCTTTCTGCTTGGTTCTCTATCTTAGATGGTTGAAAAACATTGGATATTACAATGCTTGTGCGTTGTATCTTGTGTGTATCCCTCTCCCATTCATAAGTTTGTTTTTGCTTTTTACGTTTAGTGGTATGTTCATTTTATAATTAATTAATGCAATTCTTGCGATTAGCTTTGTAGTATATTATGATGCAGTCGAACCTGTTGCGAAAAGTTGCTAATCATTAATCATTTTAAAAATTGAATTTCTAAGGTATATTAGTGTAGATGTATGTGAATTCTCTTTAATTCGATTGCTTATAGCTAACGTCAAGCCTGGTAAGTCTATTTTAGCCAACGTTTTGTATATTTAGTTATAGATACTGTAGAGTACTTGTAGTCTTAACTTTGGTATCCTTTGGATGTTGTTCTCTTGTGAAAACAAACTTGGAGGACATCTGATAAGTATTCTGTTGTTAAAATGTAAACAATAACTCGATAGTTGTGACTAGTAAATGATATTGTAAGACCAAGGTTAAGTATGGCCAGAATGGTTTAGATCTGGAGATTGTCTGATCTTGTGTACACTACAAATTCTCTTCCGTTATAGCAAAATCACTTGAGTATTTACGTTCTAACTTTTCCATTATGTGTAGCAATGTATTGGTCTAAAGGTCTTTACGAACTAACGTGAGATGACAAGAATTGATGTGTTCCTTTTGCTTTATTGCTCCGCAATTGATAACAAAATAATAATTTATTTTGTCACATAAATACATTCATATACACAGAAAATCATCTGCTTGAATTGGTGACACGTCAAAAGTACAATCCTCCCCCATTATAAACCTTGCCAACATACTTCACATACACTAATGAGTAAAATATTACAATCGATAAGATAAAAATATAACTTTCATAATACATAGATATACATAATACATACATATGACATGATAAAAATATTACATTCTTCATACATACATATTACAAAATATTACAGAATACAAAAATGATTACATTCATAATACATTAAGAACCCAAAGTACAATCAAAAACTATAACCTATTGTCTGTTAAAAACTCCTCAACTGAGTAGTAACACTTTTCTATAAGTAATTTTTTTAAGTTTTCCTTAAAAGATTTAATGCTTTTCCCATGCTTCTCTAAAAGTTCATTTGGGATATTATTATATAATTTTATTCCCATGTAATATAGGGTCCTTTCATACATGGATAGTCTATGTTTAGGAAATTTTAGGTTATTTTTCCCTCTAGTCTCATAATGATGGTTATGTTGGGTGTTATCAAAATCTATTCTATTGAAATGAACATAATTTCATATATGTAAATGCAAGGTAATGTCAAAATATTGTATTTTTTAAAGAGTGGTTTACAAGAGTCTATATTTGGAGAAGGTCATGCTGCGTATAATTTTTTTCTGTAATTTAAACATGTTCTCACAAAAAATTGTACACATTATGACCTCCTCCAAATATAGAGACTCTTGATAATCCATCTCACGAAATCGTTTTGCCTTAATTTTAATTTAGTCTTGTTTGGTATTTTGTTGGTTAAATTGAGTTAGTTGTAGAGATCCTTAACTGCTGGGTAGTTTGTAAACCATCCACAAATTATGGCTATTCTTGAGGACGAAGAGGAAGATTGCCTACACTTCCTTAGTAAATTGGAAGTAGAAGAGTTTGATGATATTAAGTCTGGATACAGGTATGTTGTCTCTATTGTAATTTTCGTTTATGTACACATCCTAGAGGAATTGCATATTGTTGATTCTAAGCTAATTAATCTCGTCTATATGTTGTTTCTGCTGTTAATTATGAGGTTGTTAACCTCTATTTTAAGTATTATAATATTTCAATATATAAAGTGTCTTTAAAACTTTTTTATGCAGCAGACTTGGAAAATTTCTCATTCGAGTATTGCTACATTAGTGAGTTCCTGAATCAGTAACAAATTACAATAGTCCAATAAGACTATTCGTAAGTTTTCAGTTGTGCTATAAGACCCTGGATGCTACATGTCATTAATTGATCTATTTCATATTATTGTTATTGCTGTTTCATAGTATTGTTAATTATAAATTAGTTATATATTGTTTCATATTATTTAATATTCTTATTTGCAGGATCAACTTCCACTTTGAGGACAACCCATATTTTGAAAATAATGTCTTGACGAAGGAGTTTCACTTGGGATCTACTGGTATGAATCACTGTTTAGATACATGAGGTAGGAAATGCTATTTTGGTGTTTTTATGACGTTTTATGATCTCTATGTAGGGAATCCTGCATCTCAAAGCACTCCCATAAGGTGGAAAGAAGGCCACGATCTGACTAAGAAACCAAAGGACAGAAATGCTAGCAAAGGCAGGAAGCGGGCAGTTGAACAGAAAACCTTCTTCAGTTGGTTTACAGATCACGGAGATCCTTCAGCAGATGACATTGCAGAGGTGTTTATTTTTTATTTATACATACTTATTGGTGTGGATTTTAGGCCGTTATTTTATTTGTAGTGTTACTTCAATCATTTGTGCAAGCTTCAATACTCCATTTGCCGTTTCAATTTCTGTTTTTAAGAATTTTATAATGACTTTTGGTACTGTTTATCTTATGATAGTGTTGCTATTAAGAGTTATTTAGACGTATAAGCGACTGTGACTTATTGGTTACACAATTTTGCACACAAGTCACCAATGTAATCATAGCAATATTTTCCTGGGAGGATTGTTTTTAAGTAAGTACAGACTCATTGCAGAAATAATTTACATTGTTTTCCTATCCTCTTTTATTTAGTTTTAAGTATGTGATAGATGATGTGGAAAAATGGTGTGATTTAACATTTCAGGCAGCATGCCATGTAGCAAGCATTTTCTAAGGGAACTACGTGGTCATGTCAAATTATTTTTTGCCATTTTTTCTCAATTTTTTTATTTTCAGGGTATTTGAATTTGTATAACCTGTATTTATCGACGAAATTGATTTTGCATAATGTTATCACATATTTAAGACAGTATTTAATTTTTGTTTTTGTTGAAAATATCCGTTTTTTAGTGTGGCTGCTTGGCTTGGTGCATGGAAATAATTAAACTTGATTTTGATAGTGGATTATTAGGTTTGTTAATTCAAAGAAATTAAATATTATACCAAGGGACAGAAAGCCTAACAGGATTCCTTTTTAGTTACTCAATATTCTGCTTTCATTTTGAATGGCATGAATATAATTTTATTGAAAATACCCACTAAGTTGTCAACTTCTTTACTGCAGATAATGCTGGAAGCACAGTTGGCCCCATCCAGTTGGGATAGGATGGAGGAAAACTACTCTGCTTTCAGTAACAAAACTTTCTGTATAAATAAAATGAGAATTGTTTTGAATTTCAACTAAAATGATTAATCAAAGCTTTTAATAGTGTTGAGTTAGGACATAAAGTACCTAAGTTGGATTTTTTTACTTGACATTTGCATTTTTCTCATCACTTCTATTTAAACTAACAGCATAGCGATTTACATTCACGCTTTGATAAGATGTGAAGTTTAGATGAATAAAATGAACTCATTTACAGTTTTTAAGAGGCATTCTTCTCTAATCAATAAGATTACTATTTCTACTGCATGTCTTCAATTGTTTTTGACTAACCATTATTTTGAGTGTATTTGGTTTTAAGGAAGATTGTATAATTTCTTGCTCTAGAAATTATTTTGTCAATTTTCGAGGAGTTCTTTCAGTTTAGGATCTAAATATAGGTTTGTTTAAATCACATCTTTATGTATCTTCAGTATTGGCTCATAAGTAGATTATTGTGCTTTTTAAACCGGAATTATTGCAGCCCATTAGTATTTTCATAAGTCTCTCCCTAATTACAATGATCCCTTTAATTGCATTTTCCTTCTTAGGTTTTAGGTTAGCTATCCTCGACTGTTTCCCTTTTTAGTAAATTTTATTGTTAAGAGTTATTATCATATTATTGTTGTAATTAATAAATTTTAAATCTTGATTACCCATTAACTTTGTGTGGAAAATTCCTTTGCTAAATGCAACGCTGATTTGTAAGAGCGAGTGGTGCTTCACTTAGTGGTACCAGTCAGCAATCCTCACTCAGCTGCTTAGTGATGTTTAAGGAGAAGGCCTTAAGGAATGATAAGCCTACAGGGATAGGAAAGGTCAGTCTTTGCACAGATGGTCATGGGAGTGAGAGCCTAAGGTGTCACAAGTTGAAAGAGGATTCTCAACAAAGCAGTTGAGTTTTTAATATTTTTGCCATTAAAGAAGTAATTTTGGTGTTGTAGGGCCCTCCAAAGTTGTAATGCATCAAAATATATCAGTGCAAGAGAAAGTAAAAATGTTGTGGATCATTTACTACCATAACCTCTTAGTATCCTGAATGGTGGGACCCATCCCTGGGTTGGGGGACTATCCTTTACATAGGGGTGCTTCGTAATGAATGGGGTGAGCAATTAGTTTAGGGTGGTAGTATAGCACAGTGGATCCATAGTAATTTAGTCTTGTTGTTATGAAATTTTATCTTGGGAATCAGTCTTTCGAATATTGAGTAGGTGATGTTGTCTATTTGGTAACTACAGTCAAACCTAGGTCTCTAAGTAACTTGGTTTGAAGGTGTTTTGAAAGATAATCAAGAATTTTTGATAAATTTTAATTTTATATACAAGTGAGGTCTTGTAGTACATGGAGTACATATAAGTTGTTTTGTCTGCTGAGAGCCATGTTACCACTACTTCCCTAATAATCATTATTATGTAAATTTTTAGGTGTTTGAATGAATCAAAATCATCTGAGTTCCCATTACTTCATGTAGGAACATTGATTTGATATAAGAGTTATAGTATTTATAATCCTTACACTATCACTATATACAAGGCTGTACCATATTGGGTCAGGTGAAACCAAATGCTCTTGATGTCAATAATGGGTTGTTTGATAACTTTTAAGTACCTTAAATCAATTTTCCAAAGAAATATTGAAGATGTTGAAAAAAATTGTAATTGTCAATTCAGTTATCCTACACTGATCAAAATAAAAATGCTATGAATGGCAGGGTGTTATAAATTTCTTTTCAGTAGTTGGTTAATAAGAACTTTGCTTGTGTAAACATCATGGAAGATGAGGCAACAATAAATACATAAAGATCTGGATACGACATGCTATGTTTGGTGTTTGATAACTCAACCCTTCCACATGGTTCGACGTATGCCATATGTTACCCTGCAGTTCTTTTGATTTGATTTTTTTACTGCTTCATCAGATCAACCACTATCCAAGCAAAAAAAGAAACAAAAATCTCTCTCAATCTCCTTGGGTTGATTGTGTGGGTCTTTATTATCTTAAGGAGATTCATTTCCTATGCATTTGTTTACGATTGGCATCTGTTTGGTGTTACTCCTTATTACTTCCTTAATCAGAGTGCCTTTATCTCCAACTGCTCTTGGGCATTCCATAGCTTTAGCTTGGTAGGGTTCCGTTTTCTTTAGACTTTAGGAATGGCTGAGCAGTCCGCCTTACTCTCAGATTGATGGTTTCTTTTGTGAGGAGTGGAAGTGCAAGAAGATTTTTCTCATGAAAATTTTGTTAAGTGGTCTAAGAAGTGTCATTCTTTTCTTAGTGAAAAACAAATTCAAAATCTATTTGAAAATGAAGTTTGAAGTGCTATTCTGATAGTGAAGATTAAGGTAATTTACTGGTGAAATGTCAGAGCTCACATAGGGAAGACGATAGTGTTGTTAGTTATAGCTAGTGATTTTTCTTCCTCTTGGGCTTAGAATGATTTTGAGAAAAGTAAAATTCCGGAAAAGAAATTGAAGAAATGGTACATGAAATCATTTATGAGACTATTGAATGTTTCCATTTACTATGCATTGGTAATATTATATTGTTATCAAAATAAGATTATCTTAGCTTTCGCCTTCTGCTAATTCATCTACATAAGTTCCCTGCAAGCCGCCTTCCGGCGTGTGGCAGGGGGTGTAAACACCAAATTCAACAACTGCTCGCAATATTAATTAAATTTAAATTGTAAACAATAATTCAACAACTGCTCGCAATGTATGAGGCTCTCTCAAACACTCCAATCACCAGGCAACCATCCAGTACTCCGCTTAGTACATGCCACTTAGTTGAAAGGTACTTCATTGAAAAATCCCACAGACTGGGAAGAAGTCCAGCCATCAACATAGACGCAAATTGTGTTAGCTTGGGACACCGTCTATTGGTATAATGTAGATCTCTGTTTGGTAGAATGTTTTGAACACTATGAAACAAGATTGGATTTAAAGTAAACTTCTGCAGATTAGAAGAGAATGTGAAAGTAAAAACTTGGGATAAGACGTAAGTTCATTTTTTTCTTTAAAGAACTAACATTTTACTATGACATACAAAATTTTCAGAATTTTATTGTTAAAATTAATAATGATATGTTAGTTTGTCAGAAGGCAAAATCTGAGTGATTAAAAAAATGTAAATACCGCAAATAGGGCCTAAGCGTGCAAACTCGTGGACCAGCTTGAAGGGTTGAACTTTTCTTTCATTCTGGATTAGTTAATTGAAATATTTCTACAATTTAACTGCCAGAAAGTATGTCATGTTTTACATATAAACGTAGGATTTACTTTCCTTGGCAGTATGTGAAAAGTTTTGGATTTGTTGGACACGAATTAGAGGGTTGACTTCTGAAATGTAATATTGCTTGGGTGTATAGGATATTTTATTAACATTCCTTTCTTTCAATTAGTAAAATCAGTTTCAATTGTAAAACATCTTCAGTGAACCTCATTTATTAGAATTTTTACCTCCAGATTATAATAAACCTGATATTGTGAACATTTGACGAGTTATAAGATTTTTTTAGCAAGCAGTTATACTAGGAGAAAAATCATATTGTAGTCCATACTTAAACATGGGCAAGTTAGAGTTAGCTGATCCTACATGCCTTCCTTCCTCTTTCGACAGGGTTCTTAGTCTACAATAAAATAATTACAAAACATACTTTGTATGAATTTTGAAAGGTGTTCCACAATATTAGACCTGTATGCCTGGAGTTTATTATTAGTCAACTTTAGACCATCCGATGAAGCCATGGTGTGCAACATAATTTTTTTTAATCCAGTTTTTTTACACAACTTATCACCCAACATAAACATGTTCAATTATCTTCTGGTAACAATTTTTTCCCTGGTAAAACTGGTTCACAGGCACATATGCATCTGAAGTTTAAAATTTTTGATGCGCCATGTGTTGAGTGTTATGTAGGGGAAAACCTGCTTCATTATAATGCATTTCAGATGTGGTCAAAAGTAGCAAAATCCAAGTTCTTCATTTATCTTTAGAGTGAATAATGGTTTATGTATTTATACAGGCATATTGGGTGTGGTTTGCATTATAATGTAAGCCATTCCTTTGCTCCTATTAGGTGTAGTATGGTTCAATGTAAATGAAGAATTGATCTCCCTTGAGGTCCTTCAGTTACCTTTTGTAACAACCATGGCTACATGCTTTCAAAGAAGTTTAATAGTAATTTTCAAAGTGATCAACAGTGAATTTTACATAAGAAGGCAGTCCCCAGCAGAAATTGCACCTGAAAATTCACCTAGTCAAACATGTTACCCGTATGGATATCTCCAGGCTAATGCATTTTCAGGTGGACTCTTTAGAATCTAGAATGAATTAATAAGAACTGCTCAGTCACTTTAGGGTGTAGGTTGGGGGACATATGGAGAAGAATATCATTCAGGGGTATGTTACCACATGTATAGATTAATCCTTATCATAGGCTTAACAGATACCACAAAGATCAGGCAATTAGATAGGTAGCTTCCTGAATTAATATAAAGTTGTACTGTAGTGTATGTAAGTGCGATAGGGAGCAGCAAGTAGTACTCAATGGTGTTACTTCAAACAGAGTCAAAGTTACCTCAGGGCAGCGTGATTGGACCCCTTCTTTTCCTGATATGCGTAAATGACTTGAGCCATGACATCTATAGTAAAGTGAGAATATTCATGGATATCAAGTGAGGATGACAGTGAATCCCTAACAAGCGACTTCGATCATATTCAACAGTGGTGCAAAAAATGGCAACTCTAACTTAACGCAAGTTAATGCTCCATAGTAAACTTTTTTGAAAGAAAACAGTTGCGGCAGAATAAATCATACATGATTAACCGAACTGAAATAAAAGTAGTCGAATCGGTTGAGTATCTCAGAATCACTCTTACGAATAACATGATATTGGAAAGCTCAGCTTCATTAGGCGTATTGTCAGTAGTTGTGGCAAAAAAATTAGTGTGATGTTCGAACATTAGTTAGGCCCCATCTGGATTATGCATCAAGTATATGGGATCTGGCGGATGAAACAAGCAACCATGAACTCGGTCAAGTACAACCGAAAGCTGTACATTTTGTTAAAAAGTGCTACAACAAAAAAGCAGGCATTACCGAAATGCTCTCAGACACAGGTTGGGAATACTTCAAAGATAGGAGATTAGAAGCTGTGTGTGTGATGGAGGTAGAGTTTCAGTTGAGGTTGCATGGTTTTTTCAGAGAGCCTCAATGTACCTGTATGAAACTTCCCTTGGAATTCCCTTGTCAACACAGGTGTTGATGACACTTTCCAATCATATTTGTGTTCATTAGAGTCATTCTACAAATCTTCTGACTTGGTGTATGTTTACGCAATTTTTATCCATCATAGTACTCTGCTGGCATTGTTTTCTGTCTGAATTTTTCTCTCTCCTGTATAGTGGTGTTAATAGGTTTTAGTTAAATTGATACTTGTTTTGGGTTTGGGTGAGTTTAATAATATTTGTTGATGATAAATGAAATGGAGGAAGCAATATTGGACCTTTCATTTGTATTAAATTTGTGGTTTCACAGGATGGATATTAGATGTTGGTGGAGTGGCAGTTAAACTTCTTTTCTCCTTGTTTATTGTATTACAATATATATGTATGCTGAAAACAGCACAATATGGTAAAGTGGAGAATTTCATCTGACATGAAACTTGTCAAATTTCATGTAACTTAGCTGGGAAGTGCCTTTCATCTGCTTCTTTCGAAAAACTAACAAAATTGTGCCCTTGAAGAAGATAAATTGGATAGCCATGGTGCTGATTCAAAGTCTAAACATGCTATTAAGCAATGTGCCACCCCTTTGTATTTGTTCTTAGCTTAAGTACTCTAGCGTTTAATATTAAAAGACAACAGCTTCATAAACTAAATTATTGTTACTATGTAACCAAAAATTAGCCCAGTTGGTTGTTTTCTTTTGTAATCATGGGCAATATGTACTGCCATTTCAACATTAATTACTATACTTAAGGAGAGGTGGGAATCTTATGGCCATGTGTATTTCTTATTGGAGAGTGGCACATGTTGTCACAACTATTGCATATAGAAAAAGAAAGTTGGCAGAATTAATTTTAAATACTCTTAGCATGCAGCAAAAGTAATTTGCCTATCATTATGTGATTTAATCCAGGTTAAAAACTATCATAATCAAAGGAAGAATGAGAAAGTGATACTTTTGAGAAAATCTGGAATTAGTTGCTGTCTTCTTTGAACAGACATATTTAGGCTTTCCAGAAACACGGTCTTTCTTGGTATCACAATCTGCCTCATTTTATCCACTTTGCACCAATGCTACTACTTTTCCAGTTGAAAATTTTGGAGACAAATGTTATGGGGAATCCATGGGAATGCCCAGAGTTTTTGGCAAAGTGCAACGAGAAATGTAGTTGCCAGCTACTTTTCGTTATCTATCAGTAGGAAAAAACTTGATTGTTCTTTATATAGGAAGATTTCAATTCTTCACTCTTTCATGCATTAATTTCAGCTCTACGATTCTGAGGAAATGTCAAGAAACTCAACTTTATGAAGAATGATCCTGACAACATATTGCGCTTTTCAGAAAATTGTGTAACTTTATTACTCAATTTGTTTGTTACATGTTACCTGTTTTCCACACTTTCTAAGGTGTGACAGGTGATCCTTTAACAATATCTTTCCTAATTCTATAGAAGGTATTTCTACTGGCACAAGTAGCCTCACACATTCTTCCTATAAAACTAGTGTCACTTTCATCAGCAAAAACTTTAAGTATTCATAAACTGGTATAACTTTTTTCCTTTCTTTCCACTCTCCACTTTCACTCTTCTAAGAAAAACTGTGTATAATATTTTGTTGCGAAATTGAATGTATAATGTCCGTATTTGTTCACACTATGAACGTATACCTACGTAACACTCCATGGAGAGTCGAGACAACTCCAAATTTCACTGATAAAAAAAACAGCTCTGTGTGGAAACCCACAGACAACTGACTGAATTTTGGGTAATCCTGCAGTACAGTGTATCCCAGACCTGCTTCTTTCAAAAATCTTAGTTCACAGTCTCTCTCTTTGTCTTACAGGAAAAAAAATAGTGTGACAATAAAGATACACACTTTACATCCAATAGATGAGTGTCTTTCATTTCAGTGGATCTAAGTGTAAACAAGTAGTGGACCTCTCTCATAAAGGACAAACTACAGTGCACAATCGCTTTAGTAAACTAAACTGTTGAAATAAACTAGACCTATGGCTAGGCCTTGGTTAATTAGCCCCTCATTTTTTTATTTTTTCTTTTTCCAAATTCCTTTAACTTGGAATAAGTTCCATCGCTTGTATTTAACACAATTTAAAATCTATTTCAATAGTGATAATTTACACATGCTTACACTGCAAAATGGAAAGCTCAATACATTTCTACAGAACTGTTACGGACATACAATTGTGAAGATTATTGTTGGTGGTCAAATTCATGAGAAAATAACAAGCAATCAGAGAAATGGATGAATTGCTTTATTGTCTTAGTTGCTTGAGTCAGTGGTGTGCACCAAAGCCTGCATTACCTCCAAATTATAAATCCGTTTTTTAACGATATCAATGAAGTAAGAGGATTTTGATTTTCACAAAAAAAAAGTGTTATGATAGTATTGAACATGGATTAAATTTTGCCATGATGTGCAGAATTATTTTTGCTGTATGCTAAGAGTATTTAAAATTAATTCTGCCAACTTTCTTTTTCTATGCAAAAGTTGCAACATGTGCCACTCTCCTGTATGGGGCCATAAGATTTAGACTGTCATATCACAACGGTGGATGGAGTATAGAAAAAGTGTGGAATCTTGCACGAAAGTAACAATTTACAAATTGTTGTTGGTGTATTTATTTGAGCCATTTACAGTTTTATAATCTTAGATTCTCTCATGCATGTATTTAAGTCGGGTACTTAAAATTTTGAGTCTTTATTAATAAATCAAAATTACATGGGATTCTATTTTACTTTCAGGTCATTAAAGATGACATGTGGCCAAACCCACTTCAGTACTATTTGGTACCAGACATAGAAGTGGAAAATGGAGTTCAGGGTGGTGATGCTGGAGAGGGGGATGCGGAGGAAGAACCAAGGTAGTGAGGAATTCCTATTGTCACCTTCTCTTTTTAAAACACATGGGCCAATATTTTCTGTACCCTGGGATGATTAAGTAGCCTTTTCCCAGAATTCTATTGCTTAACCTCTCTTTATGCCTTCTGTTTTGAAAACTGCTGTTTTATGTGGTGAATCTTAAGCTGCCATTTCCATCATCAATACCTCTCATTTTGTCATCTAGAAAAATTAAAGGAACTAACATTTTTTAATGGTTTTGAGCCAAAGAGATCAAATAAGCTTCCAAATTATAATGTTAGCTCTAGTAGTAGTAGTGTTGTTAAAAGTGCTTCGACAGCTTAGGTCATTTTGCACGTGGGCCCCCACCGGGAATCGAACCCGGGACTGCTTTCATTGAAGTCGAACGCGTTGCCCACTTGGCTATCGGGAGCCCCATGTTAGCTCTAATTTGCATCAGCTTGCTTGTGTTGAGTTATTGATGTAGTCAGAAAAATGTAATTTTTCTTATTTGGCATGAGATGGAATATTAGCTTTTTTGCTGCCCCATTTTCATTTTTATAATACTGGAATTTTATTGGCAATTGTGAGTAACATATGTAGATGTTAGAATTAATTATGTTATATGGCTTAATGATGTACGTAACTAATTTCTTCGCCTTTTATGAATGTAAGGTAGGAGGTAAGTGTGCGCTTCATTTTCTTAAAAGGTATGTGGTAAAAGGTTTGTTTGAATGCAACTTTTCCATAAGGATTTGTGTTCTGGGATTCATTGTGTTTTATCCAATTGAAGGAGACTACAGTTGTTACGTCTGTGATTTTGTTGTGTAAGTAGTTACAGTAGCAATATAATGACTTCAATGTGCTCAATCTAGTTTTCATAGTTCCTGTTAAATTGTTTGATCTCTAAAGTTACAGGTGGGTGACAAAATCAAACGAACACCAGAGAAATCTTTATCAATTGGGATTGGGACAACATTTAAACTAATTTTCAAAATATGAGGGGGGGAACCCAAAAATAACTCAGACTTTTGGTCTGAAAAGTTAATTTATTAAGGTTTTTACAAAATTCCTTCAGTCTCCTTCAAAGTCCTCTCCATTAGAGTCAATACACTTGTCCAGTCTTCTTTCCCCGTTTGAAGCTTCTCTGGAACTCTTCAACTTTGATATCATCCAGTGCCCACTGCGAAGCTGTTTTTACAGCCTCCACATCATCACAATGCTTCCCTATTAGATTTTTTCATTCTTAGTAATAGAAAAAAGTCACACGGCTAGGTCTGGTGAATATGAAAGGTGGGAACAGGGGTCACAAAATCCGAAAACCACCAAAAACGGGATAGTCAAACCTTACGCACGTTTCACGCTCAAGGAGTGCATCTTCAGAGGCACGAAAAGTGACTTCTGTTTTGTGATTGTCTCCACAGCCTGTGCTGTTCACTGTCAGTCACTTTTCTCGCCTCTGAAGATGCACTCCTTGAGTGTGAAACGTGCGTAAGGTTTGACTATCCCATTTTTGGTGGTTTTCCGATTTTGTGACCCGTTGCATTTTGCCACCAGCAGCACTCCACTTATTCATGAAAGGTGGGAAATGATAGTCCACCCCTGAGAGCCCAAATAGTAGTTCACAGTCAAGGCTGTGTGTGATGGGGCATTGTCATGATGGGGGAACCTGATCACTAGAGTTCCAGGCATTTCCTCTGCACATCCTCACGCAAACGTCTTAAAAAAAAACAAATAAAAGTGTTGGACTGCTCTACTAGAGCCACCTAGTGGGATAATTCTCTACTACACCTAGAAACGGCTGCTTGCTTTCAATCTGGTTTTTTTTTGGAATTCTGATAATTTGGCAGGTGGTGGAAGTCTCACAAAGTTTGGAATCTAAATATCCCAAAGAAGTTCAAAAATGTTCAAGATGGAGGAGGTTAGGCTAGATATATTGTTATTTTTATTATCTTCAAACCATTCTTGAGCACACTGAGCCACAAAGGTAAGAGAATTGCCTGGAAACAGTGGTTGCTCTGTAGGGAATAAATTTGGAATGAAAGGTTAGAGTTGCTCCCCCAGAATGCTCTAAATGTGATCACATTTATCTTCCCATATAAAGTAATGATTTGATGAGACTGAACCAAGATATTGTACCACAGACCATAAGGGAGCCATCTCTGTGCTTTGTAGGTGGCAACAGACATGATTCTCATGGTGTTCTATAATAGTGATTCATCAGATCAGATGATTCACTGTCAATGCTGTGAGGTACAGCCTTGGTGATTTCTGCACCATTATGGTGTTATTCACACATTGATGTAAATTAGGGAGAATACTTGATGTTGTTTGAAAGGATTGTGGTGTCACCTTGTGTTAACAATCTTACACAGCCACCAGTGGACACCATCTGTGCCTGGTGATGTAACTGACTTGTAGGTGTGAAATTCAGACAGTAGTTCTCACTGATGTTTGTATTATGTCGCCCATCTGTATTTCTTTTAAATATTTCAATTTATAAAAATGTTTCAAGTTGATTCTATACAAAAATATTTTCAATTTAAATAATAGTGAAAGAGTTAATAAATAAATTCTTAGTTATTTCAAAATCCTGTCTTGTTAAGCACAACTTCGATTTTAAGTGTATTTATTTTGCATGCTGCAAGTCTTGATTTTTAAGAGCAACAGGTCAGGTATTAGAATATGCATGTGATGCATTTTAGGAAATATGCATGTTATGCATTTTAGTTTTAATTTTAAGAACAGCAGTTTTCTCACAGTCTGAGGTTGATCTTACAACTTGAGGTTGATCATACAACCTGAGGTTGTAAAATGTTCACATGTCAGGTATTAGAATGCCGTACTAATATGCATGTTATGCATTTTAGGAAAGCAGGGGAACCCTCGACTCTGCCATCCAAAATTCTGCAATTTTGTCGTCTAGGATGGTCATATATCAGTACATGGTATCTGCCAGTACCTGGAAAATTTTTAACTGAAAAGAACTGATTCTTGTTATAATGTAAATGATCCTACTTCAGTAGGACATTTAATTGTCCTAACAATTTTTTATATTGGCAATATCTTTCATATTCCCTCAAAATAGGGTGTGCATACTACCACACCCTTCTTTTCATAGTGCTAATCAAAGAAATCTTAGGTTTTCTTTGTCTTACAATCCCCTCTCTCCTTTTTGGAACATTTAGAGGAGAAAGTATTATCTTCTTAGAGTTTTTTTTTATTTTTATCAAAATGTTCTTTGGAGGAGAGGTTCTTTATTACTTCATGCAGAAGAGGTGAAGCAAATTTGGAACTTTTCTTTGGGTGATTGTCTTTATTAAACAGCAAATTGGATTATCCAGTGTTCTAGATCTTTTTATACTTTGTTATTATTTAAATGACTGCCTCATTATGAAATGCCAGAACAAAATCTTCTGTATCTGCCTCAACTTGATGGTAGTTTTCATTGATGAAAGGAATAAAACACAACTTGTTACCACAGGACTACGGGAGCCATAAATAAGAGATACTATATATTTTCCCTTCTCTTATCCCTGTATTCCTTATGATTGATAGTGTGTTCACCACCAACTTGCCAAGTGCAACCTAGCATATCATTCTAAAAGTTGTACCAAAGATCCTCTGGTTTTACCCAATTTCCTTCAATTCCTCCATAATCTTCTGTAAATATTTTCCATTCTAGTTCCCACTTTCTTGTTTTTATCAGAAAATCTTAAAAGTGATCTTCCTCAATATAAACTATGCTCAGGTATTCTTTCTTCAGTAGTGAAATCATTTAGAAATGGCCTTTTCCCTGAAACTCCTTCCTCAATATTGGTGGTACCTGGAGCATTGGTTAGCTAATAATAGTATAGGTGTCTTGAAAGTATTATTCTAGGAGGTAATTTTTCACTCAGCCTAATCTAATTTCTATGTCTACCAAAGCATGGATTTCTGGTTCCGTTGCCTCTTTCCATTGTGCAACTCTTGATCTACTAGTGAGGGGTCCCTTTTTTCAAGTGAACTGGCAGATACTCAATGATTTTGTTCACAATGTTGGAGGATCATGTGAAAGGAAAGAGTTTTGGATGCATTCCTATGGAGTGAGATCCTCTTGATCCCCTAAATACCACGTTACTGGAAATTCTGGGATATTGAATCAATATTCTTTTATTTATAGACAAGACTTGTACTTTTGTGCTAATCTGTGCTCTCAGTATCTTCTGAGAAAGTAAAGCACGCATTTATTTCTGCTCAAATTAAGTTTTTTGTATTCCGAGTCATATCCTAGTAAGACTGTATGATGTATTTTTGTAAGTTCACTCCATTCATCTGAAGGTTTTTTACTTTTGAGGCTATTTTAAAATTAT
>KZ308223.1:1748736-1763283 GCA_000376725.2 Ladona fulva
ATATTATAAAAATTGATATGGTAAGGCTGTATTTAGGGGAACCCCATAACAGCTGGTGTAAAAACTAAACTTTGTAAGTTCCACAAGAAATTTTTACTCTGACTGGTTTTAGCCATTGATGGCTATCATCAGGCCCACGAGGAAAATCTCCAATTCCAAACTCAACCTCAGCCTTCATGTGGCGTACTCTTCATGCATACTTTTTTATACAAACAAGTCCTCTTGTCATGAAATTCTAATGAAAGAGAAGCAATAAAGTTATAGAAAATATATTAAATAGGTATGCAATAGGTTCCTAAAGGTTGAAAGATTTAGGTTGAAGAAAGAGAAAAAAAGGCCATTTGTTGGATTTAATCCATCTATCACTATTCACGCTGCGCAACCAAAAATACTGATGTGAGACCCGTTATTTTTTAGTATAAATAACGCAATAGTATATAATAGTTTTAGCATAGTTAACTGATGCAGTTTCAAGTAATATACTGATACCTTTTCTTTCATGTCAACATTCATAAGCATCTGCATTACTATGAACAACACTTGGTTGCTACAGATGCTTCAACGAATAAGAAACAATGTTGATGGTATTTCATTTATGTGTTAATGTTTATTACTTTGAGTCAGCTATGTTTAGGTGAATTATACTCTTAAAATAATTCATCTCAAAATTTATCTTAATTTAACTGATTCAGTTTGAAGTAATATACTTATACCAATCCCTTTCACATCAGCATTGATTGAGCATCTACGTTACTATGAACAACACTTGGTTGCTACATGCTTTTACAAAAAAAGATAGAACTTCATTTATATATAAATGTTGGGTTGGGTTGCAATGTTGACTCTCCCATAACTCTGAATCCTTCCAAAGCATTTTAGCCATATTTAGAATGTTATTGTAGTTATTGCTTGTAATACTCTATTCATAGTTGCATTGTTTTATCAAACCGCTCATAAGCTTTAGAAGTTCTAGTGCATCAAGTATTCATAAATTTTGAATCCTTAGAGTGAGTGAGATTGTTTCATTACTGAATGGTATTTTGAATGTGCATGTGAATAATTTTCTATTGCTGTTAGCTTTATCATCTTGGGAATAAGTTGCATGCATTTGGGTCTTAATAAGAATTATGATCTGAATGGTGATGTATCATGCTCTTTAGGTCTTCTAATGTGATGGAAAAGTTTTGTTTTTGAGTCTTTCATGCATTGCTGCTTTTTCTATCTATCAGAAATGTTAATTTCTTTTGCTTGACCTAAATGTGAGCACTTGATGAAAGTCATATTTTGTGTGCTTTTTGTGTGTAGATGGATGGTTTTGTTGATATGTTTTTTTTTTTTTCAAAAAAAGGGTAAATGTGATTTTGCTCNCTTATTATCTGGCTTATTTGTTGGGTATTTTGCAACTGTAATGTTAAATCTAACTTGATTGCATGCCTATAAAGTAGTCAATGTAATGTTGTTAACTTGGGAAAATTTTTTTTTTGACCACTGCCCTCAAACTACTATCTATATGTTATACAATTTCGAAATGAAATAATGTTGCAAAGATGGATATGCCTTGGTTTACCGTGAAGCAATGCATCAGTACATTAAATGAACTATGCATTAACCTAATGCTTGAACTATTTCAAGGTTCATCTAAACCTAAATCATCTACAGTTAAGTAGTTCATACTTGAAGACTGCATTAATTTTTATTTGTTCAGTCCTACACTATTATTGTAAAGTTCGTAATACCGAATCACTTAAGGTGGTTTGTCCTTAAGTCTTGTTCAATCTGTCTCTTTCTTATTAAGTTTTTGTGCATTTCATCCACCTCTTTTGAAGCATTGGATTAATCCACAGCTTTTACCTCCCGTGAGAATTTCGAAAGAACTGTCTGCTAGTAATCTGCATCATATTTCTGTTTTATTGTGCTTATGTCATATTCATGATATTTTTTGAATTTACTTTTAAGATGTTTTAAGAATTTTTACTTTTAATGAAATTAGATTTTGCTTTAACTCTTGTTTTGTGTTAAAGTCCTGTGAACTAATTTTATAAAAGATCAGAGTTTCACTGTTTCAATTTTTTAGAGCAAAGGCTGGATTTCCAAAATATACTAAAAAAGTGCCACTAAAATGACAGCGTGTAGATTCTGATTGTGGAATGGGGACCCCTGATCATTAGTATTCTTGTTTGGTCAAATATTTTTATGCTGGAGCAAGAGCATAATAGAAAACCAGGCACATCCAGCAACTTAGAAATTGTTGCATAGAACAGAACCTCACACAAGGATCATTCTATATCTGTGTAGTTGTGTGTGTAGTCAATGAGGCTTCAAAAATATCCTTTCGGCCTGACAACATTACATTCACCAATCAATTTAAACCATGTCACTAAGATTCAGAATGCTACGCTAATTGTAGTATCATTACGCTCGGCAGTTCAGAGGAGGAAGAGGCAGAAGATTCTGTAGTGGTTGTAGAAGAGGATGTGGATGAAGAAGATGAAGTAGAAGGGGAGGACGCAGAGGATGAAGAGGGTATGGTGGAAGAAGATGATGATGAGGTTGAAGATGGTATGGAGGAAGGCGAAGGAGACGAGGATGGTATGACAGTTTTATTTCTTGACCTTACGCAAACACCACCAAAACCTATTGTTGAATAATTAATGTGATCTTAACCTATCTTTTTGTGTTTAGATTGCGTCATCTTATCTTAGGCAAGAGGATAAAACTACAATGAAAAAAAGCTGGAATTCCTTAATTTTAAGTACGTTAATGTGTTTGTTTCGTTCAAGTTTTTTGTTTGTAAGATAGATTTTACATTAAATGAATTGTGTTGAATATTTTTATGGGAAAGAAATTGATTGACAATTTTTTGTTTTTAATTTCATTTTGTTTATTTATGATCATTTTTTGAAATCTTGAAAATTTTTACTAGAGTAATCTACTACTATATTGCAGAGATGCCAACTTATCCTAGCATACTTTACATATGTCGAGCTTGCAATTATTTGTTTTATTGGAATATTGGTTTGAAGGTAAAAGCTAGAGTTGTTTAAGATACATGCAATATCCAGTTATCGGTGATTTTAATTTCTGCAATTATTATCTTTAAACTCAATCTTGAAATGGAAAATATTATAGTTTCTTATTGCTGCAGTTATAAGGTCACATTGTAATATACATTTACATAAAACATTTTCTTACATAGTATAACATCTTTGTTTGTATTCATGAATTTGGATGAAGTATTGGGTTGAATGTTATTTTTATATTAATAATAACCATCACTTTATTTTGCGTGAATTTTAGTCTTTGAAGACCACTGACAATTTCCTCTTGAATAATGCAACACAACCATGCCCTGGCTAGAATGAACCCAGAATATTGCTGTTGCTAGGATAGCACACTAACGCTTATGCAAGAGAGGGTGAAATTAAATTTAAAAGTTCAATAAGGAAGCCTTTTACAGTCCTATTTACTGAAGTTTTTGTATTAGTGATGCATTTGTTTATGATGCATCTACTTTCTTATCAACTATACATAATCATACTAATCTGATGGATTTTCTAAACTTTTGAGTATCCATAACATCATTCCAAGTTTTATTCTTCAATTTATGAAACTAATCCTACTCGTCTTCATCTATCCTACCAACACTGTGTACACCAATAATTTTCCTTTTCCACCACTTCTTAAACTACTTCATATCTTGATCTCTGCATGTTTTCTGTGTTCTCTGTCATGTTGGTTGTTTCTAGTTGTTGACGTTTTGACTGCATTTCAGCAGGCTTCTGGTCAAAGACAAGAATACAGAAAACCTGTGAACAGAGATCGACTGAATACTGGAATTCTACGTACTAATGCTTCATATCTTCCATTAACTGTGGCCACTGCTGACTATTTAATTCAATGTATATGTATACACAAACATATTTAATGAATAATTTTCTAAGGGTCCTCGTGCCTATTACATTGTTTGCCCAAAACCTTACAGTTCATATGTGGAAACCTTGTTGCTCATATCCTCTTCTTTAGGAGCCTTAAGATTAAAATTACTGCATGTGCATAGAGCTGATGGTTTGCTAATACCAAAATTCTGTTCCAGAGTACTTTTTTATTTCATGGAATTTGAACTGATTTAACAAGGCAATTTCCCTCGCCATTAATATCCTTACTAAGATTATATTAATATTTCTACCACTTCTTCCAGGTTCTTAAGCTTGTATACTCATCAGTTTAATTCCTTATGTTAGCAGGTGTCCTTTACCTCCCATCAAGTTCCTCTTCCCTTTTTCCAATATCCTTTCCTGGTTGTGTAAAATATTTCATGTGCAATATTTTAGTTTTTTTTAAAAATGTACTAACTTCAAGGGATAGTTCATTTTTAATGACAATGTGACAGATCTAAGATTGTTTTGATAATTTCAGAATAAGGTCCTTTCACCGATAAATTAAAAACTAAAAATAAGTACTGGTACCTAGGTTATCAGAAATGTGAAGAATTTGAACAGGAAATTGACTGGATATCAAGGAAATTTGTTTTTCTTGGTTGTAATGTTTGTTGATCTAATTTTGAATGAGACAATATTTTCTTCTGTTATTATTTGTCCGAATTTGAGTATTTCCATGTTTGTATTATTTATTATTGTTAAACGTGCTGTGTCTTAAACACATCCTTGTTGCACATATTTTGGAAGTAGAATGTTTTCCTTGATCATTGTCAAAATTTAAGTGTCCAATATAGTATGGCTTTATTATAATAGGAAACTATGTATCTACATTTTATCATATTTGATAGATTAAATTCATAGGAAGACTCAATTTTTCTTTTGACCTGTAATCATCCAAATAAAAAGGTTCTACTTCCTTCAATTTCTTAGTATTTTTATTACAATGTTATGAGTATGAGTTTTGTAAAAGTGTAAGGGGTGCATTGTATCCCATCATTTATGGGACCTATAAAAGTGACCTGGAACAAAGATGTGGTTTAATGTAGTGTTTAAAATTCGTTTTATTTCAAGCTGAGGAAGGAGAAGATATGGATGGTGAGAATGATGGGGATGGAGAAGGAGAGGGCGAGGGGGATGTAGAGGGTGATGCAGAAGGTGACAGTGTGGCTGAAGTAGAGGGCGACTGTGAGGGAGATGAAGGAGGGGACGAGTGAAGAATGAATGTGAAGTTCAAGTGCAGGACCCAGGTGTCAGTGGTTTTATGTGGTTACCGCAGACTGTTCCACTGAATGTATCTCTCACTCGCTCTCCGATGCAGTACTCCATTGAGGAAAACCCCTTGAATATATCGTGTAATGCATGGGAGAGAGAGAGAAAATTGGAAGATGAACACCAATCAGAGGGATAGGGAGTCTCAGTTCTAGTTCCTTGAATTCGAAAGTGGGTCTTTTTTTTCCTCTGCTGGCGAGTTTGTTCATTTGCAATGTCTTATTATTTTCGAAACTGTACACGCAGTCCTGCAGAGCGGGAGATTTTTCAGCCCCTTCGTCCGACAGCATCTTTGAGGATCACCGGCTTATCTAAGTATTTCTGTATATAATGCCAAAAACGTTGCTTTTTCGCCCTCTCAAGAACTAGAATTTATGGTTTTAATATCTTTGTAGACCCTGATCAAATTTTGATTAATTTTTATCATTGATAGTCAATGTGAATTGATACAGGTTGGAATTATTAGATGTTCTGCGATATTTTGCAAGATTAATTGCCTGCATGGTGGCCTATGTAAACATTCTAAATTCTTTTGATCAAATTTATTTGTGGATTGCTTACCAGGGCAAGTGCATAGTCATCTCGGAAGTGTAGTATGATCTAAAGTGTGCCGTTGCCTGAGTTGTAGGCACAAATTTTAGCACTTTAGAATGAGTGTTTGGGTGAATCAAAGAATTGAACATTTAACAGATTCACTGCAAGAACCCACATGGTATTGTAATAGAAAAAATGGACCCAAATGATGATAAAGAGCATTTAAAAAGAAAATGGAAAATTATGATAGAAGGACTAAACTGCGAGTGATATGTGTTTATGTACCATAAAATGTTCAGATATCAGCTCCAAGTAGGAGCTATAAATGTTTAGTTCCTTTAGAAATACCTGTTTTGCATGAATTGTCAATTGAATCTTTTAATTATCAATTATGGTTCAGTGAAAACTATGTCCCCAACCTGGGTCCATGATCAAGTTTTGAATTATGGTACTTCGTGTTTGATATTTAAATTGTTTTGAAAACATTTCATTTTTGTACTCATTTATCATGCTTGAATTTCAATCATCCATTGGTATTTTTTTGAATAAATTATTGAAAATATATCTGTCATCTTTTAGCCCTTCTGTATGATTAGGTAAATATTTTAAATGTTTTCTAGGTATTCAATTTCAGATCATGTGTAAAGTTGATAGCAAGCAAGTGCTCAGTGGTGTTAATCAAAGCAAGTCTGAAATTCTTCTGAGTCCCATAAACGGCAAATTAATTTTTAATGAAATGTTATGTCAGATGAATTGCATGTGTAAGATAAAAAGTTACAGCTATTTTTTCCTGTCTGCTGTCATTGTAATTGTTTGTCTGCCAAAAAGTTAATACCAGTATCCGATTACTGATTTATACTCCAGCAGTGGTGAATGTAAGCTAATATGAACTTATCTTTTGCGACAATCAAATTTACATTTTGTTTTAGTATTTTCTTGATGTGTAATGGAAATTAAGGGACCTTTTTAATGGTCAATAAGTTGACTATTGTAGCCTCATGGTATCATTTGGAGAAGTATATTAATTTTCTTTGGTCTTTGTTGGCTTGCTTCATCCTTAACTACATTTGTTGAAACATATTTCCAAAGATTGTGCGTGAATGAAAGGTATCCTGAATAAATACTTAAGGTTGGAAGAGAATGTTCAACTTGTTTCCTTTGTGTACCTAGAAATACCCAGCTGACAAAAGTTTATTTCTATTGTAACGAAGTTCTGGAAGTGTAGTTTGTGACCAACTTAGATTATTTTTGTATCGACCTGGCACTAGGTATGTAGTAAGTGTATAACTTATTTTTGCGTGCGGTATGTGGCATTCAGCATTACATAATAAAGATTCCATTAAATTTTACCATGTTTGGCATTATAATTCTGATTTAATGATACATCAGTTTTACTTTCTTCCAAGAAAGAAATGGCCGAATAATATATATTAATGATTTTGGAAATACTCTTAAAATCTAAGAGTAAAATTGCTCTTAGATTGTAACCACCATTCCTGCTATTATATCTGTGAAATAAGTGTTACCTGGATAAGAATGTTATCTGTAGGGAAATTCTGCTTTAACTAATATTTTACTATAGAGAATTAACAGCAAATTAATCTGAGCATTTTGGTAGATACATTTCATGGAAAATCAGAACTTGGGAAGTCATACAAAACCGATGAAAAGTAATAAAATATAATTTACATATGTTTAAGGAATATTGATGGATTTGTTAATTTATGGTGTATAGAGCATGAAATAGCATTGTTTCTTTGTAACAGTTTCCAAATCAAGTCAATGAACAAGTTTAATGAATTGAATGAATGAACTGATGGAATGAATTTTGTTTTTTAACTGCTAACTATTTCTGATTCCAGAATAAGGTGGAGTCAGAATTTTTTTTAAGTGTTTAGATGGAAGAATTTCATAAAGGAATAACTGTATTACTGCTCCTTACTTAAAAATGAAATAATGTTGTATCATATTCTTTTGGCAAATCTGCAGCCCTGAACATTGTGCATGCTATATGGAAAAAACAACCCCATTCTTTTAAGTGTATGAAATTGGGAATTGTGGAAAGATTAAGAAGAATTATTAGTTACCTGTAAAATGATTACAAACGATAGAATGTCAGAGGTTTTTTTACAACTGATCACTTAAACTTTTTGGTTGATTTTGTTCAATTTCAGTAGGGGTGATTAATGTAGCTGGATGTCGTGTTTATTTGTTAATAGTTGAAACTCAAAAGTATTATTGCTGATTTTTGTCCAGTAGTGTTGGCTAACACTATTATTAATGTGGTCAGTAAATTTATTTTCTTTTTTCATGTAGTATTTCTTGATATGATTAAACAGAAAAGCAGTTGATTGAGCATCACAAAGTATGATAATGTCCAGGTAGAGAAAATTATGTATGTAATTTGAATATAGTCTCGGTTAACACAAAGATAACCTTGGGCCATTCTGTCCACATTACTTGAAATTTATATTAATTCACTCATTGCAAAACAGTTGACAGAATGATAGTTAACATGAATTCATTTGATGGTCTGCAGGGAAATTATTTCCACTATTCCGATGACAAGAAACTGAATTTATGGTGGGATTTCAAACAGGCTTATAATCCTCTGGTATTTAAAATTTTATATATTTAAAGAGTAATGTATAGTTAATACCTTGCATCTCACTAGGTACTTTCCTTGCTGATTCCTCATGTATTTGAAATGATATGATGGTATGTGGTGACTTAGTTTATTTAGTATGAATCTGCATTAACTAGGACACAGCGAGAAAATGTTTAACTGCTTAAGTTTAACGTTTTGAGTCATTGTGTCCACAGGAAATGTTTTTCCGTTTTAAACAAACTTTCATTAGGCTCCCATATAGCCAAGTGGGCAATGTATTCAACTTTAGTTGATGAAAATAGTGAAAATTGTCCTGGGTTCAATTTCCGGTGATGGCCTTAGTTGTTGAAGCACTCTTAACGATACTATTAATAACAAACTTTTAAAAATCCTTGGACCATTTCTGAATCCTAGTATTTTTGTCTTCAAGTTATGCTAGTAGAACATCAGTTTTGGTTAGAGTATAGTATGGATTGTTTAGCAGCCTTACCAAATTTCATAAATTTAATTTCTTTATACGAAATGAATATTTTAATTATGAAAAATATATGCGAGTAGTATATACTTTAGGAACCAATTCTTTCCCTTTTTGTTGTTGAAGTAAATTTTTCATAGTTTTCTACTAACCTGAATATACAGTTATTGTTACAATAATGACTCTTAAAGTCCTGGAAAGTATGACTAGATTAATGCCTTCTAAAATTCCGTTCATTTTAATACGTGCATTTTCTAGGATGCACATTAAAGGTGGCCAAGGTCTTTTTAAGCATTGCTACAAGTGAAGTTGTTTTCGAAGGACTGATTAAAACTGTTTCTTGGTTCAAATCAATGAAATAATTGTAGGGTATTTGTAATCCTTACGTAAAAAAATCATAGTACATTTTTTTGGAAGGCATGGTGTAAATTTACCGGGAATGATTACGAAGAAAAGAAAGGTTATCATTCCTCATTCGAAGCTCGCTAGTTATCAATTAAATTAAATTGATTGTTCCATCAAGAAAGTAATCTCGATCAACTCTTTGGTCATTGCGAAAATAAACTTAATGTAGGATGTAACAAAAAAAAACTTAACTATAATAGCGTTTACTTGTCCCTCACGGTGATTGTGTTGCATCTCGAAACAGAAGCTTCGGAGTTATTTTTCCATGCTGCGTCACGTTTATGCGAAGGTATATTCCATTAATATAGATCGTCCCCCCTTTGAAGGACTCCACCTGTATCTGAAATAATTTTCTCCAAATTTTTACTTAATCTTCATTTTTCTGAAAGTGCGGATCTATGTTGCCAAATGAGGAATTCCTATACGAGCAAATACGTGTACGAGTGACTCAAATACGAGGAAATAAATCTTGCGACGATTTGGCCATCTTATCTCTCTCATTCATAATGAATGTACGCAAGTGATGCGTATCAATTTACAGGTAATGGTATCATACCCGTGCCAGGGTTTAGAACTGACCATCGGAAGAATTAATCTCGGTAGAATAATTTTTAATATAAATTAATTTCAGGTTGCGAAAGGTATGATATAGTTTAAAGGAAAGAAAGGAAATTCTGCTTCTTTTCCTGGCACAAGGAAATCGAATTCATTAAAATGTTTTCTTGTGGGAGTAATGGACATTTTTAGATAAAATATTTGCTCTCGGAATTGTAGTTTTTGAAGTGTTTTCCAATGAAATGTAATCTAGAGTCGAATACTTAGACATGGTGTCTATCGAAAAGAAAATTACTGAAGAACCATTGAAAAATGGCTGATCTCCTTGAATTATTTATTCAAAGCTATGGGTCAAAATTAAAGATTGAAATGATGCAGATGATAGAAAGGATAAATTTCTATTAAGGACACTCCATTAACGGTCGTCCGGTCACCGTCGTTATCATGCAATCTATTTTGCCGTTTTTTTATTTTTAAACGCAGCCATTCTAATAAATGTTAGGATGATGTTTGATAAAATTGAAACAAAATTTTCTGGTTTCACAATATTTATGGGGGTTTACTATATAAAGTAAATAACTCGAAAAGAGAAAATCCTCGTTCTGCTACATAGCTACATTTTCACAACTGATCGTTATGAAATGTTTGCAGGGATTCTTATTGTTTGATGAAAGAAGAATTTTTCTATCCCTCTTCTGCCTCATTTTAGACAGGTATCCTAAAAAAATCATTTTCTTCGGTCTTTCACACGGTCTCTTAATTCCTAATTTCGTCAGTGCGACAGGATAAAGATGATTCCACCCCAGGCGATGCTTGTATTGCCGGTCAAGCCCTGATTCTTAAAGCACGTTTCTTTATTTGGCAAATAATGTTTACTTCATATGGAATATACATAATTTAGGAGGTCAGTACTGGCGCTTTATTATGAGCCCAAGAAAAGATTATCACTGACTGTTGAATTATCCTTAATTCCAAATTTTTCATTTCACATACAAATAGACTTAGTAGCGATCGAGCAATGATATTATTATTATAACTAAACAGCAGTTAGACTGTTTACCTGGTGGCATTATTATGCCTACATGATATTACGTGATATTTACCGTATACATACATGATACAAAAATAATATATACTCACTACCTACTTGCTAATCGTATACATACACATAAATATTAAATATATTATGCATAAGTAACATTAAAATAGTAATACATGATAAATAGTCTGCTTTTTCTGGTTTTTACAGTTTGTGGCGGGTCTTGGCCACCGTAGCGGTCAAGGGGAGATCCCCACCGTACATCACCCTGTCAAGCAATTCCGTACTTTCTCCAGATATGTCGCTACATTAGAAAATCCCATATTCCTACATTCTGCAATATATTTCTTTTAAAAGATGTAGTGTTTTCAGGCAAGAACTTTAAGAGTTATGTGTGCCGTCAGAGGTAATTGATTCCCAAAATAGTAATACCGCCAAAATTTATGCGAGAAAATCCGATTCTTGGAGACGTACATACGTTGAAGCTTCTGTTTCAAGGTTTCTAATTATTCAACACAATTAAAAATCTACCAAATAATGCCCATTAGTAGTAGTAGTATTGTTAAAAGTACTTCGACAGCTGAGGTCATTTCGCACGTAGGCCCTCACCGGGAATCGAACCCGGTACCGATTTTACCTAAGTCGAACGCGTTGCACTGTTGGCTGTCCGGAAGCCCCTAATATCTATTAATTAGAGGAATTAGGTTAACTCTCGTGTTCCTAATAGACCTACTTATTTGACTCTTTACTTCACTATTCCACTCCCAGACTTTCGCTTGTTAAACTTTCCCTTTTCTTAATGCTTCCCTCTTTAGTTAATTTACTTTCCCCTTCCCGCTGGTCCTTTGTAATTATTCAAAGTGTCGTTCATTCGTACGGGGTTAACTCAAGCCAAGGAAAATTTCTCCTCGCTGTATACAATTCCTTTTTTCTATATTTTTATGTTATGATTACTTAAATTTTCTCATTTTGTTATGTTTTCTTTTTAAAATTAGCGACTCTGCTGCACGTAAAGGTAAAATGATGTCTATGCGTAGAAAGGATGAAAATTTATTCCTTCCGTGTACGTATTTAAAATTTATATCTTTGAAAATATCTTTCGGTCATGTACAAAAATGGAACCAAATATACTGATTTACTATCCTTAGAAAATGTTTCTTAGGCGCCGAATATATTTTCTCTTGCGAATAAAAGTATCACGGGTTCCGGAATTGCAGCTGCTCTTTAGCGTATTTCCTTACGTTTTGCCCCTTGTGTGGTCAGATAAGATTTGTTATCGAGTACATAACGAAATCTCTTCGTAAAATTCTTCTTAGAATTAGCAACTTATAAGCTCGGTTTTATAAAGCACATTGTAGGTAGATGCGATGAAAAGAGAGCGATTTTACTTCACCTTGGTCAGGCCCCATCTGGAATATATGGCGAGTGTAAGGGATCTAGCGGATTTCATTTGTACCCGCAAACTCGAGAAAGTGTTCGCAAGGCTATACGATTAAAAGAATGCTACGATAAAAATAAGCGTTACGAAAATTCTCTCAGTCTCAGGTTTAGAATCTCTGAAAGAAAGGAGACCAGAAGCTAGGCTGCGATTGCTTGATAAATTCATAAAGTAAATTTGTGGTAGATGCAATCGGTATTATGCGACCCCCTGCTACTTTGGCCGATCCGAAAATGAGCGCAAGTTAATAGAAATAGATGGGAGAGCAAACTATCCTTTCATTGTCTTCGATTAAGTAGGGTTTGTTCCGACGTATTCAGATTTTAAGGCTGGAATAACTTCATGAAGGGACTTTGGAACGAATTAGACTCTAGATACAGTTGGATTTCGTTAATCGAACTCTACCTCTCGCGTGTGGGATGTAGAGTTTTTTAAATTATCGGAATCTCTAAACTTTAAAATTGTCGGAATCTCAACGCTTCTATAATTGTGATCTACGGGTAACACTATTTAACAATTTTTAATTTATTGGAGGCTGAAATTAAAATTGTACAAAAATTGAGCCCAAAGGAATCGGGAGCATTTTTTGCACTAATAAATGTCGAAAAAGTCGCTGTACCAGCGGAGGGTCCAAATTGTTTATTCTACATTTGACTCTATGGATAGGGAAATTTGAGTTAATTTTGCCGTCGAAATCACTTTTAAAGTAGATTTTTTAATTTTACGTGATATATCTGATCCTTAGAATCTTCGTGATAGTAGTATTCATTCCTCACTATTAATTTAAAGTTATTGAATTGCGCGACATTATTATCTTGCACTCATGTATAAGTGTTCTACTTTTTGATAGGTTCATGTGCCTTAATATTTCCTATTCAGTGTTATTTCTTTGGTTTCTTGTTAACTTACCCCACCCTTTATGTCATCTAAAATCTTTTGCCTTTGTCTTCCCCTCTGTCTTTACACTTCTACCCTCAATTACATTTTTCAGCAGTCCCTTTCCTCTCAATATTGTACTTACCCATTCCCTCTCTTAAAATAATTTCAACGGAAATTCTTCCCCGAATTGTTATTTTCTACAATTCGTATTATATTTGGAATAAAAAAATCAATTTTTGTATTATTTTCATTTCTTTTAATGTGTTAGCTGTGTTTTCACCCCCATTAAGGTGTTTTCCTTCAACGTGCTTCCTTGGGTGTTCAAATCTTCAACATGCATTTTTGCCTTCCTTGAAGAGTGAAAATTTTTCCCGCAAACACACTCACTTTTTATTCATTATATATTATAAAATATTTGGTTAAAGAGAGACCCTCTAGAGCCTTACCTCACCTAGTACAGGGCAATCGAATCATCAATTGTGCACTTACCATAGAATACCTAAGAATAACTTCTACATGTCTTAGATTATGAAAATTTCCGAAATGAAGCTTTCCCTTGGTTTATATGTTAACTTTTGGCATCCTAGCAGAGCGAACAAATCCGAAAGTGTGTATAAGTTTCTATTCACACGAGCCGTATTTTACTGAATATTCTTTCACTTCACTCGTATTCACACCTTCATTTATTAGCTTACATTCCTCCAATTCTGTGTATCCTATCCCTATGAAACTCTTTCCGATGACAAGATGAAGTTAAGCTTCACTTAAAGCTTCTTAAGTTAAACCTTTTAATTAGGGTTTCACCTATCCAGTACATGTGTCTTAACAAGGGCTATATCCCCACACTTTCTATCTTACTTTTTACGAAATTAATCATAGAAACATTACTTAGGTTTTGTCATTGTCCATCGATCCCCATTAGACCCTTGAGCCTTGAGTAGACCCCCTGCACATTGTGTCCCCCCCAAGCCCCCCCCAACCTAGACCCTTTGGAGAATCCCTAATTTAAACCATCAATAATTTACTAATGTGCAACTCCTGTCAAATTTAAAGTTTATTCGCACACAGTAAGATGGTATAAAGTGCAATTACCAATGGGGCCATTCCATGTCAAGTGGACCAACGGTCCCCGCTCGACCACCACCGATTTCAATGAAATTTTGTGTGAACATAACTTGATACCTTCTATGAACATTTCCCAAGTTTTACATCCATCGATGAAATATTTGCTGAGATATAGTCATTTCTTTGACCCCCTACCGCAGCCTTCTACAGTTAGACAGCGGTTTTTAGCAAGTTTGAGACACGTTATCTCACGCAGTATTCCGTTGAGCAAAACAAAACTTGGTATTCTTATACAACCTATGTTGCTCTATTAAACAAAATAATAAGAAATCTTTTATGAGC
>KZ308224.1:0-10006 GCA_000376725.2 Ladona fulva
AATAAATTACTAGATTGAATTCATTAGGAATTGTTGAAAAAACAAGGTTTTGGACAACAAAGATGATAACTTTTACTAATCCACAATAAATAATTTGTTTTAGACTAGTTTCTGCTTGAAGATGGCTATTATTAGCCGAAACAAGTCGCCAACGAATTATTATTGTGGATGAGTAAAAGTTATCTTCTTTCCTTCTGATAAAGAATAAATTAACACACTTATATGCTTTACCACAGATTTTTTATTTTGCGACCATAAATAATTCGTTTTAGACTAGTTTCTGCTTGAAGATGGCTATTATTAGCCGAAACAAGTCGCCAACGAATTATTTATTGTGGATGAGTAAAAGTTATCTTCTTTGTTGTCCAAAACCTTGTTTTTTTCAACAATTCCTCATGATGTCATCAAGATTCCACAAAGTGATGGCCTCCGTGAATTTTACTTGACTGAACACACAATAAGAATAACTTTCACTTTGTGATAAAATATTCTTTCCAAAATTTCAAATTTGAAATATAGTTTGTCATCATTCAGATGGTTCAGATTCGTGTATCATTCAGCATCATCAACATTGAAATATTATTTTATCACATGGCTGAGAAACTATTTCTTCATGAAGTCTAAGTTAGATCGAGCCTTCAATCAATCTGTAAAATTTATCTTCAATCTTCAATGCCAAAAGGTATGATCACGTTACACCACTTCTGAGAGAACTTAAATGGCTTCGGCCTGAAACTAGGCGCAAACTTCACACCCTAAGTCTTGTACATATATCTCTGAATCATTGTTGCCCAGACTATCTCTTCTCTTACTCCCAATTTTTAAACCAAGGTCATACACTAGGTACTCGACCATCCGGAAAGCTCTTAATTCCAAAACACAGAACTGAAGCATACTCTAAATCTTTCATGGTGCTCGGTGCAAAGTACTGGAATCAACTACCTCATACCAAAATGGATACTTTACCATTTTCTTGCTTCAAAAGGATTGTAAATGATGTACTCCTTAGCCACGAACTATCGAAAACAAGCTAATTAATACTTGGAAATTATTTTCTCTATGCACACATTCTTCTCACATCTAACTCATCGTCGAGTCGATTTTGATTTCATGCTAGTTATCAGTCAAACACTTTTAGTGAATATGTCACATAGTAGTATTCATTTGGTCAATGCCATCTACTCTTTCTCACCGACTTCATTTCAGGCTCTGCTCAGTATCAACTAATGACACCGACCATCACCGATGGGACAGATACTTGGGTGANTGTACATCATCTCATCTCCTCCATATGGTTTTTTCATATTTCTGCAGTTATTTAATTTTTGTGATTATTGTGTACACCACTAAGTATACCACTAGATGACTACTTACAAACAAATAGATATATTTGATGCACAAAGTAAATTAAAGCTGATAAAGTAAGTTAATTGGCATTTTTTTTTAAGTTCCAAAGTGTAACATATATTTTTTGTATGGATGTTGATTTATCACCAAAATGGAAATTCATTTAGATGAATATGCAAAAATTGGAGGGTTGGTTTAATTTCTCCAACAGACCACATTTTGGACAGTGGGTTATTTGTTGTGCAACCATTGAGTTGAAAGTGGTTGATGTTTGTACGAAAGAAATTTTCTCACCAACATCAAGAAAGATTCTTGATGTTGGTGGGAAACAATGTGATTAAATGATCCTTTACCTATATTAAAGAATTCTAAACAGACATGATGAAATATTTTGTTTGTATGAGAATATACCTATATTAAAGAATTCTAAACAGACATGACGAGATATTTTGTTTGTATGAGAATACTTTTATTAATATGTTAAATTATCACATGCATGTAAGTTGTAGCGGACATTAAATATACCATGCCTGCAAATATCTGTGCAAGATTAGCTAGTAAATAGATAAAATCTCCGTTAGGCACCATTGATATGTAAAGTTAAGCCACCAGATCAACAACACTTAAGGTGATAAATTAATTATAATAATTAGGTAACTTAGATGACTACTTACCTTTATAATATGTCTTAATGGAGAGTTAATGGGAAGCTGCAAGTATGCAACTTTTTTCATTACGTTGATATCATACGTATCTAATTTCACTTTCACATTTTCATCCAATAACCAAAGAGGATTCAGAACAGTAAATTTATCCTGAGGCAATAGGGAACAGTACCTGAAACCAAATAATCAGAAAATATTAAGTATCAGAAAGATTACAAAGGGTAAAGAAAAAGAGCTCTGGAATTATAAAACTTGCTCCAATCTTAAATAATCATGTAAATATTAACATTTGTGGAGGGCTTAGACACCTCACAAATAATCAAAATTCGCTCACTCATTTAGCTCGCATAAACACTGCTAACTAGAGGAGGGGTTCCCCTTTGTTAAAGGTGGAATAGAAAAAGTAACTAGAGGGGTGGTTGAACATGGAGAGCAGCAGTCAACCAGCAACCAGGGGTGGGGAAACCTTACACATAGCAAGATAAGAAAATTATGTCATTTTTTTATCATAGTCTGTCTTGAGGTATAGAATCACAGCATTGAGAGGGAAAGGAAAGGAAGACAGGATTTTACCAGTGTGCTTCAAAAGGAAAGCAATATGAGATCTGTATGATTAGTACCTGTGTTAGGCAAGTAAACGCAATTTTTTTAACTTCTTTTAAATGTATTTCTCAATATAGTCTCCTTTCAACTCAATACATTTAGTCCAGCTATATTCTAACTTTTTCAAGCCATCCAAAAAATACGTTTTGTCGAACTCTGCAAAATAGGCCTCTGTTGTGGCGATGACTTCCTTGTTTGACGTGAATCGCTTTCTCCCGAGCCATTTTTTCATGTTTGCAAACAAAAAGAAATCGCATGGGGCCAAATCTGGAGAATAGGGTTGATGAGGTAGCAATTCTTACCATAATTCGACCAGTTTTGCTGTGGCGATTGCAGATGAGTGAGCTAGTGCATTGTCATGATAGACGAGTTATTTTTTCTTCGCCAAAAGAATAAATTGTTTTTTCCTCAATTCAGCATTGAATCGATTCAATAAATCAGCATAGTACTGCCCCATGATTGTCCTTCCCTTCTCTAAATAGCCAGTGAAGATTATGCCTCATGAATCCCAAAAAACGGTGGCCATGACTTTTCCGGCCGATGGAACCGTTTTCGCCTTCTTTGGAGCAGTTCGCCAGGTGAAATCCACTATTTTGACTGTTCTTTCATTTCTGGCGTGTAGTAATGGATCCATGTTTTGTCAACAGTCTCGAAACGCTGTAGAAACTCTTTCGGATTGCACTTAAACATGTCCAAACAGTGCTCCGAAGTTGTCATGCGATTCCGTTTTTGCTCCACTGCGAGCAAACACGGCACCCATCTCGCCAATAGCTTTCTCATGCCCAATTTTTCATGTAGAATACTTTGTAGGCATTCAATTGATATGTTTACAATGTCAGCAATCTCTGTGATATCACACGGCTATCTGCTAGCACGATATCATGGACTTTGTTAACCATATCCTACGTAGTCACCTCAATTGGACGGCCTGGGCNTTACTTTTAGTAACAAGCTTCTACAATGTTTTTCTAATAAGAATTTGAGAAATACCGTTACTGCACTTTAATAGCATATTATCTAAATAAATGAAATTAGTTTATATGACTCTTGAGGTCGCTCCCTTAAGAAATGTTTTCGTTTATGAATGTCAGATAAATAAGTAATCAAATGAAATTAGAAGTCAATTCAAGTTAGCATTGCGATATTTTCGTTGAAAATGAAAATAAGAGAAAAAATATTTCATTGATAATGTCTATCAGTTCCTTAAAGTGGTCTCGATGCCGGGATATTAAAAATGAAAGTTATTGGAGGATTTCATAACTATTACGCAATGGAATTTAAAGATTCAAAGATTGAATAATTGGTAATGCTTTACTCAGACTACTCCACCGTCTCTCATTCATTTTTCACCATATGCTCTTCTCGAAAAGATATAAAAATATAAAATTCTAATCCTATTTACGAAATCTGTTGATATAGCTTAATCTTTTTATGAAGTGGAAAGCTGCCGATTGAAGTTACTTTGATCCTCCAGGAGGACTTGGGGATTTAAAAATTGAGATGCCCGCATGACAAGTTTGTAGATAGCTCTGTCTTATTAAACATAGAGAATTATGACTATAAATGTCTTGATTAAGAAGCAAAATTTATGATTTAGAATTCTTTGTTTCAGTCAACCCATCATAGACAATACATTTATCGATATTCGTTCCGAGACTTGAACCCGGTATTGACATCAATACTCATGCAATATTACCACTCCATCGAAGAGGCTAACAGGGAAAACACATTTTATGTAGTTGTAGTGCTTCATTTACATGTGATTACGGAAATAAATTGTATATTTAACATTCTGGAGCAGCCTTGTCGGTGTTATCAAAAAACGGGCAGAAAAAATTCTCCAGATCTGTTTCATCAAGAGAGCATTTTACAGTGATAACCATAGTTTATTCCCTGACGAAATCAATCAATTTTATTGGAATTTATTTGCTTCATATAAAAAATACATTGTCAATGCCACTGAATTCCATCCGTGGAAAGAGCCTTTGTGGGGTATAACGTACATATACACCATGACCTCGCCAATAAAGGGTCTATGTATCTAACATAACATCATCATCTTGAAAGTCAAGAGAATATGTTAGTATCTCAAAGGACGAAAATAACGGGAATTTGTCTTACGTATATCGACCGCTAACGATAATCTTAATCTGAAATTGGCATGTTTTCATAGAAAACATTTTTTTTAAGGAATCGTTCAGACAATCGGTGCTCTAATCGACCTCAGAAGCGGACATCGTAGCTGATGACGTTCGTCTCGAACTCATTCCAATCTTTTCGAAGTATCGCAAGAATTTATCACTCGGAGACATTGCTCAAGATGCGACACTGGGAGTCGCAATCGCAGTGGAATTGATTTACGAGGTAATTCATCGACGGCAACACACCACTCGACGAGAGCACCGCCCGACGCTGCTTTTCTTTCGTTTGAGCGAAAGTTGAATGAGGCCAATCGTCGTTTATCGCCAAAAGATATGAGAAGCTACCAAACGCTGGATGTAGCTGCAGCGTACCCAGCAAGATCTTAACCTTGAGTATTGTATTTAAGTGTTGTATTCGAGAATTAGAAAAGGTACGTAAATTGAATGAGGCTTTGTAAAAGGTACGCCTCTCTTAATTCTACTTGTTGGATTTCCGCAACACCTCTCCCATGGCTGTGAATTTTATAGTAGAAAGGGTACAGCAAAGGGCGATACGTTTCGTAAAAAAATGTTTCGACAAATCAGTGAGAGTTACTTAAATGCTTCAGGACGCAGGATGGTAATGTCTAAAAGATAGAAGATTTATACTAAGGCTTAATTTACGTTTCAGAGAAAGTGCGTTAGAAGATGTAGCCGATATTATTCGTTTTCCTGGTAACATAGGCTGTCCTGATTCTGAGATAAAAATCAGAGAATCGATGCTTGAACAAGACCATTCGAACTATTTTCTTCGCGGACGTTACGCGAAATTAATCGATTAGGGTAGTAGAGTCGTGGTGCATGCACTTTTACCATAAGCCGAAAGGAGGCTTGCAGGGTACATACGTAGGTATAGATATCTCTTCACATGTTTAGATTGGAAAATGATGGAGCGGAATGAAATCCAGGGATTTAAAAAATATATGTTTTGCTATATTGGGTGCGGTAAGACAGAAAGGTAAGGCGAGGTACGAACCGATGTTTGAACTAGTAAGATGACACCCCTTACGAGTTACTATAAGATGCTTTCTGTGCCGTGACTAATTGCTTGTTTCACCATTGTACACCAATAATGTGGGTGGAAGATTCCTTCGTGATGTGCTATTACAGTAGTTTGTTACAAATTGCTGTATCTGGGATTCAATTAAAAGTAACTACGTCTCCTATTCTTCTTGGTCTTTACTTTAATTATCTTATGCTTCCCATCATTAATCAAATCTGTGTAATTATCAACTCAAGAAGTACCTAGCTCAATTTGCTAGGTACTATTCTGTAATTAGCTACCCAGTAATTATTAACGGCAAGAATATACAGAAATTAACAATTTGAAAATAAGAGATGTATTGACATATTTACTACAGGAATAACTACGAACAGCAAGGACGGAAAAGAAATAAAAGAACTTTACTTAGAACCTATAAAATTACATGATTGGAAATTTAGCCATTATTTTCCTTTTTGCGCAGATTCTAATTGAATTTATTTGTATTCTCGAAACTCTCCTTAGGAATTGTTATTTCCAATCTAAAATTTAATTGAATTAACAATTTTGAAATTTCAATTAAATAAATTATATAATCTCCGATGCAATTATAAAAATATATCTACTTGTTTATAAAAGAGGATTTTCTGTGGTCTCATGCTATGATTTATCACTTGGCGTTTGGCTCCTATAAACGACACTATCTTAGCCGTCACTTGTCTTCAGCGTGCTGCTGAATGTCACACTTGTGTACGCACCGACGTCTGATCGAAGCTGCTCTAACAGTAAACCCTTCCGAGGGAACAGAATTCAATCGATCGCCGTTGTATTTTATGCGCAATATATCAGATTGAAACGGCAGTAGTAAACCCCGTGAAAGTTCTATCCCCATCACTCTGATTCAACGTAAGAATAAACATGGTTTACAATGTATTACTTATTCTGAAATGTTAAGTACAATTAAGCTCGAAAAGGGTTGCAAATATTTTACGGTGATTCGCTTCAGGATACTCAGAGGATTGCCGACTAAAATATAAAATTAAACATGAAAAGTTTCCGAATCAGATGGTCGCATTTATCAATGATAGCACGTCGATATTAAAGAAGTTTTGTTTATGAGTATGGAAGAAAAATGTTATTTTTCTCTTTCATCGTAATCTCTTAACTCAAATAAATTTTCTTATAATAATTTGATCGTTAAGGAAATTGATGGCGTAAAGGTAATATATTTTACAACTAGAGGTTTTCTCAGATATACGTGCAGTTTATCCTTCCAATGGGTGCAAAAATTGCGAAAAACCTTTTTCTTACCTCGTCTTATAACACTCTTTGGTTGTAATGATAATACTGAAATCTTAATGATCATCGGCTTCATATTTAATTGCTGAGCAATCTTCTTGTTGTAGACTTTCCCTCTCAAAATGAGGTATGACAAATTAAATTTCACAAACATTTAGAACATTCTACCACGCAAACCGAATTCTAAGTGTAAACATCACCGTCTGGATACTGGGCCAGATGATATGATGTGCTTAGTTTAGGTAGAAAATCCTTTTATGTGACATTTAAAAATCAAAATTGCCATGCCTTACTCTTTCGATAATGGCTGGCAAGGGAGTTGCATCACATGATTAAACCAATGAGTTTATAATTGCATTTTAACACTCTTTGAAAAAACTATTTTTCATAATAACAAGAAAACAAGAAAAAAATAATTGAAGGATTTTTACTTTGGAGAACGATTAAACTCTGCTTTGAAAGTCTCGAAACTTAGGTCAAGTACTTTGTGATTTTCGATAGAGTAAATTTAATTAGAGTTTGATTCTTTTATTTTTATGTATATGATGAAGTACCACTGAGCAAAGTTCAATAATATCCAACTAAAGTTTTTAACCAATCCGTAGGAAAAACATAATAATTAATATTTTTATTTATTTTGTAGAATGTTACCTTTGAAGAGAATTTTGGAATTTATAATGTCATCTTGGAAGTCAAAGTGATAATCAGAGCCATGGAAGTAAAAAGATGATAAATAATATGGTAGGTAATTAGTTATTTAGATGAATTCATAGAATTGTTTGAATTTATTCTTCTCCATTTTCGTGACGCTAGAGCCAGTTCCGGTGCAGGCATTATCGGAATTTTCTGTTCTGTCATCTAAACCATAAACCTTACATTTGATATCATCCGCAAGAAGCGGAGACCCAGCTGTTTACGTTTTCCTACTGGTGCACAGCGTGCGCTGCCATGGCAGCAGCATCCACGTTCTCCCTGGGATAACAACCCTCGCCTAGCTTTCGTAGGACGTATTTTTCTTTGCCTATTCCACAAAAGTGGCGTCGCACAGTTTGGCTTTCCTCCCCACGCTAACGACGCGTGCTTAAGCTTGCCGTGGACAGTCGCGAGTTGATTTACGGCGACTCCATTCGCGTGGGTGCTTCAATGGAAATACTACTTCCTCCCCCGAGATTTTTCCGTTAGCGCCGAGGTGCTTTTTTTTAAGCCCTTCGATGTGAGTAAATGAGAGAGTGGAGACAGAGAGAGAGAGAGGGAGTGCGGGCTCAACAGGTGTCGGATGATAGCGGAGTGGGCGGAGATAGGTGGTGAGGCTAGGGTTTGAGAGAGGAGATCAGGTGAAAATCGCGGAGGGGAGAATCGAGGGGATGGGGACAAAAGGTTGATGTAGAGTAGGGACGTGGGTCGCAGCCAATTCTTTTCGAACAATAGATATCTTTTCATTAGCGCCGTCGCGAGTCCATTGTTGCATTCGAGAAGGTAATTCTACAGTGGAAAAGTCAAAATTCAGCTGATTCGAGACCGATATTTAAGTTCAAATGATAAATGGATGGGTAAAAATCTATCTAGGTGGTGAATCGAACAGGATTTTTCCCTTTTCGGTGCTTTAACCAATTGAGCGGTCTAGCAAAATATTCTGACAGTTTTCGGGAAATTTTGTAAGCCAAGCGATAAGTGACTTCGACACCCAGCGGCACCCAGCACTGCCACGGTCCTCATGGAGGTAACCGGTAACAAAGGGATGGAAGGAAATCCTTTTCACGGAACACATAGGCAAATTGAACTAAACATCACACATATTGGTGTGCTCCCAGAAATCCCCTAGGATAAACGAACATGAATACATCACTGCCGGCTTCAGTCGCGTTACCGTTCTGAGGCATCAGTTGCCGCTGTTTTGACTGTCAACTTGTTTTTCTCTTTCGTCTCATCCTATAACAGTGTAGGTATAAGTAGGTATCTTAAATCGGAAAATTCCGAGTTTGTGTCAGTTCTGTTAGACTTTTTTCATGCTCGTTTGTTCTTGGGAATTACCTTAGGTGCACGCCTTTAGGGGAAAAGTAAACTTCGTCATTTCGTTTTCGTATAATCAACCTTGATGTCGGTTATTTCTGAATAACGCAACATTAGTTACCACTGTCCTTTGTTATGCGTTATTATGGTCCCCTAAAGAGTAAATTTATTGATGGTCATAGAAAATAGTTCTCTTTTAACTACTTTATTTAGTTTTCATCATTGGTAGGTACTCACAATGTAATTCTACTTATTCAATATTCTTATTTTGAGGTGATCGTACAGCTTTCCGATATTTACATATGGATACCTCTTGGGAAACCACCGTACTAATGAACCATAAGGTTTCCCTAGTTATACGAATGTATGACTCTGCAGCATGATGGGTTCTATATGGTCCCCCTGCCATACACCGGAAGGCGGCTTGCAGGGTACTTATGTAGGTGTAGATGTAGATATTGAAAGATTCCGGAGGTAAAAATTACCCACAATTGGATCTCCGGTTGGGTAACACTATTGGAAAGTTGTGGTGCAAAAAGAAGGAAAACAAGAGGATGGATAATAAGAATGCACTGAGAATAGGAACTTGGAATATAAGAACCATGAATAGGAAAATTAGAAACCTTAAAAATTGAAATGGATTAGAACGATATAGACCTAATAGGAATTAGCGAAGTTAGATGGGAAGGAGAACTCATACATGAGGGATAGAAAATGATTTACAAGTTAGGAAGCAGCAAGGATAGAGGAGTTGCATTTATCATGAAAAAGAAAATTGTGGATAGGATAAGCAAGGTAATAGCATGTAGTGAAAGGGTAATTGCTTTAAAAATAAAGAGCGAACCAGTAGATACTTTGGTAGTTCAAGAGTACATGCCTACGACAGCAGCAGAAGGCGAAGAGGTTGAAGAGGTATGTGA
>KZ308224.1:13954-69421 GCA_000376725.2 Ladona fulva
GATGTATTCTACTTTTGGAGCAATTTATCAAAGAAAAAATGAAACAGCTCGAATTGTTCAAAATTTCAGCGCAATTTTCATCACTATCTCCTATAATTTACTTGAATGACTGTATACATAGGAAAATATTCCAATAAAATTATTTTGCTTTCAATATTAAATGAGAAATTATTAAAATGAATTGGAAGTTTTTGATATATTGATGGTTCATGGTTTGTCTCTTATATGTTGATCACTTATTAATATTGTTAACTTGTCATTTCAACATAAAATTCACCTTGAGCCAAGCTCTCTAATTTATTTGGAAAACTGAATTTCTATCCCATATTTGCATGACAAACTATTTTACTGCGATATTTTCGTAAAACTTTCCCGTGTAAAGTCTTTTAAAGTTTAACGGTATTATTTGGGCGATGTGAAGCCTCGTTCTAACGACATCGACATCTTCGGTTGTCAGAATAATATATTTTTCACGTCAAGTTTGAGGGAATACTCGAAAACCGAGGAGACTGTGTAACAAGGGGTTAACCTAGTGGTAGCAGCTTATTTGATACATACATTTTACAGGGTAAAGATTTCTTATCCCCTCTGTTTTGTTACTTCAAATTTTTAAAGTAACTCGCAAAAACTTTACCTGTGAAGAGAACAATAAATAATTGTGAATTTAGTAATGGAATTTAGAATCAAATTGATCAAGTGTTTTTTTTTATTTTTATGGAACTTAGCGTGGAGATACATAAAAAAGTAAAGGCTTTCATGGATCCAACCTATGAGTCACGTAATATACTTTAGGATTATCATGTTTTTCAAAAACAACCAAAAGAGATTGCGCTTTAAAAATGCAAGCAAACTCTGACATTTCTAGCTTCTATTTATGTTAAATATATAAAAATAATAAGATTCCTATGTAGGAAAATGAATCGAGATTAGGAAACTTTATGCATTTCTTTACATAAAAATACCCTCATGTTTTAGAAATATACATTCTAAATTTAGATTTGTGACGTAGGATGTATCTTGTAAAAGGTATTTCATGGGAATTTAGTAATTATTAATATAAGCAAAAATTTAATTGAAATAATATTGAAAAGTACAGAGTAACGAGTATGCTCATAGATTCACTTGCTCTAATTGCATCTTTCGCTTTAAATGAATTGCTCAGAGAGTTAATCACTGAAGACTGCGCTCCCAGAAAATATATCGGTGAGATATTTCAGGCTATTTAATTCCAAAAAAATAGGATGAAATTTTACGCGAAATTTCCTCTCGGAGAAGTCAAGGAAACAAAAAGCTACGAAAATAAGTGGGGCGCCGTACTTTTAAACCAGAGAACCGACACGAAAAAATGTTAATTGTTGAAACTCCGAAAATAAACAAGGAGAGCACTTTTATTCTCCGACGGAACGCACGTAAACACCGGAGCGGCGTTATCAAACCGCGCCGAGCATTAATTTCGTCCACACGCTCTGTGAGACCGGGAAGAAGAGCGAAAAACACAGGAGGAGAGGAAAAAAACGAACGAAAATTGACATGCGCGAGTCAATAATGCAGGCGACTCTTATCCCATCCACCGACGCCCTCCCTTCCCAGTCCACTTTCAATCAAAAATAAAATCTTCTCCGTTCCCTCTTCCTTTCGCATTGGAGACGGAGTTTTTGCTAGCAGGAAAATAAGAGAAACGCGAAAAACGGAAATAAAAGATATAGCGGGCGTCCTTCGAGTCTAAGGAGATTGGAATGGACTTCTATCGCCGGAGAGTGCGTATAGGATCCGATGGAGTAAATGTGAGGAGGGATAGGGGTGGGAATGGAATAAGAGGGGATATGAGGAGGAGGAAATGGGTAGGAGGACTCAGATGCCTTGCTTGCGGAGGAGTTGGAGAGGGGGAGTGGCCGGGATGTGGGCGGGCCCCTCAGAGAGCATGTAGAATACGTACCGCCCCATCCCCGCCCTACCACTCCGTGAGTGCGTGCATTCGTGCGTGTCGCCCTCGGAATATATCTCAAGAGACTTTAGCTCCTCTCTCTCTATCACCTCCAGATAGCGAGAGAGAGACGCTCTGGCAGATACGAGAGAGTGAAGATCGAGAGAGAAAGATAGGAGGAAAAAATACACAGCAACGTGGATTCCGCAAACGAAGCGCACGCGTGGGGGGCGAAAGAAATCATTCGGAGGATTCCGCGAGAGGTCGCGCTGCTCGCCTCAGCTACAGCGCGGAAGGAAATGGAGCAGTGCATCCCATCGCCGGCCGTGTGCCTCACTCCATAAATCGGGTCCTTTTTGAGGGGCGGTACCCTCGCTACGCCGTCGCACGCACCATCAAGCTATCCCCCTCCCTCTTCCTTCCCCTCCACGAAGGGAGGTACCAGATCCTCTTTCCCCCTCGACCTCCCCCACAGTCCAACTGGCGCGTTACGGTGGCCATTGAGACAGCTACAGGGTGAGCTCCTCTCAGTTCACTCTCCCCAACGCCGTCTCCCTCCGCCCGCGAAGATCTACGACGGGTCCCGGTGTTTTTGCCATAGAGATACGACGCGGGGAAAAAGAGATTTTCCGAGCGGCGCGGAGGATTTTCGACGCGGTCTTAGCTGCGCTCCGCGGGAGATACCGTCCACCGGCGAACGGTGGAAATCGGCGACGTTTTGCAGACATTGAGGGAGAGCAGACGGCTGTTGAGGAAAGGAGAGTGTTAGTTGAGGATCCTGGAAGCAAGACCCGTGCCCAAATGAAAATTTGAGTGGAATTTGCGGGGAAAAACTTGTGCAGAAGTGGAGGAGAAACTATAAACAACCTTGTGGTAGAAGCATGGGAGTGCACCAAACAACGTTTTTGTGAATATCAGCAACACGTGACATTTGATTATTCGCTTCGTGGTGTATAGCGTTGTTATGAGTATGCGCGAGTCTGTGAATAGCGGAAAATCCGGTTGAACAGCGAATTCATTCTTCGGAAACACCGGATCCCGGATCCTTGCTAGGAATCGAAGTCAGAGCTGCCGGAGGGAGAAGCAAGCGGAGGGGAAAAGCCCCACCGTCTCCCGGAAGAGGCCACGTACCGCCTCATCACGGCTCTCAGCCTATATCGAATGGACGGCCTCGGCGCCGGGGGCCCCTTGGGGGCGGCCGCCGCCGCAGCCGCCTCCTTGTCCGACGCCGGAGGCCTTTGTCTACAGGATCTGGTGTCGGGCGTAGAGCATCACCATCAGCCTCCACAGCATCACTCGCCTCACGGGCACCATCCACACCATCAACCACCTTCCCATCACTCTCAGCACCACCCGCAACACCATCCTCAGCATCATTCGCAACACCTGCCGCCGCATCACCACGGAGGTCTGCAACACCACGGGGGCGCTTCTAATGGAAGTGCTCTTCAGCATCTTCCTCCGCATCTGCAGGCGCCGCTCTCCGCCCCCGACGTTGGATCGGGGTCGTCGGAGCAGGGCTCAGCCCCATCGCCTGCTTCTGGAGGCGGAGGGAATGTGCCCTCCTCAGTGGCACCATCCGTGCACCACGGTGGGGACTCGGCTGCGGTGAGTGTGGCCTCCGCGCTGCATCATCACCATCATCAGCATCACGAGCCATTGGAGAAGTTGAAAAGGGGTAAGTAGTTTACGTTTGAAGGTGATCATGGTGGATTCTGCATGGCCCTCTCAGTTCATTGGACGAAATAATCTCGTGCAATGTTAATTATCTCTCTATGTGATTCCACTCCAAAGAGAAATATATATAGCCCAATAATGGAATTTTTTTCTTGATTGATGGATTTTAATGTGTTCTTTTAATGTTTGTTCCCACCCAATTTAGTATTCTACTACGTTAGACAGAAATCAAATTCCTCCCATTTGTCTGGCTCAGTACTGCAGATAGAAAGAGAAAGTTCTTAAAATTTTCATTTTGAATGGGTACTGATCAAAATTAAACTGTCCACTAAAACAGAAAGCAAAATAAAACAGAAAGAATAGTAAGAAAGATAATTTTGTTTCCCGTTATTCGAATAGTGGTGGAAAGCGACAAAATTAAAATCTTTAGGTAGCATGTTTTTAGCTTTTATGTAAATATTTTAATAAATACAAATATAAGATATATCAAAAATTTTTTAATAAGAAGTGAATCATAAAATTATTTGTTTCATTAATTCTGAGGCAAGTACCATTACTTCAATATTCTATGTAATTTGGTTTTAAAGAGGAGAAAGCTAATATCTGCGTAGAATACTTGATGAAATGAGTTATTGACTTTCTAATTTCCAATGAGTATTTACTTCCGAAGAAATGTTTTGAATATACTGGATGAACTTTGGGAATTCGACGATTAAGGTATTTTAAGACTATGCATTATAAATGGACCTCAGCTTGTGACAATTACTATATTTTAAATCATCTCTCTGACAATAAGTGGTCTGGAAGAAAATGTATCCAATAAAGTGTTTATGACAGGAGTCTAGATCTATACAGTAAATGTTTTAATCTCCTTCTGAGAGTTAATTTAAAATGACCACGCTTAAGAATCCTTAAAAAGTGACATATAAACACTACTTTTTCCTTTTTAAGATATTCCTTTTGACAATTAAAGACAAAATAAAACTATATTTTTCAGAGGCTTCAAGAAAGATAATTTCCTTTCCGCATTTCCGTTTGAAAAAAGAACCTTTACACAGTTGTTTAGGAAAATCTATTTCGTAGTTAGAATAACGTAAAACTTTGAGGGGAAAATAACATTAATACGTGAAATTTCACGGGGAGAAAGGGCTATATTCCGCCCCATTCACTGGTTCAATTCGGTGTAAGTGGATGATACGAACGAATAATTACATTGCATCAACAGGGAACACGAGAGACAATGGACACAATTGTGGTTGAGAGCTGATATCGAATAATGACGACAAGAAGTCGACGCTGGCAAACTGCACACGCTTTCACGGTACAAGTTCATTCCGCCACAAAATGCACATTATCGTTCGGATAAAAACAGATTGGAGCTTCAAATGCAACGCGGGATCGAATCATCTCTCATTAAACGAATTTCACCGTGTTATCTGTAGGGGCATTGAATATTCCGCATCTTAATGGAATATTACTTTCGCAATGTAAACTTAGCCAGAAGAGGTCCCTCAGAAAATTCTTTGTGATATAATGAGTCAACAAATACATAAATACATGCACTCTGATCTATACCGTCGCTTGTGTGCGAAAACGAAGTGATAAATAGTGAGGTTACTCATTCCTATCACAAACGTATATATAAATTGTATGTGTGAATAAGTAAAGGATTTCATCATAATTTTGTTGAAATATCGCATATCTTAAGTACCATTGGTAGAAATTACATCTTTACAATAGTCGTGGTACACTTATTACTCCTTGTAAATCTATTTAGTTACATGTACTGTAAAACATTGAACTTAGAAAATTGAAAGTTCAAAACCTTTTGAGGCTGGTAAATAAAAGAAAATGTATTTTATACGGCGACTTTTTATTGGAATTTCAATGAAACTACACAGATTTGTACCTAAGGTTGTTCTCGGAATATTTTATTCGGAAAAACTTTGCCCGGTAAACGAAATTCAGATCTTCAACTTCTTATTAATTTCTCTAAATTTTTAAGCGTAGTTTATCTTATGGTAAGGAAACAGGCAAATCTAAAACTCTCTCAGACAATGATACCAAGTAAATTGGATACTTTGTTATTGAGACTTTATAACCGTCTCTACGAAGTCTTGGATTAAGTCGCTAATGAGATCGTAGCATGAGAAATTTTTTCACTACGCAATACACCATAGTGTTTTCTGAACTCTATGTTAGGTTTACTAAGAAGGCGATATCGTATTTTTATAAAGAGTTCCTACGTCGATGACAAGTGAAAGAGATGGGGAAATTGGGTGAAATAATCTTTAAATTTATTCTCTAACATTTTGCCCTAGTAAATCATGCGCGATCTCTCAGCAACCGTCTATAATGTTAACATTTTAGATTCTATCAAACAAATCTCATGCAGATTTACTTACGAAAATAAGTTAGTGTGATAGTGTTCAATCTCTTTGGTTACCAGCTGAACAATCCCATATTGACGACAATTATTCGAGAATAAAACTGCGCAAGGTTCACTCCTATTCACAATTTTGTCATGATAATTTGGTTCATCCTGAAAGCTATGCATATATTTTAACGGACTGATTATTAGGGATCTGTTAACAACTGCAAAATCTAACTTAACTTTGCAAACGAGATAGTGCAGCTTCTTAGAAGATAAACAAATATGTGGGAAAGCCTCAGATGACATGCATACCACAAACTTTTATATATTGATGCATTTTTAGAATTAGTTTGATGCAAATTGAAATATACTGGGAAAATATCGGTTCTGAATGAGCAGGAGAATATATTTTCCAAACTAAAAACCCATAACGTCGGAGATTCTGAAATATTTTACGCAAAATGTGAAACAAATTTGCTTTCCAAGCATTAGAAAGTCTATTATTCTATAGCATTCAACTATACTATTTCAGATTTCAAAAAGTCATCCATATAACTGTTGGTTGGAATGGCGCTATGTAGCGCGCTAACGGGAGAGTCGCTTAGTGAAGCGCCGGAGAGGGACGCCTCTAAACAGCGGCGATTAGAAAAGCGATCCTGCGAATCATATCTCTTGTCACAAGCTGCGGCAGTTGGAGCTAATAATTTCCGGGATACTAAGTTAGTCACTGCAGTAAATTATCAGATATTATTTCGATGGAGGGAGAAGAAATTTACTGCGAGTGAATATTGGGAAACGGATTGCCGCATTTCAAATCAACTCCTGGCAGATTTCATTGATATATGGATTGACTGTCAAAGGAGACGTTGATCGCAACGTGGTGTTAATATATATTTTGGAATACTTCGAAAACGAAAACTTTTCGTTATACATAGCATTTCACATTACGGGCTTAGGAAAATTCTTAGATTTAATCCAAATTCAGAGTATTTTACATCTTGTTCCTCATTACATTTTCATTCGACACACATTTTAATTTCCGTCCTTGCAAAGCAAATCTCACGCACTTTCCTTAAAATATTATCCTCTATTTTAAGGAAATTCTTCCGCCTATAACCATCTAGTTGCTAATCAAAACTACGATTTATCAAATCTAGTTGTTACATACGTCACCATCTGTTAGTGAGAATTACAAGATAAACGCGCCGTACACATTCTGGATTATATCTATTAGGCGATCTAGGTAACTCCTTCAGCCATAAAGCGGATGGGTATCCCAGATGTGCATTTAAGCTTCCGATGCTGCCGTAAATCTGGAAAGTTGACGGAATTAACGCGGCGGATGTCTGCTTGGAGGTCGACTTCCTCAAATGGTTCATTCAGAGGATTTTACGACCGAGAAAGTTATTCAAGTTATCTATTGGAAGTAGAATATCAAAGTTGCTCTGATCAAGAATATAACATGTAATTAGCATTTCCAAGCATAAGTTATTCAGCTAAGAACGCAAAGTTATCGTGTAAAATTCTAGGATTGCAATCGAATATTGCTAGAGAGCTTCGTCAAGTCTATCGCGGATTGAATGTAGATTCTTATGGACTCAGGCGACCTAAAAATGTTAGATTCAGTTACAGAAATTGTTATAGAGAAAGATAATGATCTCGATTCCATAATTCTATACACTGGTTTGACGCAGCAAATTATGATTTCCTGTACTATCCACAACATCTCTGTACACCGATTAATATCCGAGACTGAGTGACTAGGAAGTATAAAACTATATTTAATATTGGATTCGCCATTCAAAGAGTTAATAAGATAATACTACATGTTTAAAAATTAAGGGGCTCCCATCATATCAAAGAAACATCCACATGACTTTTCTTTTGGTGGATTTACTACTTTCAGTATAGACGTGAAACTGAATTTGAATTTAAATTTAGCAAAATTTGAAAAAACGCTGTGCCGAATGCAAAGAACATGCAAATATGAAATTTGACTTCAATAATTTTATTACTCTAGGTCATCGAGCCATAATGATTTTCGTTCCGGTTCCTACTCCGACAATTGTTATATTACATCCCTCTGAAAATTGTTTGATTGTTTCTATTTCACCACATAAATAACATAGCACTAAATTTTAAAATAAAGAACAGCGATAGTTCGTTGCTGGTCGTAATTACTCAAGTTTAGTAAACCTTCCTCCAATTACACTCAAGTAAAATATACGGAAGCATTGTAGGGAACGTTGTATGGAACCATAAGTTGGAAGAATATATAACAATTTTCGGTTGCGGTTCGGGTTCAAGAATTTCATTTTTTTCGGTTCGGGTTTAGTTTTCGTTCCGGCAAAGTATCATTTTTATTCGGTTTCGATTTTCATTCGCTTTCGTTATTGCACACACTGAAATCGGTCACAAGCTTTCGTTTAGACTTCTAGAGACTAGTTCATTAACTTACCGCCACATCCAATGCAAAAGGTAGAGAAATCAGAGGCACGATATATGTATCCGCCAAAATAAACCCCACTGAAGAACGTTTGAATTCTGGAAAAGGTCGATAAGAAACATTAGGGAATTTTTCTTCCCTCCTTTCTCATTCATTCGACGCAAGTGGCGCGGTATCGCGATTTGTAGAAAATCCACTTTCTCTTCGACAGTCCATCGTTCGATAAAAAGAGGGCGAAGTGGAATATGACATTCTCGTTAATGAAAGAGTGATCGGGATCGATATGGGTGCTCATCAGAACCTCATAAACTATGCTTCCAGACGGTTGAAATCCACCGGTAAATATGTAATAAAAAATCAGCACGTAAGCGCCGAGCCAGACTGCTAATCCAGAGCTTTACCATTGGATTTCAGATCGTGTTTCTCTTTCTACACCGATGCTGAGCTCAATGAAAAACGGCTCCAATTAATCAAAACATTTGTTTTTAGCCGATTCTAAAACTATTGCTTTATATTAGAAAGATGAAAAATGCTTTCGATCTATAGAAAAAGGAAGAAAGTTTAAGGATTAAAATTAGAATACCCTCGCTTAAGCTTAAAAATATGGAATGTATCGCTACTGGTTTTTAGGAGCGTAATTTATTGTATCAAAGTAATCATGTAAATGTACTTGAAAGAGAAATAAGTAAACGATCCTTTAGCAGTTGCGGGACTTACGGAACAACTTCCAAAGTCATTGAGTTTCGTTAAAACTCTTTTACTGTATGACTTCTAAAAAGTTAATGAACGAAATCTGAAATCGGCTTAATAAATCGTTATAAACCGATAAAAAAAATTATTAAATTTTAGATGAGAAAAACAATCAATTGGCAAGGCTATTTATGGAATAATTCAATGACGCGACAGAAGTTTCAATCGAAAGTTTAGCTTACTTAATTTTCATTGCGAACTGCGGACAGAGATGTCAATCATCTCATTTTAATCGAGATTGATTTCTGACAGGACCTTTTAGTTTTGGTAATAATAAGTGTATTTTAAGTTTAATATAGCTTGCCTACATTCCTCTTTATAAGGTAAATATGTGCATGGAGATTAAATTTTGAAGATTCCTCTGGATGTAAGGATTACAATTTAAAGAAAATTCACAAAATATTCTGCGAAACAACTACTTTGTTCCAGTTCGGTGAAAATGTAAATCAAAGGTAGGAATTGGTGATAGTACTCCTTAGTTTTGGCTTAAAACTCATTCGAACAAAGGCAAAGAGGAATACTTCGACATTTTACGCTAGGACTTTGACATCGAATGACAGGTTTCAACAAATATGCTATGGCGGCATACACTTATCGAAATTGTTCGTTGATAAAATACTATGGTTAGGTGAAGATGTCTTTGCTTATTTTGTCCTTATTTTTAAGCATTTTAATGAAAATGAAAACAAAATCTGACTCCGTCCACAGAAAATACATTTGGGTAAAGCAAGATCGGTTTCGAGGGTTCCACCTCATCTTCAGGCAACTGTAAGAAATGCTAGACAGAATATTTACAGTATTTTACCGGTTTCATTTCTTTCCGTTGCCTGAAGATGAGATGGAACCCTCGAAACCGGTCTTGTTTTACCCAAATGTATTTTATGTGGACTGAGTCAGATTTTATTTTCACTGAACGAAATTTATATAGGTAAGTTCCACCGATTATTGCTAGACATATTTAGTTATTTTTGAAGCCTTATTAAATTACCTCAATGTCAATATTTTTATTTATATTAAGTAAGAACTATTAAGAAATGAAGCTGATGTATTTTAGTAAAGAATCTGCCAACATATGTGGTCTCGAATATTTCTCTTCTTGAAAGTTGAAGATAGAATGGACTTAAAACTCAACTGACTTGCGAGTAACTTTGTGGTATTCCATAACAAAGAAGAAAAAACAGGAAAAACTTTTCTCGAGAAACTAAATCCTGTATTTTTTAATTAACCAAAGAAAACAACAGAAAAGGCACACTTAAATAGCACACGACATGTTTCAACGCTTAAGCGTCATTTTCAAGTGACTTAGAGAAAAGCTGCAAATAGCCGTTGTTACAACGGCTGTCTGGAGCTTTTGTCTAACTCTAAAGTCACTTGACGTCATTTTCAAGACACTGGACTTGATAATGATGCTTAGGCGTTGAAACATGTCGTGTGCCATTTATGTGTGCCTCTTCTGTAATTTTTGCTTAGATAATAAATACAGAATTTAGTTTCTTGAGAAAAGTTTTTCCTGTTTTTTCTTCTTTATAGAACGGACTGATTATCTAAGCAATGGTGAGAAATTTATCGAGAATATTGTCCTGCATTATATGTTCTCCTTTTGCTCTTTTATCTTAATAGTTATTAAGAAATTCATATTTTCTTTCTTTGATATCTTTCTTTTCCATTGCCACCAGATCTGGCAAATGTCTGCTGCGTTATTTCAATAAATAATGATAATAATAAATAATATCACGTATTCCAACTTTGAGCTTAAGTTAAGCTTAACATAAACGCGCTATTGATGGAAAAGAAAATACAATAGAAACGTACAGAAGGCCAGCGTTACAGGAAAATATGCCAGTGGAAAGGGAAAAATATTAATTTGTTACCGCAGTAAGATAAGTTCCAGTTTTAGAGATAATTACAGTTTGAATGATAACGAGCACTAGTAAACGGGGCTCATTGAGAGACTTTTAATTAGATTTGTATTTATTTCCTGGTAATTTTTAACATTTTGATACAAGTGCTCGTAATTCTTTGTACCATTTGCTCTAATATTCACATGAAGGAGACATATGAAGGCCTGAATGGATCATACCACAGAATGCAAACAGTCTAATGCAATAACTATGATAAAGTCAAATTAAGATTTCAGTAAATGGAAGAATTAAACAGGAGTACCACATGTGGGTGATCTCGATGATGATTTTAAATCAACATTCAGCAGGAAAGAAGTATCTTTTACTTTACGCAGTATTATATATAATGAGCTTACAGTTTGTTTTACTCTACTAAATAGTATTTAGATTACCCTTAAGGTTTGTTTGTACTCCTAAAGCGGTATATCAATCATTCAATAATTTGCAGTGTCCAAACGAAATATCGCAAACGTGTTTAACTAATCTAAACGAATTTTGACTTCCTTTGTAAAGTCATTCACAAATGCAGTCAAAATGAATTCTAACGGCATATTAATGCACATCGAAACATCGATGCTCCTGTTATGCGACAAGTTTCTCTCTATATTATGTTTCCAATCTCACGAAGAGTTATTCAACCGGAAATGTTGCGAATTAATCACGCAGGAAATGTTACGTGGAGAGGCGCGAGTTGAAAATCGATTTGCAAAATGCGTATCTCATTATCCATTTCAGTCCTCGCCAACGATAAATAATATATCAAGCGATTCCACGCAATCCTTTTTCAGAAAGGCGGGAGAGGGGAGGACGATGAGGACGGGGGCAAAGGATTGGACGAAGAGGCATTGAGTTAATGGGAATTAGTGAATTAGATATAGGATTGGCGAAGGAGAGGAATGAGAAGAAATGAAAATTAGGCCCTCAAGTCCTTAATCGCTTTTAGATTTGCCGTTTTCTCCGCTCTAAACAGTTTTTCGTCCTTAACATTCTCAGCAATGCTTTTCTATGGTGTACTAAATTTTACTTTTCCTCCATGTCAATATCTAAAATAAATACATTCATCCATATTTATTACTTATTTATTTATTACACCAGATATAGGTATATTCCTTGCATGTATGACAGTTAATACCCTATGATTTACTTCATTATATCGGATAATTTGATTATAAAGTATTAACATAGTCAACATAGAACGGAATAAGTAGGTGATAAATTTTGGATCATTATTCAATGATTTTCACAAAACGTTTCGCTAAATACTACTTTCTACTAATGCATAAGAAAGAAAGCTACTCACTAAGATCAAGAATATAATTGATATGTTCAATAATAGCTTTATGGAAAGCATAAACACATCTTAAAAGAAAAACATTTAGTAACTTCTACGAGAGTTTCTAATTATACCTGTTTCTTCATACCAGTCAAATGAAAACTTATTTTGGAAGTTACAACGAGTTTCTTAAATATGTGATTAAGAATGAAAATAACTGAGATAATACACTATTTATTTTATTACCGTTCTACGCCACTATCGATAAACCGTTCCGTTTGACAAAAAAATGAACACATTTCAACTGTACACATATTTCGGACTAACTGTCACATATGTAACATTTTCCTGGATTGATATTCTTTAATAAAATTGACTTGTAATGGGTTACATCCACTCGTTAACGATGCGATAGGGCAATGAAAAAGTAAATTTTCTCTCTGAAAAATAACCAACACTTTATGCCAATAATACCTATAGGTAATTAGAGGATGGCGAATTTTGTGCTATACATTAAATACAATACATATTAATCATGGTAAAATTATACGTAGCAATAATCCCAAAATCTTTCTGTTTCCTCTATCCTCCTCTTCCTTTCTCTCCCTCCATCTTTGCTTTTTCTTCTATTTGCCCGCGGATTCTGTTTTTCCCTCACTGCGCTAAACACTGTTTGTACACGCTTACAGCAACTGCACGTCTTCCGGAAGACCTTCCGGAGCGTGCGGCACGCGCCGGCGGAGTCTGCATAAGCGCGAAATCACGTTCAGAACCGCCTTTTCGCGAGCGACCCCCGGAGACAGTTTGTCTCCGATTGCAACGCACGGGTTGAATGAGGCGGGGCTAGAAAAAAACTGTTCTGCGACATGTTTTATACCCGTTTCTTTCGGCGCTGGTTCATCGCCACAACAGGTGAATGGGACTTGTCCATGTCAAGGCGTGCAATGGGTATGCGGTTGTGATAAACTTGACTTACTGTTGGGAGTGCTCGTTTTTATGATGGCCCTCATTCTTTCCCTGTCTCTATTCTGCTCCATGTAGGTAACCTACTGTCTGAACAAGTTTAGGAACTAAAACGATTGCTATTAACGTTGATATTTGATATTGAATAGACATTATACTTTGATATAAGGGCTACAAGCTAAATGTGAGTTAGATTTTCTGTTAATGAATATTATTTCACTAAAACCAAAGCTATGATTATTTATATTTTTTAGAGGCCATTTTGCAGATGGATAACTGAAGCGGGTGGCGAATTCTTCTTTTATATTCCAAGAACGCTGACACCAGGCAAAAAATGGGAAACGTGCAAATAAAATAAGAAATGAGGCTGATCGTGATCACGTTAAAATTAATAAGTATCGATGGATACCTAATTTAAGCATAATCCTTTTTTTTTAAATCATGTGCTCTCGTATACCCGAAAATGTGCGTAATTTATATCGAAAATGGGAATATTTGAGTATTACCTCTTTCCCTTGTAACTGAAAAATCGTGCTCGAGTATTCCCATTATTATGCTGTAAAGGGAATATTCGATGAATTTAGCTAGTGAACAGAATGTAAAAGAAGGGATGAGAGGCATATTAACAAGAACATGATGAAATAAAACAAATTTTAGCTTAACAGAGAAAGTTTGCAGCTGATAGAAAATTAATTCTATTTTTTTAAGGAAACTTTGTTATAACTATGATTTAAGACAAATAGGTATTCTATATGCTTCCCCGAGGGAAATATCTGTGCTGAAAATTCCAGGAAATAAAATTTTAAAATCTAGAAAGGTCTGAAAGATTTCGAAGGTATTCTAATACGGAATTTGTACTAAGAAGGCGGAAGCCATAACACCTCGACTAATACATTTAAAAGACGAGCCCTATCTGGTAGTGTCATTAATTTATAGTAAGTCGCTTACACCAACCATTCAGAGTATGTCGTCAGCAGTGTCACCCTCTCCTTGTGAAACAGGTTCCCTTCCCTACAGTTTTTAAATCCCTCTGTTCAGCAAACTTTTATTTACACCTGAGACATTTTGGGCTATTTTACTGTGAGACGTATTGTTAAGGGGCTTGCTCGTGAAAACTGTACCAAAGGGTGTTCTTGAAGCGAGTGAAAATTCTTTCGAAAAAGTTGCAATTTAGCATTATGAGTATGTGAGCATGTGCAATGAAATCTGATTAGTGATTTGAGCTTGCTAAAAGTTGACTATATCCATGTAGGAAATTCTTCGTTTAAAATTCTATCCTTTTCTTTCAAGCAATATCTGAGGTCATGTTTATTTTCCATAAATATGCTAACAAAAGTAAGTATTAGAAATAATGACACTGGAACATTATTTACATTAATTCAAACTCGTTTTTGCATGATGCTGAATTTAACGTTTATATAGTTAAACTACTACATGTATTAATTGGTACAGTATATTGCAATTGAATTCTCATTGAAAAATATTTAGTTTTATTTGGTCACATACATGGTTGTTCTAAAAGTAGGCTGGGAGTCTATATTTAAAATATTTTATTGACGGCATTGAATTTAATTAGACTGTGTTACAACTTTTTGTGTTAGATAACTTTTTCATCTTATATGCATAGGATTATCAAGAATTTTAATCTTCATAAATTGGATGACTTGATTTGAGTCGAAAGAAGTTAACGTGGAAAATTTCGAATATCTTGATCTCAAGAACTGTTCTGTTTTTCTGTTTCACTTCCTCCTTACATACAAGTAATGGTAAATATTATTTATCCATACAGATAAAATGATCTAACTAATGTATAAATTTACCCTTTCCCTTTTAATATCACCGTTGAACTAATATTTATCTTTTTAACCACATTTTAATATTTTTGATGATTCACAGTATTTTGGTGCAACTTAATTTAGAGAAACTAACTTTGTTTGGAATCCCTTTTTATCAGGATTATGAGTCTTAATGCTATGTTCAAATTGAAAGCAGGGTAAAGTTTAAATCCACGATATAAGTGGACTTATGAATACTTTGCAAATTTTATTGTGTAGGCAGCTATTATTTTTCTTTGAGAGTGTTTGGTGGGTCAGATTTAGTCAGATTTTGTTTTCATTACCTATATTTGTGACACCACAGTTTTAGGACTATGGTTACTAGATTGCTTCATATTTCCATTGATTTCTTAAGCCTTCAAATTTGTTGGTAAAATATTATCTTCACTATCATTCTAAATCGCGTAAAAGAGACAAAATGAAGTAAGACTCATGAACACAATAACAAAAGACGTATTATGAACTCAATTGAGGACTATTGTTGGAAAAGTAAAACTACGATTTCAATTTGAACACAATTACCATCGTTATTCTCGGAAGTCTTCTGTGTTCGTATATATTTGGGTTACGAATCTCGCGTTGGAAAATCACGCTGGTAGTAGCGAGTTCCTCAGATGTGATGGATGTGGTAATCAATATCAAAGCTACAAATTAGCATTTTTCCGTGCCATGCGCAGCTCACTTCTCTCCACTTTGCCTGATACCCCAGTTGAGTCGATCTCGAGCATAAATTCGTTTGCATTGATCTTTATCTTATGAGTTTATAACTTATCTCTATCGCCGAGTTGATTGAATGAATAGCAGTAATCTATATCTCTCTAAAAATAGTGATTTTATATCGAAAAAAGCTTAACTTTCAATAAGCTTAGATTTCTGTAATTACGTATTAATTTCTGAAATTAGGAAGCATTTTTGTCCGATGAATTTTGAATAAAGAATCCTTACAGAGATATGAATTTTTACCTGCCACATGTAAATCCTGAAGAAGAACTACTTTTGATAATGGCCTCAGTGACGGCAGGTGGAATATTTTAATTTTAATGTTGGCAGAAATTTTTTTAAGTAAAAACTCAAGAGAAGAATGCGTTGAATGGTGGAAATATCATTTATATTTATATTCATAGGCAATGGGAAGGCAATGTAAACAATGCGCGTTTAGTGTATCGATTCTTTATCGCTTTCTTAATTTTTATCATATTCTGGTATAATATTTGTTATTATGAAATTATTATTTTTACAATCGCGGATTTACATAAAGTAAATAGTGATGAATATTTCATTCTTCTGTGGAAAAATATAACGTTGTTCTTTGTTAAATACATAGAAATTCATATTAATTGGAAATACATAATAATTAGAAATACATAATAATTAGAAATACATAATAATTAGAAATAAATAATAATTAGAAATTGCCGGCCGCGGTGGCGGAGTGGTTATCGTGCTAGCTTTCCAACACTGAGGTCCCGGGTTCGGATCCCGGCTACTTGGATTTTTCCCATTAGGGAATGGTTGTGTGTACTTGTAAATAGTAATAATTATTAAAATGGATGTAATTGGGGTAAACCTGTTTCCATTATTGAAGTTATTATTACTATTATTCTATGAACGTTTCTACCATATTAGTCAGTTAAGATGTAACCATATTATGAACATAACATAAGAGCACATCGAACTTATGTGCTCTTATGTTATGAGCACATAAGTCGAACTTATGTGCTCTTCTTCACTGAGGTGATCTTACTTTGACTCACTTTTTAATACTATGTATGCAAATAAGAGAATCTTTAGCGCAATAAACTTCGATGCCAAGAGTTCAGATTTAAGAAAGAAAATGAAGTACTATAAAAATATATTCCAGCAGTCTTTATATCAAAAGGATATCCGCACGTATCAGTGTGAGGTAGTAGATAATTTGATAGATTTACGAGATGAATGAACTCGCTATTGAAGGTGAAATGAGATCTAAAATCTCGGGAGGATTCCCTCAGTATCATATCCTATAATACCGCCAAGTATCCTCCTAAATTGTCCCTCAGGGGCTACATTTCCGTACTGGTGCCTCTTCTTTCGCTTGCACCTCCTCCCCCTTAAGAGATCCTTTGACTTTTAACTCGGCCTTCATCAACCAGACTGTTTCTCTTTGAAGATAAAAACACACGTTCGCGAGCTGTAATGTGGATTTATTAGAATGTGCGCGGAGACGGACGATCGGCTGGGGAATCGAAGTCGCAACGACGGGTTGTTCTGATCTTGATAAAGATGAAGGGGGAACGTATGGCGAATGGAAGGTGCGAGAAAAAGAGAGCTACACCCCCATTCGGAGGGAAACAAGGAGGTGGTTTTATGCCCGTTGAAAGTACTTTTATGGTTCCTAGGAGGGGACTCCCTTTGATAAAAGTCTGAATGAGTTGGAGAGTCCACACGTCTTATTTAAACTGAGTATTTATGTCTATATAACGATGCATCAATTAGGTTTTGGTTGGTTAATACAAGACGGATTATGGAGTAACGTCACGTTTGTGAAGTATTGGAAGAATAGTCTGCCAAGAAGTGTTTCTCATCTTCATCAGGAATAATTAACCTCAGTCACACAGTATTACTCTAACGATAGTTAAATGTATATAATTTCGAGCCTTTCGTGTTGCTCTATTTGGAGCAGTACTCTTCAATTTAAACTCCGAAGGAACGGTTTTTGGTACGACTATTTTGGATCATCAGTTTTTTCAATGGAAGCAAATCCTAGTGATGTTAAAAATGCTTCGAAAGAGAAATAATTTCGCACATATGGGCCCCCATCAAGAATCGAACCTGGAACCGCTTTCACCAAAGACGAACATGGTACCCACTTGCCTATACGGGAACCCCTAATAATAACTCAAGCGATGCATTTCATGATAACTTGAAGCTATATCCGAAGCTATGTTTTTTCCGTATTATTGAATTATTTGTTTATTTCTAGTTAGTATCTTAGCATCTCTCTCCACATAACATATTCTCAAGTTTTTATACACTCCGCAGATCAAATCTTCCTTTTTTCAATTTAGGAGACACATATAATTAGAAAAACACGCGATTCGCAATGTAAACATAAAAGATAATGTTAAACTTAAATGAGAATTAGAAGAGCATACCATCGAGATATCGATGAGTTGGAAAAATATGGCCAGATTGCCTGAGCGTTGGTATTGATTCTAAAAGTTCCTTTTCTAATCAGCTCTGAAGTGAACCCAAACGGGAAACCAAAATAATCACGTAAAATCTCAACTCTGAGGATAACCTAAGGTCTTTGCGAGTAGGCTCTTAACTTTGAATTATCTGAATAATTCTTCATTTGCCTGTATGTGTATCCTAGAGAAGATTCAAAGACTCTTTCTTCCATAAACATTTCTTTATGTTGTATAAAATAGACTAGTTGCAACCAAGGTTGAAGAAAAACGGCTCAAGGATGAGAGCAAATCAACGGTGCAGTACCAAACACAAATTTAGAACGGTGAAACCGCACTCGAAGAGGAGCTGGAAAGCTTCGAATATTTTATTTGCATAGAGGCCCCCAAATATACCACCTCGCTTATCTACTTAAGATGGAGTTCAGACAACCAACAGATAAGGAGCATGACACCGCCACAATAAACAAGTTGTATTCGCCGTCCTTCCAACTATAACCTACCTCTGTGGGTAACAATGAGGAGGTCAACCGTTACCCAATGAGGAGGAAAAAGTTCACCGATGAAGTTTACGATGGAAATTCACAACTACCAAAATATAAGCACTCTGAAAGATGCAATTTAGGACTGTGCTCTTGCCTCCATCTCCTTCAATTTTCTCCTCTCGACCCAAACCCGAGATAAGGAGGGCGACTCCCTTTATCCGTGGAGTGGCGCTGAGATAGCAATTTTCATAAACCGGAGCATCGAAACCTGAGGTACCATGTTGCTCGCACAAGTGAACTGGGTTTAACGTTTGTCGTGTGCTGTTTCTTGAGGAGCAACTAAATGGGCATATTCATACTCAGTTTTAGAGATTCGATTCCTACAAAAACTGGCATCTGGATGGATAATTCAGATATCTCAAACATTTCCTCCGAAGTAACTTAAAAGAGTACTTCCATAGACAACCCACAAATTTATTTTCGAATGTTTTAAATCCTGTACGAGCTTGATATAAGGTGGATAGTGGATGGTTAAAATTACTGATTTCAGAATGTCAACGAAATAATGAGTTCCGGGTGCTGATTTCTGTACATTCCACTGATCTGGATGTGATTTGTTGGTATAAATTGATGAAATTTCATTTGATATGTCATTCTCAATGGCAAAACGTGGAAGTATTTATTGATTTTTTCGCTGGATTGAGGTAAAGGTGTTAAATTTTGCACATTGAAGCTGTGCGGCTAAATCCCAAGGAATAACAAGTGTGAAGAATAGCGAAATGACTGGGACTCAAACCCTATAAGTACGAACTCCATTAGCAGCAAGTCCCTTGCAGTACGTTTTCATATGAACTAAAAAGCTAATTACATAGTTTCCAATGCAGTAACCATCAAGTAATAAAATCTCCCTTGATAAAAAGTGTATAATGTTGTAATTCTTTTCAGGAAATAATATAACGATATTTAATATAATAAAATAAATATTTATGATTTTAGAACTTTGTAGCGAGTCATTTTGAAAAATGTATATCCTAATGAATTCTGTTCGTCACGGTTCTAAGAATATGGTAGGCCATTTACCAAAAGGGTAGTTGTATTAGTAATAATGATTCGACGACTAAGATCATTTCGTACCTTCTCTTAAGTCCTCAGCTTAAAACTAAATGACATTTTTAAATCAATGAATAAAATATCCTCTTAACGATTCATGAAGGGCATGTCACACAGTAATAAAATTAAGCCGGACCTTGGTAGAATACAAACATATATATTAAAATAAAATAAAATTTTAATTTTAATACTTATTTTTTAGATTTTTGAAAATAAACCAGTTTCCTTCATAAAGGATACAACAGCATCCATCACCCTGTGATTATCCCAAGGGATTTCATTCAATTTATGTGAGCTGAAGCGCTTAGTTCTACGTTACTTACAGTACCGCAAGAATGTTAAGGAAGATAACACGAAATTATCAGTGAACGATTAAAAAGTAAATGGCTATAAGTCATCTCTATATGCATGATAAGTTAAGAAAAGATTTCATTCAAATGATATAAAAATCTCTATTATAAATCACTGTTAACGTTCAGGTTATCTTCTCGAGTGTAATCGCTTCAGATCGTTTTGCTGTAATTTCTTCTTTTATATTTAAGATGATCTGCATTAGTTAAAACTCTAATAATGTTCTAAAGCTGTGACTGAGTAGAGTTCATACTTTGAGATTGTGACTAAAGAATGTAGGATGGAGGCCTTAGAATAAGTAGAATGATACGGTTTTGATTTATTGGTTGCAGAAACCGTAGGGAAATGTATTGATGGTTGAGGTAGCACAGGGGTCATCTTGTGAATACTGAATAGGGTAGGATATTTTTGGGTGCTGAAGATAATACAATGTAAGAAAAATATTTAAAAAAATGCTTCCTTATTATTCTCAAGAAGCGATGGAATTAAAAACGAGATTCTTGATCTGCGTTTGTTTGAGTTTCGATGCGTTCGAGTTGAACGTAATGTAGTTTTCGTACTTTTCCTTCGTAAGCTTTCAGTAGCAGATAAATAATGTATATCGAATGTTACAAATCATTTCATCGATTAAAATAGGAAGATTAAATGTTATAAAAAGATTCCCATTTGTATTTTCTGGAATCAAAAATTCTACTTCATTATTACATAATGTTATTTCAGCTTTTTTCACGTTCAATTCATTTCACCATCTCTCTCGAANAAAAGCAGTTTCTTTTTAATTCTTCCAAATTTGTCATGGAATTCCACAAAGTTACCTGCCAATCAGTTGAGTTTACGATTATTTCCGTGGGCTTCCTGTCGGTTCTTATTGCTGTCAGAGACTCAGCATGTTGCTTGCTATTTCTTATGGTTTCTATGAAGAAATCTGTTGGTGAGCACTCTCGGTGTTTTAATGGAATACCACCAAGTTAAGGCCGACTTAATCGATTTTATTTAGAATATATTTTCTTCTTTTAGCGTTTAAGGTAGCAAAATTCCCTAAATAAGAATTAAAGTGACTCTGGTAAGTGCCTTCACGTTAGCTATTTCCAGGATAACCTACTCATGACGAAAATGAACTTCTTGAATGTTACAGGGCGATCTCCGCAACTTTATACAGGTTCTTTCCTTTTAATTCAATTAATAAACTGTTAATTGATGATGGGATGGAGTTTTTCTTTTTAAAAATACTTTAAATAGGTTTTAAGCATCTTCTTCGTATAAGGTGATTTCATAATACTAACGAATTTCGTCGACGAAAATAAAGTCTTTTGAATCTTTGACAAAAGCGAGACTCAATCTTCGGAGACCTATTTTTGAATTTCACATGATTTAAAGTACACCCATTGCATTTCAAGTTAATCCTCTCTCCCAATTAAGCAAATTTTGCGCATTCCTTCGCAAGACAAAGGCAAAAATGGTTAGGCTGTAAATGCTGAGATAAATAAGAATTTATATTTACGAGTGACGTTAAATGGTCTCTTTACTCAGCTTGTGACGCTAAAGGGAGCTATTTTCAATACCATTCAAGTTATCAAACTCATCATTCACCCTAATTTAAAGGGAAAAGTACGTATAAACCGAGACGCGCTACTCAATCACCCTCATTCTTATTGGTAATCCACTCTCCAAATTTCGGAATCTTTTAATCTCTTACGAAATCCTAGCGCATGTGTTTACACGACATAAATTCCGAGGTATTTAAAACCCCTAATGAACATTCGGCAAATGCAAAGCGGTCAAGTGGTGGGAATCGTATTGGCGTAATGTTCCGCGAATGAAAACATCCAAAGGGTTGTGAATGGAAGCAAGGGAATGTGTAGCGTAAGAGTTGGCTCGGGACTTAAGATTCCTCCACTTCCTTGGAGGTCATGCGTCACTTCGCTGGCAGACTTGTGCAAAAGCGAGAGATCTGCGGATCGGAAATCCTTCCCTCCCATTCCAGCCAGTCTCTCCCTTTCCACCTGGATCATTCCAAAAAAGGTTAGGATTTGGGTAATGGTCCGCATAACCCAATACATGCCATATTCCCCGGTAGCGCATTAGCGCTCCTACGCCGTGTTTTTTTTATTAGCATGGGGTTTTCGGCGCCGTGAGGGTGGGGGTGGGTGATAGTGGGTGGGGAAAGTTTGGAGCTGAAATCGAGAAATGCGGCATTCCCCCCGCTGCGGGGGAGCGGTTCCCCGCACCGCCTCCTGAAAGGCCCTTCCAATTTCGGAAAAAAATCGTCTCGGAACGCCTCCATTTTTCGGATTCCGAATAATTAAAAAGGGCCGCCCTGTGCCGTTCCCCTCAACGCGCAACTCTTAATTCCATTAGCTTTCCGATTTTTTCAATTTCTTTCCGCCTCTTCGGGCGGTGCTTTCCTAGTGGTGTGCCGCGGGTGAGACCTAGGTGTACCGCATATATCCGGACTAACAATAAGCTATATAGGCACTTCTTGTATCTATGCGTCCGTTGCTTTTGGATGTCTTTAAATTTTACTGATTTTCTTAATTTTTGTGGAATTTTCGGCATTAAATCGAATTGATATAAAATTTGCATTTAGCAAGGTAATTTCATTATTATAGCCGAAACATATACAAAACTCCAACAATTCACAAAGTGAATCCTTTAAAAGCAGGTGCAATACACCGTGCGAATCCGCGATCAACTTGTATATATATTATGCTCGATGGATTCGTTAACGTTTTTCGGTAAGGAAACTAAATAGTTCATCAAATCTTCATAGACGCGATGGAAAGGTTAGAGAGCGATGTTATTTCACCTTAGTCAGACCCCATCTGGAATATGCGGCGAGTGCATGAGATGAAACGTGTTTCCGCGGGTCGAGAAAGTTCAGCGCAAGGCGATACAATTTGTTAAGAAGTGCTACGACAGAAAAGCAAGCGTTACACAAATGCTCTCATACGTAGCGTATGTTGGGATTCTTTGAAAGAAAGGAGTTTAGAAGATTGGCTACGATTGCTTGATAATTTAAGAGAAAGTACGGAAGATGTAATAAGTGCTACCCACCTGCAACCTCGGGCATTACCTAAATGAGCGTAAGACAAGAGAAATAGATTCCAGGACTACTCGTTTTGAAAACTCATTCCTTCCGCGAACGATGAGCGACAACAGTAAGCTAAGGAGGTAACTCTAATGCTCAGTGTTTACATCTCCTTCCACATGCCGAGAGGCGGCTTCTAAGGTACTAATGTAGATATAGAATGGATATCGATTTAGGATTATATCAAGAAACCCCTTCATACACAAAGTTTTTATGGTTGATCGAGTATTTCCATTAACAGTCAACTGAGAATTCTCAAGAATGTAGTAGTACATATTATTAAAAGTGCTTCGACAGCTAAGGTTATTTCGCACGTGAGCCCCCACCGGGAATCGAACCCGGGACCGCTTTCACCTTTCAAGTCGAACGCGTTGCCCACTTGGCTATCTGGGAGCCAATTCTCAAGATAAACAGAGAATTAGCTGTACACCAAAATGCACCACGAAAATGTGCAAAGAAACTTGTTTAATTGAATGTCCAAAATAAACCTCCAGGTCTCGGGTCGGCTCTTCAGCTGTATGATATGCGATAATTTCAACTGCTTCCTATTTTACAATACAATTTCCCTTTACTATCCAAAATATCTTAAAATTATTTTTACAGCTAAAATTTTAGAATTCCATTTCTTATAATCGATTTTCATTTCTTGATTTCTTCGAATTCCTACTTAAAGTCATATGATTTCCTGCGTCACGGGATAAGAACTAACGCGTTAGTGTGCCGTGAAGGAGATAAAGTTGAACAGCGTAAGGGGTCGCTCCTTCCCCGTTCCAACGACTGCCAACCGATTTCGCCTCGAAAGGGTTCGAGACTTATCGACGCTTCGAGAATCGAGATCACGTGTGACGGAACGGACATCGGGAAGTAAGCGATCGATGGAGTGAAGGAAGGCTTTGTTCGAAGCAAAGTCACCTAGGAAAGTAAAGGGATGTTTGTATCTATCATAGAGTTGGGTGGTTAGAGGCTGATGAATGTAAGAAGGAAAGACATACTCTCCCCGATAATGATTTCTTGCGAGCGGTTGTGGCAGTGCTGTCTTTTAAGTAAGTATAAAACAGGAGGGAAAACATTGAGTTTATTATAATTCCATTGTGTATTTCAGCGTAATACATTGAAAAATGTGTACAACACTGAATGTAAATTTTATTGCTTTTCTCAAAAAAGATGAATGCTTCTATGATAAGTTACTTCCGTTTTAGCAAATGCAATACCTCTCCTCTGTTTATCAGATTTTCCTATGATCATCACAGATGTTGAAGTTGCATAGCGCGATTCGTCAAAGATTAGAGAAATGACATCGCATTTGATATATCTGGTTCGTATGATTTCCCAATTGTCCTGCATACGGGACTTTGGTATTTTTTAATCCACTACGTAGTTTTTTCCTTTATTATTTTTTATCGCTATTTTTTCTCTTTAACCTAACCCACTTTTAAAATGACAAAGGGTTAGATGTAAGAGGGGACCAGAAGGAGATAGGTTGAAAGGAATTAATTGACTAACACATTTCTTAATGCAGTGCTTAATGCTAGCTCTTTAACCTACAAGTAAATGCAACTATGTAGAAGAAACATTACATTTCCACAAACCATGAAGTACGGACGAAGCTTTATCAATTATTTACCATTGAATACATTCTACTAAAAACATCCTGTATATGGTTTTATTCATATAATACTTTTCTATTAGAATTATTAATCATTCATTATCGACTACCCTCTCATTACCATAACCGTCTAATTACACAAACATTCCAATGAATTAATTAATCGTGAACTTTAGTTACCACCTATTGCTTTCGTTCCACATTTGCCTCCTTGGAAACTTTATGGTGAATCAGTATTTACATTCTTGATAGCAAATTTAAGAGATTCATAGTCCAAACTAGAATTTTTGATGTAATTAATAGCCAGATTTAGATGATTATAGGATTCAGAAGATTTCTCTTATTTAATCAAAGAAATAAAAGTTACTGAACTTACTTCGTAAAGTACATCTGATGATGGTATATACAACCTGTCTTGCAACCTCATATTTTTGGGGATATTCGTAGAAGTACTTTTAATTTAACATTCTGAGCAATCTGTACCCGAAGCTGCATAAAAATTTTCAGTAATAATAAGATGAATGCTACTGGCTAATTGGTACACGATGGAATGCAGTTAAAATATCTACTCAGCAACTGTAATCGAGTCGATGGGCAAACGGGGCAAATGGAAACATTATCGAAGATTTGTTTCGGATGAGTGAGTGCGAGAATTTAATGTAGCGACATAACCAGCGACTACACGAAACTTTTGAATCTTTAAAAACCTCTGCGGTAAGGGAAGGAAAGGGGTAAGGGAGGGAAGAAGCAATTAGGGCTTGGGAAAGCGGAAGATCTGTCGGTCGACCCTACTTCCGAATACGGAAAGGGACTCAATTTTCCGGGTCGGCGACCTTAAATGGTGCGGCGCGGTGCCGATTCGTGAGGGCCCGGAATATGATGGGATCCGAAATGTATTCATGGTGCGGCCTTTTCCAGGGGAGAGGGTTAGGGCAAATGGGGGGCTTCGGGGGCGTCGAGGCATGGTGCGAAGGGAGGCGAGTCGTTAGGGGGCGGAGTTGTTTCTTCTAAAGGGTAACATCGGTAAGCGATATGCACCGCTTGGCCGGGCATCCATCACCATATGGCGCCTTCCGCAGAAATGGGCGAATCCTCGCTCTTTCCCTTCCAATCTCGTCCTCTTCTTAATTGAGAATAATGCGCAGACGAGGGAAAAGGAGTGAAGAGGGTTTTCTTGCCTCGTTTCAATGGGCAAAATGGGGAAATTTTGGTTTGCCGATTCCCTTTTCGAATACTACAAACACAAATCAACGAATTGCTCATTCCGCTGTATGTGTTCTTGTTACGTTGCAAATCTTCAAAGGCAGATGTGTGATAAGGATCTGATAAGAGAAAGTTAATACAGATACAAGTCCTTGTCTGTTTAAGAAAAGATGAGTATGTTTATACCAAAAGAATTATTTGTTAACATAAAACCATGACATATACAGTTAAGATGCAAATTGCTCAAAATTAAGTCTTAATTCTGTACTAAAATCATAGTTAACCAGCAGAAAATGATGCGCAGAAATTGAGAATGTATATTTGCAACCTATTCCTTAATCGTACTTTCTGTAAAGTACCTTTTACAAAAATAACTTGATACAAGGATATGTATAAACATGTAAATCCTTATAAATGTTTACATCTTATGCTATCATTTCATAGATGAGATCCGAAAGTGAGAATATAATGCTTACGGTTATCCCTTGTTACACTGTGATCAAAACAAAGTCCATTACCCCAAGCAAATTTCAATAAGTTTTTTAGTCGGAAACGTACTCGACCGATGCTAGCATATTTTCATAAATTTATTTCTGATAAATTTAATATTTATCTTTAGATGTACGTTTAATAATCATTACAAGGAATAATCCTATGAATGACACGTTAAATGTACTACCATAACAACATAACGCCAAAAATCTCTCGCTGAGGAAAGTTTTAAGATTGGACTATTTTGGATAACAACAATGGCGTTCTAATCGTATATAATTAAACCAAAATTTGGACAAAAAATGTCTGCTCGTCACCCTATTTATCTCAGAAACGGCTTGACTTGAGATGTCGAACAAACTGCATTGTGTTTCTACGATGCTTAAACCCCCAGGGAAATTATTCTCATCCTTGTAAAGACTCGGATTCAAACCCAGGAGCCCATAATACGTTTCCATAAGAGATGAACGTAAATTACGCTTTCATGACTTGCAGAGGCTGATTCTTTTACAAAATTAAATTAGAAACAATGGTCCTACGAAATTGAGACAAGTGTCTTAAGAAAGGGAAATAATCATAGAATCTTATTTTAGTTGTGAATCAATCGTAATTTTGAAATTGAGAGAACTTTGATAAAATACACGGAAAATTCGTTAAATTTTTCGGAAATAAACAACCCATCCTTTTGACGACTAAGGCCATTGTTGAATGTTGATTTCATGAATTATCCCATTTAAGTGCACGGGAATAATCAGTTCTTATAATTTTTATAAGAAATTTACGCAAACTAAGCTTTTATGACTTCANAGAGATAAGGTAAGATCACTGAAATGGATGTGGGCAGGCCATGTTGCAAGGAGAAACGACAAGCGATGGACATCAGCAGTTCTGAACTGGATACCAAGAGATGTGAAGAGACCAAGGGACCGATGGAACAGAGACATCATTCAGTATGGTTGGGTAACATGGCAATGGGAGGCTCAGAATAGGGAGAATTGGAAAGCGCTTGGGGAGGCCTACATCCGACGTCGGATTGAAAATGGCTGATGATGATGATTATGATCTTACGGCAGAATTTTTTTGTGCTTAGGAGGACCAGATATATACAATAATAAATATATAAGTCCCGTCATGCTTGACGGGGGCGTTTACTAGTATATGATAATAATGAATTGATATATGATATATATGATAATATATGATAATAACGAATAATGCAAGAATTTCCGAAAAAGTATAATTTTCTGGAAATACACATATAGGTATAACTGTGGCCCGCCTACCCCTAAGTAATGTAATATCCGGCCATTAAGTAAAATGTTTGACTGATTTAAGAAATAATTTTTGTTATACCTATGGTACTCTGTGACGTTATATAAGACGGTTTTGTTCGCTTTATCATTATCTCGCTCTCCGATTAATGATACGACTATGAAGAAGGATTTGAGAAAGCACACAAATCGATTTTATATGAAGATGTCTCAACATATTTATCTCAAACATTGTTTGGGAAATGTATAACAACGATTACACATCTTGACCTTCAGCATTACGTCAAGAATTATTTATGTGGTCCCGATATTTATGCACTTAAAAATTCGATGATTGTCGAAGATGAAAATTGACTTATCACGAGACGATTTGAATTGATTTTCATTCACTACATCCAGTAATAAACTACTTTTTATTGATGTGTACATTCTTTATTTATAACAATTGAACCGAAATCTCCAACAATTTAGCCTTAAGAGGGATCAAAACATGCCTGTCACGATTTCCTTCGCTTACGAAGTATCAATGTTATTAAACCGATCCAGGGTGAGGAGCGTTAAGCTAATCTCTTAGCCCCTGATATGATCCCATGTCAATCAAGAACATAGGTGAGGCTAAGTGTCTCTTCCCGTTCTCCGGCTGACGGCGGTCCTCCGTGCCGGTCGTCAACACCTCTCCCTTCCGCGATGCGAATCTTACATTTCCCGCACCGAGCGCCGTCGTTGTACGACACAACGCTCCAGTGTCCTTCTAACACTACCAGTGACATAACTGGGACAACATGAAACAGACATCTCATGAGTAACCTCTAAGAATATAAACTCATTTAATATTTGCGAGGAAAATTCCTAAAACTTAATATTATTCTTTCCAAATTTGGTGGAAATGAAAAGGAACCACTTTTCACAAATGAACCTAGTTCATACTTTATTACGAAAAACATTGCAAAATACCGCAGAAACGCAAAAAATCAAATACACGACAGTTATGTATTTGATTCCTTGTGTTTTGTGGTGTTTTGAAAAGTTGTTTTTATAATAAAATAGGAGCTAGATTCATTTGTGAAAAGCAGTTTCTTTTTAATTCTTCCAAATTTGTCATGGAATTCCACAAAGTTACCTGCCAATCAGTTGAGTTTACGATTATTTCCGTGGGCTTCCTGTCGGTTCTTATTGCTGTCAGAGACTCAGCATGTTGCTTGCTATTTCTTATGGTTTCTATGAAGAAATCTGTTGGTGAGCACTCTCGGTGTTTTAATGGAATACCACCAAGTTAAGGCCGACTTAATCGATTTTATTTAGAATATATTTTCTTCTTTTAGCGTTTAAGGTAGCAAAATTCCCTAAATAAGAATTAAAGTGACTCTGGTAAGTGCCTTCACGTTAGCTATTTCCAGGATAACCTACTCATGACGAAAATGAACTTCTTGAATGTTACAGGGCGATCTCCGCAACTTTATACAGGTTCTTTCCTTCGTAAGCTTCTAACGTAAATGGGGGAGTCAAATTAGATAAATTCTCATAGCTATGATATTACTGAAATTTGTTGTGTTGATCCACTTAGATAAGGCTCACGGATCTTTTATTTTCTCAATCCTTTGAGCACGAAAATATTACTTATAGTATAGCGATAATCCTTGAGTACTCTTACTTCTCTCATAAACGTAAAATTAGCTTATTTGCTCCTAAAAAAATTATAGGAAACTTATTAAGATAATATCCGGTACGAGGAACCAGCATTTTTATCGACAGTTAATCAAAATACATATTTAGTAATTTTAGTTTCTTAATACGAGTGTGTGTGGTCAGTAACTAAATAAAGAATGCGGAGAATTGCTCAGAAATAATTAGTTCAAAAAACACGCCACATGTAGTATTTTTCATTGGTATGTATGTACCTTGCAAAAATATGAGGTCATAGATTCGTTTACTTATCGAGGGCGAGTTGCTTTTAAGAAGACTTTTTAATGTTTTAAGTTTTTATTTTTATCACCAACCCTGCGCGGTTTCATTCGTTCTCCATTTATTAATGCTCTCACGGAGAAAAACCTTACAGACTGGATAAATAAATATTTAAGGGAATACCCAATATTTTTTGCTGCAAATAACTAAGTAAGTTCTAAAACTAACAATTATATAGTGGTTTCATATGAAAACAAAGTAAAATATGACGCTGTAATGGTTGATAATATTTAGTAGATTTTAAAATACGTGTTTCCAAATATCCCCATGGTATTATTGATTGTAATATAGTATGTATTATTTAATTGGCTGTTGAATTGTATATACCTAAACCCCAAAAATCTCAAAAAATTTGGTATATTTTTGGTTTTATGTCCATTCTTTGCTACGAGAAATGATTTTCTAAGTTATCACATACGTTAAAAAAGATTGACATTAAGGATACCTGGAAAAGTTTTCCAATTCAAGCAATTGGATATTTACATAACTTAAAAGTTACTATCAGTGTATATGAAGTATAGTAATGAATAGTCTGCCTAACACTACGTATGTAGTATTGTAGCATAATGTCCGAGGAGTATTCAATGCGATACTTGGAAGATGCTTTAGGATATGGTGGTAAATAAAAGCTTTCTTTTCGCTCTCAGATTATAATGTTAGCAAGATTACTCAGAATTCTATTTACAACTTTACATTCACATTGCTACCACAACCATCAAACCTAGCACAATAATATCGAGTGACAACAGTAGCAAGGGACGAATATAAACATCATTTCCCTAAGCGGAAAAAGCCGACTACTAAGGACTGTGGCCCGGGATCTTAGTGGGCTGATCCTACCGCCTAGGCCAATAAACTTAAACAATAACAAGAAAAACCTTGAATTTTGGCCTCCGTAGATTTTTTTATTCGCGAATTCCCTTTCCTCTCAATGCAAGCTCACATAGTGGAAGTACTCATGGTCTCGAACTAATTTTTTGTTTCTGCTTCAGTGTTCGGGTTTTTGAGTAACTCTTGATGAACCAAATACCCCTTATCTACGGCCTCTTCTCTCGCGTCAGCTTCAACCCTGTCATCCAACATTCCCTTTCCGCCCAATATCACGCTGAATTCGAATTACTGCTGAGATAATCGGGCAGCTTGTATAATATTTCCTTCCACCGACATCACCCAAATAAAGATGACTTTGAATTCACGGCCAATGTTCTTATTCCAAACACGCATTACTATGACAACCGGATTATATGTATTAAGCTGCTTTCAAGCGATATATATGGGGTCTCTCTAATCTCTGTTAATGTACCCAATGAGATTTTATACAACTCGTTTCCTTGCTATACCGTGTGTCTTTGTTATTCAAATGGAAATGTTACGAAGGATTTACGAGATTCTTAGGGTCGACATTGTAGAAATCGATACAATTCCCAGGTCTTTTATTCTATCCGTGAGATTTCTACCATTGGATGCTGTCTTTGTAACTACAGCAATTTAGTTTGTTCGCCTAATTTAAATTATCTGAGTGACGATTATTTTCTGCTTTCGTGTGGTTTCCAACAGCCTTTAACGGAGGAAAACTTAATATTCTTGGTTTTACGACATGTATTCGAGTAAATTAGCTTTGATATTTCTTAAAGCAATAGTATCGAATATTTCATGACAAAATAGTCCTATCTACAAACTTTGAAAATGTTAACACCATTTAGTTCACCTTTTTCATATATGTCACGGAGGTCATTCCACATGCATTCTTTATTCTGGCATAATACACTCCTCATATTATTGTTTGAGAATCAATTCCACCTGTCAAGCTTGACTGGAGAAACGCGAAAGAATTATTTCACGAGCAAATTCGTATAGATTTAGCAAGGGGCAAAGGTCGGGCTGGATTTGTAGAATATTATTCTAATAAAACTTCTATTCGATTCTACGCATGGTGGCAGCCTGTTACATATCGTACATACACACCTATATATTATACAGGTAACATACCTGTAAACATAGTTAACATACCTGTGACTTTCATTCAAAAGTTTTCAGAGTTTATTATGAAACTTCATAGCTACGATAGCGGCCAGAGGGAAAATCCTACACTGCTTCACCTAGTCAACTTATCACGTACTTCTCTCTAGAACTGTGGTCACTGTAGTAAAGCTGCACTGCACTAGCTAAGCATGAACACTATATGAAATCGGTTCTTTGACCTCTAGGCTTCATTTTCTGGCTATGATTATACTTACCAAAGAATTTCACCTTCTCAAGCGAACTTTTAAATCTTTCCCAATCATCACTACCTGAATATCTTTGATAGACGTAACCAAACCTTTATATTTTCTTCCCTATTCCAGTGTTTCCTAACCAGAAAATTAAATTAAATTTCAGTCACACACCAGTATTTCAGAATTTAACCATCATATTTTGAGTTTCTTTAGTCAGAAATTCATTGAAACCCTCTGGGATTGAAAGAGCAACAACTTCGGCGGAAATGCAGGTCAGAAATATCTTGCTCTCATGGAGCCTTTACGATATACTTCTGAATTTACCCATCATATTTTGAGTTTCTTTAGGCAGAAATTCTCTGAAACCCTCCGGGATTGAAAGGGCAACATTTTCTGCAAAAATGCAGGTCAGAAATATCTTGCTCCCAAAGAGCCTTTACAGTATACTGAAGCAGTTAACGTTGCTCGACACCGTCTCAAATTTACCGAAGTCATTCGTCTGCCTGTTCCATCACCTCTTCATCCGTCTACATCTACTTCTCCCTCGCCTTCGAGTCGACGCAAGTCTTCTTGGGAAGCGGTGTTCCTTATTTTCCCATGATGCACCTTGGAGGTGACGATAGGATCAATGGAGCGATAACATTCCGCCATTGGCCGTATACGAGCGCACACACACAACCCCGTTGCTCAATCGTAAATCACTGGATTTATGGCCCAGCGCTCCTCCATCTCGCACTCCCCTCTCCTTTTAAAAGCAAACCCGGTGTGCAGAGAGGACGGAGGATCGCCCATCTGCTTCGCCTTCGTCCGCCGCGACACCGATAAATTGGCCCGACTGAGGGCCAATCTGGAAACTTCCCTCCCGTAAGGTTTCTTTACTTTCGTTACGACCGTTCCGGAACTGGGGTACGGTTTCGGTCTGTCTTCCGGACGTATCCTCTCCGCTGCCGGCCTAGTCCTTCACTCGGAGACGTGGGCTCCTGGTGCAGTATCCTGGGGAAATCTATTTCCAGCAGGGCACTGCGGTCTTGCACATCGAGCAGTCAGTATTGGCTCATCTGCAGAGCTTCTTTGGAAATGCGGATGGTCACCAGTGGAACTGATTGTTGAACGGAGGACGGAACAGAGCTATTGTTACTCGGCTGTTTTTGCTTAAAAGAACAAACAGTGGTTTAAATCTCAAGAGTTTTGAATGTTTAATCATCAAAACCAAACACCAGAAACGGGCGTGCAGGCCTACAATAATCATAAGATGTAAAATAATCTCGATGATTGATCCATTCAAATTTGTGTTTCCAGTCTTTATTGGTCATTAGTAGTAGTAGTATTGTTAGAAGTGCTTCGACTGCTGAGGTAATTTCGCACGCAGGCTCCTACCGGGAATCGAACCCAGGACCGCGTTGCCCACTAGACTATCTGGAAGCCACTTAGTCATTAGTATGTGGTAAAACCTGGCGAAGACTGAGTTCATTCTATAATTTTTCGAGTATTTATAGTTTTCGTAACTCTCAAATTATAGCAGTTTTTTAACAAAACCATGCGTTTTTGGTATTTAAAAATAAAATGACGATACACTTCCGTGAAATTCGGCTAATCTCCCTTTTATATTTCGTTTTAAAGATATGTTATGTCCTAATATAAGATTAGGCCCCCGGATAGCCATATGGGTAGCGCGTTCGTCTTCGATGAAAGCGGCCGCGGATTCGATTTCCAGTGGGGAAAACATTTATCGGTGCTTACGCATCACCTTGTTGAACTTGGGTAGCTACCTGAATTAAGAGGTAGGGGTCCAGTCCAGCAATTCCGAAGTCGATGTACTGACCACGTGTCCCACTATAAATGCAACCTGGCTATGCCCTACCCCTCAAGGGGTGTTGCACTAGGACTTGAACTTTACTTTTAATGAAACAATATATCCCAGCATCCACAGCTAAATTCTTTCTTTATAAACAGCATGAACCCTCCAACTAAATATTTTTGAATCGATAAGAGATTAATTTCCTATTTTCCTCTCACTTCTCCGGATCAAAAAAGATCTCTCTATGGCCAAACATACTATGAGACAGAGGTAGTTGGCTTTCGAGGTGCATAATGGCTAATTATACGAATCTCTCAATTCTATCAAATCTGGGATGAAATAAAATTATTGCAATGCTAACAGAAATTCCATACATCGGAATTTATGTTAAATTTTATTAATTGTTGATTTTCATACGTTCTATTACAAATGCGAGTACAGCTATGAATTGATGAATCAATTAATTCTTAATTATTTCAACCGACTGTCAATATATAATCTAAATTTAGTATTTACAGGCGGAAGAGACTAAAAGATTGGGATTTATGGGGAAAAAATCTACTCTACTGAATGTTGAAGAAGACAAAAACTCCACTTTGCGGGAAAACACACACAAAGAAAGGGGATAAAATCCGCGAAAAATATCATATAATTTGAAAAAGAAAGATTGATACGTATGAAATGAATACATACATCAAATTAATATATTGAAAAGTATAATACACGTTAAAGTAGTTCAGTTAGCACTCAAGGAACAATAAAATAAGAAAGGAAAAGTCAAAATGAATAAAATATATACAATAACAATATACGTACTCGTAAATTTTATGTGAGAGTTTAAATAAATGACTGTGTTAGGTGATTCATACGCATAGAAGATAACGAATATGGTTTACATACATCACTTACCTAGTCAAGATGAATACCTGTATCTGAACAATGTTGTGCAGTCAAGATAGATATATACAATATAGCCGTAATAATAATGATAATAACAATTATTATTATTATTACTTCGTCACGATTACATTCAGGTACACAGAGATCTGTATTAAATTGGTGACGTATCGAAACAAGAATAATTACGTATACAGCAGTTATAGTTATTCACATAAAAATTAACAAAAATGTCGTAAATGCCGTATATTTTGTTATGCTCACAATACGCATATGGAAAAATATTTATTTACTATTTTTATTCAAGATTATAAAATTATGTGGAATTGAACTTAAGGGAAGGAGCTTTTAAAGATTATTACATTTATAGCCGACTTTCTCATTGTTACTTTTTAAAATATGTTTCCCAGAGAAAATCAGAGTAATTGGAAGCAGTTTAAAGACTTAGCAAAGATTTAACCCAGACACATCTTAGCTGTAGTGGCTTTTCAGAGAACATCGAAGCTTAGAGGTTTTACGAAATATCTTTTAGTAGCAGTATAGTATGATATCAGAAATAGCGTCACATTACTGTACGTTACAAAATTACCTCTATGATTAGAGTAAGAATCGTGGGTTAAGCTGGAATTAAGAGTAATTCTCGGTAGTATCTAGAATGTTTCGTTTGAAGCTTCTATTTAAGCTACCTATTATAGACATAAGAAGTAAGGTAATTTGTGACACTTTCGTGTTTAGTCATAAGTGATAAGGATCTTGTTTCATCAGGACTGTACCGTATTTGACCTCTAAAAGTAAAATCTGGTTGTTTTTCAGGTTCCGACATTCACAGTGAAAAAATAAAATTTCTTGATTTGACAAACTACAGACTGTGCTCTTTAGCATGATTGGGTTTCATCTTTCAAAATTCGGTAGATCAGAAGTTTAAATAGAATTTAATAGAAGTTGAAAACTTTACAAGAATCATTGCAAGCTTTCCTATTATGTAAATATTCCATAAGAATCACACATTTTTGTTAACGTAGCTGCTAAATTTTGTATTGATTCTAGCAGAAATGAGAGGTTTGGAAATAATATTTAAATGCCAAAGAAAGAGATATAAAGGGGTATTCCCAAACGGCTTTTGCCTTCGTTACGGAAATGGCTTGACGAGTCTCTCATGAGCCCTAATACATATTCTTTTAATTCTCATGACGCCGATTAAAATTGTAATGGTACATGAAGCACTGGGACAGTTAACTGGCCATAGAATTACATTATGACGCCATACGACAGCGATACATTGCTCACCGGAATAAAACCAATTGAAATCAGCGTTGTATAAACGTCCGGTTATCATTCGGTTCCTTGAAACGGCGTGAGAATGGAAAAAGAAACAGTGATGTGTATAAGGAGGACCACGATGGGAGTAAGATGGAGAGATGGAATGAGCAGGAGAAAGAGTTTTGAGGTTCCTTTAGCGAGGCCATAAAGCCCTCCACGCAAAGTAATCCCGCGAATGGGGGTCAAAGTGGAGAGATTGGGGGCGGAGGGGAGAATAAATATTGGGCCCTTGGGATGGGAGAGGGGGAAACCTTTGACTCAAAAGAGAGGAAAGAAGAAAGTTAGCGTCTCCACTACCATTCGAAGGAATTCTATCATTGAGGAACATCTTTTATCGCAAAGAATAAGAGGTAGTTGTTGGTGCATGGATCCTAATATTTCATAAGGATATTTCTCCCATTGCCTAGTGGTTTATTGCCTTAGTAAATATTTTAAAGTGCTGCAAAAGTAGAAAAAAATGATATGTTAAAAGGAGGGTTACAGGTTTAGAGTTTAAATGTTTCTGCGGCACCTATTTCGTTCTGAGTGTGGAAGTAATGAATGGCAATACCTATTTATATAACTGAATAGCACCATTATTTAATCTCATGGTACGTTTTATAATTTACCGTAAGGAGGCTACTTTTATCTTGTTTTTGACTAAGATATTGATAAATGGGTAATGTGAATACTATGAAGTTATTAGTCATATTCCAAATGAGCAATAATTGTATCAAAAACTCAAGTTTGTAACAAATATAACAGTGCAAACTTTAAGAGCTACCCGGATTCTCACGGCTAAGTGTCAGCTTTCTTATGACTCATGTCTGTCTGGGCAAACTGGTTGGAGAAGCTCCGATCTAATGCGCGTTCTAGTTTCCTTTGATTGATTATGAGACCACCGCAAATAATCTCTACGAAAGATTTTGAACTAAATGCAGTTTTTCCGACTGAAATCGAGGCAAATGCTGCACCCTAAAACCATACATTTCAAGGCTCGATAAACTAAAACACAAGAATCCGTTAGCGTGTTTCAATTATTCTCAGAAGGATAGAATGAGTCCACTGATGATTATAGCGCATTCTTTTTATTTGTATTGATAGTTTACTGAGAACCTAATCTTAATTTTAGTGTAGGAAAAGAGAGTAACCCGCCCAAGTGTAAGAGTAAAATCATCATTACACCATTGTGGCTCCATAGAGATTCATACAGAAAATACATGAAAAATTGAGGGAAATTCAAGATTCAAAGAAGAATTTAATTAAAAAAGAACTTTTCACTTTGGTCGTGCACTAATGCTTAATTTCATAATTATCTTACTTTCTCTCTAAATAGATCAAAATATCTAGTAGAAGGAAGAGAGGCCTTAAACTTTATTCCACAAAAATATTTTCATTTAATGACTGACACGACCAGGACCAGGACAAATAATCGTCTAAATTTAGTCATTAAATGAAAATATTTTTGTCGGAAAAACTGCACTTCGCCTTCCTTCATGCTACATGATTGATTTCCGCAAGACCTCGCTTATTACTGTGAAAAATAATATCATTAAAAGATTATCTTTTTAGTCCTTTACCTTTTTCGTTTCCCCGATAAAAGAATGGAACTAAAGGCTTTATTTTATATAATTCTTTCATTTTTGTTTATTTTTTATAAAACTCTTACTGAGCGTTTCGTGAAGTCCAGAGCCACTAATGGCCTATATTTAGCAGATAAATGCCGCCTGTAGATATTTAAAATCAATAGAAAGTCGTAGCGGAAGGAAATACACTATTTATCTTATCTTAGTTGGATTTCGCTTCCAGCGAGTGCAACCATAATCCAATAATACGGTTAGATAAGCTCTTACCTGACGTTTCAAATACCCCTCATTACTTCGATCTATACATGATGTGGCTTGTTTCCTTCAAGTGAATCGCTCTTGATTTTTTCTCCAACAACGTAACGTTATACTTATTTGTAATATCAGTGTAAAAGTTTTGAAAATGATTTTGAGATAGAGGTGACATATAAAGAGGAAGCGTTAGAGCATATTTTGAGCAGATTACTACTTTCAGACCCCTTGAGCAAGACATTTCCTTCTTTCGGTCAAAGTCGTAGACGAAGATTTTCCACAGCTGCGCATTCAAGGGCAAATTTAGAAACTTCTCAAGGGGAACAGGGAGATTCATAGAAAGCGTATCTACTCGGAGGAAGCGAGCAAAATCTATTTCTGCTTTTAGAGAAATGTGCTGCACTCAAAAGCTGTTTTGTAGTTTGATTTATTGTACGTTGTAATGTGTAAATTATGGATAATTTTCATCGATGGTATTAGGGTAAATTATATTAACAAGAAAATTAAATTTTTAAGAGAGCCGGAGGTCGCGATTTGCGTGGACGAGACTGACTGATTTTTAAATGGGTTAATGAGCTTTTCTTTTGATCTCCTGAAATAATCACGAGCTTCATTCGCGAATATTTCGCCAAAAATAGCGCCGATTACAAAATACGAGACGGCCGAAATTTTAATGATTTGAAACAGGGAAGTAATCGCGCATTCTAACCGCTGTTGACACTTCCAATGATTACTTCCTGCGTGGAAATCGTGAGCAATAATCGTTCAATGCCATACCATAACTTCAATTTTTATCGAAAAAAAATGACTACTTTCTAGATGGTTATTCTGAACAATAACCCTTCGTGGGCTCCCGGGTAGCCAAGTGAACAACGCGTTCGAGCTCAGTAAAGGCGGTCCCGGGATCGATTCCTGGAGAGAGTCTACGTACGAGATGAACTCAGCTGTCGAAGTACTATTAATAATAATAATTATAACTTTTCAAACTTGCCAGGGGTATCACAACCACAAGTTTTCTCAAGAATAATAAACAGAATATGTACTTCCTGCTAGCACATAGTAAGTGTAATCGATTGGCAGGAGTACCAAAAATACAATTTCTATCGAAAATAGTAAAATGATAACATCCTGCATGGATGTTGAAAACAATAGTCCTTAAACTTCCAGGGGTACCACAATCACACGTTTCCTCGAGAATAACAAAATGACTATTTCCCTTTCTTCTATATGACTATTTATCGTGAACAATAACCCTGCGAGGGTTTTCCGACAGCTAAGTGGGCAACACATTGGAATTCGATGAAAGCCGTCCCGTGTTCAATTCCCGGCGGAGTTATAAATGCAAAAAGACCTCAGCTGTCGAAGCACTTTTAACAATACTACCAATAAATTTTCGATGCCATAGTACTACAATTACATGTTTTCTCAAAAATAACATATTTAATACTTCCTGCTTGGATGTAGTAAGTAATAATCCATTGACAGGGTTGCCACAATTACAAATTTACTCGGAATTTAGTCCCCGTGATTGAGGGATGGGAGCTTCTTTTTAGTACGCCGCGTGTATAATTGGCTTCACCTTTTTCACCCTTTCTAATTATAGAATCTCTCTCCCTTTTACCTCCCAGACCTTCCCTTTATTCTCACAACCTTCTCCATCGCTCTCCATACTCCTTTTCTTCCCTCGGAAATGCTTAAAACTTTCGCGTGGTAGCAGACAAGCGTAAACACTCGCTGCAAGAGCAGGGGGCGCCCCAATGAGATGTTTAGCAGAAGCCGCAATCAAGTTAATACCTTTAAGTCTTCCGCACGATTAAATAGGATTAAATGGAGGACTTCTGCTTATGACCCGAGTATTTTATCCGCAATCTGCTTGACGGATTCGATTCGGAGAGCTAGCCGCCGTGCGCTACGCTGTTAGACCAATAAAAACTTTATCCGACGGCTTAGTTCTTTGGCTTTCATCGGGAAAGCGATTTCCGGTTTTGTTTTTAGCTAAAGGAATTAGGTGAGATTAGCAGACCGAAGTGGAGATAAATATGAATGTAACATATATGTAAGGTTTCCCGCGTTAACCGCCGGAGATAAAACATCCGAAAACGTATAATCTGATGGTTTTATCCGTGTTTGCCAAGTGATAGTTTCATCTTAAGTATTACTATGAAAATAAATATGTGTGAAAGTGGCCAAAAAAATTGTTTTCTTTCCTTCCAATTTCGTTAATTGGTATTGCAAACAACTCGATTTCATAAATTGAAAAATAGCTGTTTTGATCTCTTAATACAAGACTATTTATTAGTTATGCTCTTAGGGATCCTATTTCTTACGATCCAAACAAACTTTTACATTACACGCAAAATATTGCACCCAATTTCCCTTTTGCTTTAATTACATTTCGTACATTTCGTACATTCGAATTATTTTCCATTTATGCTTCCATATATATCTCTTCATTATAGCTATTGTTACAGTTTAGAAAGTTTATTCCACTTATTACGGAGTTAATGATATTTGATTAATGTAAGTAAAAATTAACTACAAAGAAAATTGCGTCATATATATAATAAAACTTTTGAATATAAATTTTCTAAAATCACTTATTTGACCATCTCTTTAGTCAGAAATACGCTAACGGATAATTCTCAAAATTCTGAAGAAACAGAGAGAAAATACTGTGGAAGTCGTAAAATACTTTTTTGCCGCGTCGTAGAGAAATTAAATACCATCTTACTATAAGGTCGAATTAAATATATCTATGGTAAAACGAGAAATTGAAACAGGATATTTGCAAGTAATATGGAAGTTAATGATCAGACTTTACAACGAATACGTTATATTTTTACATCTGAAAGTAGCAGACGAAAAGAATACCCATGGAAGTATGACAATGCGAATTATCACGTTATGTTCGTTTAATATCTAGTTGAATTGCCAACCCAACGTAATACTTGGGAAAATTCATCATTTCATCGATGCATTGACCCGGGAATTGGCGGTTGGTTTTTAATCAACGATTTCATGATTCCAACCGTATTTCTTCCGTATATCTACAGACTGTTGTATGCCGTGAATATCGATAAAGGCCAATGATAAAGTCAGGGACGTAGTTGATAAATATCTGATAAAGAATTGAGATAAGATTTAAAGGAAATGCTAAGAAGAGCTAAGGAAGTTAACTGTGAATTACTAAGAAAGGAAATCAAGTAACTACCAAGTCATTTACAATATTTTAAGGGAGAATCTTGACGATGAACGATAAGCACAGAAACTCGTAAAAAGGTGGGAAGAGATTTGGAAGAAAGAAAATCCTCCATTCTGGAATACATGCATATGAACATTTNTCAGCAATATATTACATTATCTTTATAGATTAATTAGGATATAGATACTTAACTCTAAGAACGGAAGTCCGGACAAGTGTGAAAGAAATTACCAGAATATTACCATCAGTTATTTGCATGTAGTAAATGACAGCTCCATAACCATTTCATACGTTTTTGATAATGATTGCCCATGGCAAAGCGTCATTTTCTAAAATGTATACGCCCATGAAGAAGCGCAAAATTCAGGCTCATCTCCGTCATTTAAATGGAGAAATCTGTTTCGAATAGAGCGAAAAACTCTAGCTTTACTAACTCTAAAAAATATAGGTATCACGGTTCGGTCTACCGAACGAATCTGTAAGATGGCGCTGGTAACGATGGCGAAAGCACTTGCCGTGTATTTTTTCCACTCGCTGCTCTCATTCTCTAAATAATAGCGCAATCGGTAGTAGCGCGGCGAGAGACTCAATCGTCAGGTGGCGATAAAAGCGGCTCGTCCATCGATTTATCAAACTAATTGCCCTCTCCGCCCCCCAGCGGCGTTAGCGAGGAAATATTTTTAAATGCCGCCGCTTTTAAGTTCGGAAGAGCGGCAGCGAAAAACACTTTCGCGGAAATTGCGGCGATGAAACAAAGAGAGGAGGATTCCGATGCCCTCTTCCTCTCAAACAAAACCTCGATCCCGCACATTGCCGAGTTTTATGGACTCTTATCAGATTGAATGGCTTTAAAAAATTGGGGAAAGGGAGAGGGGCACACCTTTCGTGCCCAAAGGGCTATTAGATAATAAAGGACGGCGGGAACAAAGGGAGTGGAGATTAATGAGAATGCATTTATTTGTGTGAGCATGAAAAACAGGAATAGAGACGCTTTGGTTTTGAGGTAACAGCTTCTTCGTTTCTCATAAATTCACTCAATGTATAAGAAAATGCTTTGCAGGAATTGTGCAGTTTCTTTTTAAACCGACGTTTGCCTGTTATTTGTTTCCAATCTTAGCTCGGCGGTTGAAAAACAACCAACCTCAAGATCCCGGGTTCGAGTCCTAGCTAACCGTGTTTCACGTGGTTGTATTCGTTCTCCCTGTAAAGTCGCAAAAATCGGATACAATTTAGTTAACAATTGTGCAAAAACCATATTAATTCATTTTCTTTAAAAATGTTTTCCATCATAAAGATAACGGAGATATTTCTTTTTCTCGGAGTGCTTTTTGTCAACGTACAAGAGTAAACGTCTTTAATTACATGTACTCTTCATGTGAAAGTTAGCCTCGAATTTGCTATTTGTTCCATCCTTTCTCATTTCTAATTACCAACGCCTATACTATATTTTCTCTTCTCAACCTTTATTCGTAAACCAACTCTCTCATTACCTCAATCATGTATATTAGATTCATTTCATAGCAGGACTGTGGAACCTATCATCGCGTGTAAACACTCCACATTAGAAATTTTAGTCCGCGCAAGTTCCAGGTACTCGGGAGTGAAGTTCAGTCAAACCTCATGTAATAAATTTTTTCTGAGCTAGAGTTAAGTACTCGTACATTTGGTAGTCATGGAGAGGACCTTTTAGAATTTCAATTTATTAAGACAAATGTGCATTATCTTATCACCATAGCTCGAAAACCAAACGTAAATCAGATTATGAAGATGAAAGAAGCTATAGTAAGTAATCAATAATTACTTTATTCAACAGGAGCGTCATCCCAAAGAAATGATGGAAGCGTAGGCTCATGAATATGTTTTTACCCTTAAACATAATATGAAACAAACTAGTATTAAAATCTAAAAGTAGGAGTTAAAGGGTGAAAGATTTATTTCCCAAGGAGAAACAGGTATTAAAAAAATCATGTCCATTTCTTCTAAGAATAGGAGTTCTGTATATAAATTTAATAATAAAATTTCCACTTTTATATAGTCTGTGGGGTGAAATGAAGAGTTAATCTTCACAAATTAATAAATAGAAACATTGAGCGAGTCATGTTGACAGAAGACTGGAAGGAGAAAATTATAGTAAACAGATCAACCAAGGAATAACGAGTCAAGAGTGCTGCCTGGTCCTAAAGAAATTAGTAGAATGTAAGTTCATTGAAGTGGGTGTAGCATAGTGTAACACAAATAATAAAAATATTTGGAAAGTAAAGAAAAATAAATGGGGACAGTCTTGGCGTACGTTTCGTGATAAATCGCCCAAATTGCTCCAATGATTGCGGATATACGAAGCGAGGAGTCATCCGGATGAGTCGTTAATGCATCGCTAAACTGCTATTGAATTAAACCTCAGATTAACCTTTCGACTCGTCGCACTAAAATTTGGAGAATAGGGTGCGGAGATAGACGGACAGTTACGAAACAAGAGAGTGCGATTCCTGCGCATTCTCGTCCAATCAGCCCTCAAAGCTCCGAGGGCGACCGATCGAATCGAAATCCCGTCGTGCAACGCGGCGCGTGGCCAGAGAAGGAACGCGGGCCCTCGTCGACTTCGTCCACAGGCGCCTGCGTGTGCGAAACGGGATCGATAGGGTGGTGTTCTGGCGCACACGAGGTGTACGCCTCTTCCCCCATCTACAAGGAGATGCGATCGGCCCTTAAGGTGCTTCAGGGGCGGAGGAGGGCCCTCGTGGACCCTTGTGCGCGCTCCATGATTCGGTGCATTCCGACACAGCGAAAGGTGTTTCTGAAGTTACTAATCCTTGAGAAAACACTATTCCAAACGCAGTATCGTCCCCAAATGAAGTCATAATTAACGTCCTGATTCAGACGAGAATGGTATTTTAAAGTTTTCTCTTTCACCTAACTTTGGTTTTTTTATTTGATACAAAAAAAGAAATTTATTTTTGAGTAATAGAGTAAGAAAAGGTTAGAAGCTGTGGATATGAAAAATCTACGTTAAGCTTAGGAAAATGAATCCGTTGGACAACACTCTGAAGGTTGAAGCGTTAAAAACCTGCTCGAACTTACAGATTGCAATAACTACAAGATGTGGAAACGGAAATCCCTCACCTCGACATGGAAATACAACATCATACGTCTTCTTCCTTACTCTTGGTTGATGTGCACTTAAATTCTCTTCTTCAGGACCTTTCCTACATTTCTCACAGCGCTACGCCATCTAACATCTTTTGTCTTTGCCTTCCCCTCTGTCTTTTCTCTTACATTCATCCTTCAGCAACCCCTTTACTTCATTGCGTGTATTACGTAGAACTACATTAATACGTAAATTTATTTCTTAGTCCTTGAAACAAAGTCAATTTTGTTCACATTAACTTCAGCAATATATTACATTATCTTTATAGATTAATTAGGATATAGATACTTAACTCTAAGAACGGAAGTCCGGACAAGTGTGAAAGAAATTACCAGAATATTACCATCAGTTATTTGCATGTAGTAAATGACAGCTCCATAACCATTTCATACGTTTTTGATAATGATTGCCCGTGGCAAAGCGTCATTTTCTAAAATGTATACGCCCATGAAGAAGCGCAAAATTCAGGCTCATCTCCGTCATTTAAATGGAGAAATCTGTTTCGAATAGAGCGAAAAACTCTAGCTTTACTAACTCTAAAAAATATAGGTATCACGGTTCGGTCTACCGAACGAATCTGTAAGATGGCGCTGGTAACGATGGCGAAAGCACTTGCCGTGTATTTTTTCCACTCGCTGCTCTCATTCTCTAAATAATAGCGCAATCGGTAGTAGCGCGGCGAGAGACTCAATCGTCAGGTGGCGATAAAAGCGGCTCGTCCATCGATTTATCAAACTAATTGCCCTCTCCGCCCCCCAGCGGCGTTAGCGAGGAAATATTTTTAAATGCCGCCGCTTTTAAGTTCGGAAGAGCGGCAGCGAAAAACACTTTCGCGGAAATTGCGGCGATGAAACAAAGAGAGGAGGATTCCGATGCCCTCTTCCTCTCAAACAAAACCTCGATCCCGCACATTGCCGAGTTTTATGGACTCTTATCAGATTGAATGGCTTTAAAAAATTGGGGAAAGGGAGAGGGGCACACCTTTCGTGCCCAAAGGGCTATTAGATAATAAAGGACGGCGGGAACAAAGGGAGTGGAGATTAATGAGAATGCATTTATTTGTGTGAGCATGGAAAACAGGAATAGAGACGCTTTGGTTTTGAGGTAACAGCTTCTTCGTTTCTCATAAATTCACTCAATGTATAAGAAAATGCTTTGCAGGAATTGTGCAGTTTCTTTTTAAACCGACGTTTGCCTGTTATTTGTTTCCAATCTTAGCTCGGCGGTTGAAAAACAACCAACCTCAAGATCCCGGGTTCGAGTCCTAGCTAACCGTGTTTCACGTGGTTGTATTCGTTCTCCCTGTAAAGTCGCAAAAATCGGATACAATTTAGTTAACAATTGTGCAAAAACCATATTAATTCATTTTCTTTAAAAATGTTTTCCATCATAAAGATAACGGAGATATTTCTTTTTCTCGGAGTGCTTTTTGTCAACGTACAAGAGTAAACGTCTTTAATTACATGTACTCTTCATGTGAAAGTTAGCCTCGAATTTGCTATTTGTTCCATCCTTTCTCATTTCTAATTACCAACGCCTATACTATATTTTCTCTTCTCAACCTTTATTCGTAAACCAACTCTCTCATTACCTCAATCATGTATATTAGATTCATTTCATAGCAGGACTGTGGAACCTATCATCGCGTGTAAACACTCCACATTAGAAATTTTAGTCCGCGCAAGTTCCAGGTACTCGGGAGTGAAGTTCAGTCAAACCTCATGTAATAAATTTTTTCTGAGCTAGAGTTAAGTACTCGTACATTTGGTAGTCATGGAGAGGACCTTTTAGAATTTCAATTTATTAAGACAAATGTGCATTATCTTATCACCATAGCTCGAAAACCAAACGTAAATCAGATTATGAAGATGAAAGAAGCTATAGTAAGTAATCAATAATTACTTTATTCAACAGGAGCGTCATCCCAAAGAAATGATGGAAGCGTAGGCTCATGAATATGTTTTTACCCTTAAACATAATATGAAACAAACTAGTATTAAAATCTAAAATTAGGAGTTAAAGGGTGAAAGATTTATTTCCCAAGGAGAAACAGGTATTAAAAAAATCATGTCCATTTCTTCTAAGAATAGGAGTTCTGTATATAAATTTAATAATAAAATTTCCACTTTTATATAGTCTGTGGGGTGAAATGAAGAGTTAATCTTCACAAATTAATAAATAGAAACATTGAGCGAGTCATGTTGACAGAAGACTGGAAGGAGAAAATTATAGTAAACAGATCAACCAAGGAATAACGAGTCAAGAGTGCTGCCTGGTCCTAAAGAAATTAGTAGAATGTAAGTTCATTGAAGTGGGTGTAGCATAGTGTAACACATATAATAAAAATATTTGGAAAGTAAAGAAAAATAAATGGGGACAGTCTTGGCGTACGTTTCGTGATAAATCGCCCAAATTGCTCCAATGATTGCGGATATACGAAGCGAGGAGTCATCCGGATGAGTCGTTAATGCATCGCTAAACTGCTATTGAATTAAACCTCAGATTAACCTTTCGACTCGTCGCACTAAAATTTGGAGAATAGGGTGCGGAGATAGACGGACAGTTACGAAACAAGAGAGTGCGATTCCTGCGCATTCTCGTCCAATCAGCCCTCAAAGCTCCGAGGGCGACCGATCGAATCGAAATCCCGTCGTGCAACGCGGCGCGTGGCCAGAGAAGGAACGCGGGCCCTCGTCGACTTCGTCCACAGGCGCCTGCGTGTGCGAAACGGGATCGATAGGGTGGTGTTCTGGCGCACACGAGGTGTACGCCTCTTCCCCCATCTACAAGGAGATGCGATCGGCCCTTAAGGTGCTTCAGGGGCGGAGGAGGGCCCTCGTGGACCCTTGTGCGCGCTCCATGATTCGGTGCATTCCGACACAGCGAAAGGTGTTTCTGAAGTTACTAATCCTTGAGAAAACATTATTCCAAACGCAGTATCGTCCCCAAATGAAGTCACAATTAACGTCCTGATTCAGACGAGAATGGTATTTTAAAGTTTTCTCTTTCACCTAACTTTGGTTTTTTTATTTGATACAAAAAAAGAAATTTATTTTTGAGTAATAGAGTAAGAAAAGGTTAGAAACTGTGGATATGAAAAATCTACGTTAAGCTTAGGAAAATGAATCCGTTGGACAACACTCTGAAGGTTGAAGCGTTAAAAACCTGCTCGAACTTACAGATTGCAATAACTACAAGATGTGGAAACGGAAATCCCTCACCTCGACATGGAAATACAACATCATACGTCTTCTTCCTTACTCTTGGTTGATGTGCACTTAAATTCTCTTCTTCAGGACCTTTCCTACATTTCTCACAGCGCTACGCCATCTAACATCTTTTGTCTTTGCCTTCCCCTCTGTCTTTTCTCTTACATTCATCCTTCAGCAACCCCTGACAATGTTTGACCCACCCATTCCATGTATTGATGTTTTATTACTGCGATCAAAGCCTTCTTCCACTATCCTTAGGATTTCCGTATTCGTTGATGAACCCAAGTTATCTTTTCCATTCTACGCCACACCCACATCTCTTCCTTTGGTTTACTGTTTTCTTAGGGTCCATGTTTCAAATGCACTTGGTAATACACGACATGGTAAACGTAGAAGATATATAAGAGAAATACATAAGGAGGAGGAGAACATAATAGGAGAATTATTGAAAATAAAATAAAAATATATGCGATTAAAATTCAAAACAAAAATAGTAAAGAAAATGCTCGATACTAAAGAAAAAATACTACGAAATATCTTTTCGCGAGGGACAAATACAATTCCTTAAACAAAAGATGCACTGCACGGCTCAAAAAAATAACATTAATGCAAACAATGGAAAAATCAAATTTTCATTCAAAAGTTGTTATTTCGAATGGTCACTTCAGTAAGTTACTTCTGTAATCAATAAATTACTTTCAATTTTTCACAAGAACCCTGAATCGTCAATTTTTGGATATTTGGCATGTTAGATTATTTTCCTTTTGTCGACTCCTTAAAGCAAAACTCATAGCAAAATTTCAAGAAGAACGGAAATTTAAATAATGGAATAATGAAAGGATTTCCACCGACAAGTAGTTACAATTTATATTACCATGGGTTTTAAATATATTAACTTAAAAGGATAGATACCTTAAAACTTAACTCACATACCTATATATAGGGTAGAATTTTTCCTCTCAACTTATCTTTGTTTTCTTTGGTCGTGGATTTTACAAAATATTTATTTTGTTGTTTTTTGTGTAGTCGATGGTAAACCCACGCAACTCATCTTTCCTTGGGCAAATTAAATAATTTTTTAAGGCTTTCATGTAGCGTAGGGGCGCTTTTCTACCTCTGAGAATCTTCCTTGGACGTCCCTCTCACTGGAAAGCATTGACGTGCCTCTACATTCATGGTAAAGTTATGTCGGAATTCATCAAAAAATAAAGAACATCACCAGCAATAGGTCTTGCGTAAGCAAAGCGTTGATACGAATTGTATGTTTAGTACAGCTTAGCCATGTAATCGAATGTATTATCATCGAACCGTAGCCGTCCAGTTAGGTCAGCTGTATGGACCAAACTGTCACCATGTTGACATTAGCAATAGATGTTTCTCTTTTCGCATGACACTGGCTTTTATTTCAAAATGTACTACAAACGAGATTCATATCGCGGCGCACCATCGTATTCCAAAGAAACATATCTTCCGAAGTTCCGAAATGAGGCGTTCTTATGCGATTGCTTTATTCGAAGCCACCGACTTCCGACCCTCGCCCCGCACCACCATAGTTCGGCGGCCACCCTCTTCGCCGGTGCTCATCCACTCCCCATCACACCCTAATCCCCTCTTCCCCTCCTACCACCCATCTCTCACCTCCCCCATTCGACCCATACAGACGGATAACTGCTTAATCCCTCTTTCCCCCATTCGACTACCCCTTTTCTGCATTTCCCACACACACACACAACCCCCCTTTTCCTTCTTCGCCACTAATCCCAACGCATTCTATCCCAAATACATCTCTCTCTCTTTTCTTTTTCCCTTCATCCGCTCCAGTGTACGTATCGCATGATTGGACGTCAAATGGCGCTCGCATTCGTCTTTCCCCTCCCTTTAAAATCGGGATTCATTTGAGGATGGTTTTCTTTAAGTAATGATTTAGGAAAGTGCTTCCAGACCGAGGTTCGTTGGGTAAGTTCTCCTCATTCAAGATGGATGCGTGCAGTTTAGCCCCTTGGAAACGCAGCCAAAGAGCTAATTTCCTCGTAGTCTTTCGCATGAACTCCATTCAGTGATTCGCCTCAATGTTTTTGCTCCCTCAACTGCACGGAAGCTGCTGAAAGCGAAAACTGTGGCAGCCATAGAAATACAAAAAATCGTTCTTACGCGTGCTGCCAAATAAAACAGATCAGTAGGGAAGTTTTCTAAAGAGTGTAAGAGCTCATCATCTTAGCAATACTAGAATTGTTAAAAGTCTTTCTGCACGTTGGCCCCCACCGGGAATCGAACCCGGGACAGCTTGCCCACGAACCAAATCGAACGCGTTGCCCACTTGGCCCGTTGGTATCCCACTCATCATATTCTTAGCAATACTATTCTCATCTTACACTAGGTCGGCTGATGATGAAATTGACGATGTGCTTGGTTATGGCATTAACTAATATGTACAGATGCCTTTCCTGCCGCTAACCGTTATGAGGACAATATGGACTACCACGGGGATCGAACCCGGGACCGTCTCCAAAAAGCCGGTCGCACAACTTACTAGGTTAAGAGGGAGTAAAGGCAGGTTAAGGGAATAAACAAAATGTCATCATTGTCGGTTTTGGAGCTTTGTATTGGTAACAATGTCATACTTTACGTAAGATTAATTCTTCGAAGAAGTTCATTTAAATCCTTTAAGACGACGATCAAGCCTTGCCACTCTCAATTTTAAGGTATCTATTGACTCAGTTTAACACCTTCACTTCATACGACAATAAATCACTTCAATTACGTTTTCGTTGATTTCTTCCGTTACTTCCTCTCCTTTCAAATTGTCCGTACTATCGGAGCATTTAAACTTAGAAACAACTGAGCGTAAAATGAGCATTATTTTATACAATGGTGAAACAAAAGTTATTGTTCATGAAACTTTCGGTGGTAAATCACAGGTGTTGTTTTTGATGACAGTTTAGGGGGCACATTAAGTGAAAAGGTATGTTTATTGAGATTTGGAATGTATGTTTCGGTGAATAATATTTAAAAAATATTACGGTTATATTGGCTGCAGATATTGATCGAGAAGCTTAGTACTGATAGTAAATATTTAATATATCACTATATCAATCAAGTTTGATTATCATGTTTACTTTTTTCTTGCATAATATTAAAGAACTCTTCGTAAGATAGTAAAGCAGGAAGCATTCTGAAAAAAAATCTCAGTACGAAAAGTCAGTACCTGAAAACGTGTTCTAAAATTCCGAAAAATGAAAAAGAAATCAAAAGAAAAATGAAAGGAAAAATTATTAAAATACGAAAAAAAGAAACATCGAAATAAAGAATGAATAAAGAAAAAGAGGATAGAAATTACATGAGGATTTGGAGTCGTGAATTATTCCTATATGCGTTACTATAATAAGAACTGTGAATCTTCCATATAAATGCCGCTTTTTAAAGTGCATATTTTCCTTTAAATACTTGAAATTCTTACTTAGTCAATCTCAAAGATTTTATTTTTATGAATGCGATGCGATCCCTCACTTTTCGAGAAATGCTCTCTTTCTCCGCATTGTTTGCTTGATTTCGAGACGTTCTCTTCTATGAGCGGTGTAGATTCCACTTTCCCTTCAGTTACCCAGTCCTCTCTATTATTTCTTTAACAATAAATCCTCATCGCGCGTAGGATAACGTGTTTTTTTCGTACAGTAACCCCCCTAATACTTGTTAAAAGACTAAAGCATTTAAAAATTCAGTTTTGTTCCCGTGGTGTGGAGATGCTTGCATTTCAAAACGGTCTCTAAATCTCAACGCCGATCTATCCCAGGAAGGAAGCTAGACTATTAAGTTCAGTCGGTGTCTTTCGTTAACCAATTCCCTTCTCTTCTCCGAGATTTTCTTCCCCCGCACCTCACATGCGTCATTCGCCCACTTAAGCCACTGCGCCGCCACCCTTCCTCCTGCTCACGCAGAGCATCATGGGAGCATCTGAGGTTGCACGTTACGGTAATCCTTCGATAAACGAATTTGAGATGGAGTTTTTACGGGCGGGAGGGTGGCGGAATGAGATGGGGGTGTACACAGATGGGTTGCTCCGTAAGGGGAGAGACCTTTTGTTTAACATGCACACTCCTACCAAGTAGCACGCGCTCTCTTACTCATTGCGGAGATCAATCCTTGTGGAGACGGGGAGAGGAGGGTGGAGCAGTTAACGACCCGTGTCTCATCCGCTTACTACGAACCTAATCATCGAATACAAACTCTTTGCCGCGCCGCAGACGGTGTCTGCATTCGCTAAGAGTGGCCGCATGAAGGTCTTCCGACTCTCCAGAGGGTGCCGGAAACGAAAGTGCTTCTGTATCGACGATAAATTCATCGCCATCCTTTACGGGAATGTGTGGGGAATTAGATTCCATTAATTTCCAGTTTTGTATGGTACTACAGAACTGTGTCTGAATTCAGAGGAAGGACTAAGCCCGTCTCCGATGACCACTAACGCGGGTGGCAAGGGAGACTAATTGACAAACATTAGTAGCAGAAAAAGTAAATAGATGGGCTAACTTAAGAAAGTAAAGCTGGAGAACGAGATAATTACTACCCCAATTGAAGATGTATTTCACGAATTATTGCATTTAATACGTAGGAGATAAAAGCTGGCTTTGTATACGGTATAATCTCAGAATTTAGTCATTAGTTTACACAGCTGTTATAAAAATTTGACTCAGTGTATAAATATCAGGATAAAATGATCCACATATATCCATAATGTATGTATCAGTGGCTAAAGTAGCTGCATGAATCCCTGGGTATCTAGGGATGTTATACATGGAACTTTACATGTGCATGAGTTAACTGTTTACTTACAATAATAATATTCATATCTATGCCACATATATCACGGAACGTCACGGCTGCAGTTGAATGAAAATCTTGAAAACCTTCAACTCAAGATCATCCTTTTTCTAAGGGGTCGAGATAATCGATTTTCAAAATTGAATTAAAGAATAAAATCAGCCAGTTGCAAATATTTGTCAGTTGCATCAAATCTTACGAAAACTTACTAAACTGAAAATATTGGGTTTTATTGGGCAGTTCATGCCGGACTATAAACAGTTATATTGTAATGGTAATGCTGTTATTTTTACAGTGAAGTTTAAGCACGATTTTTAAGTATCAATAGAAGTATGCAAAATGATAAAAAAATTCAAACTTAGGTATTTGCAAGAACAGAGATTGTTCGTAAAATCTCAATTTTTAGCATTGATTTTTCTCTCAAAACCAACCAACGTCAGGTCATTTATTATATTTGGATACCCCTCATATATTGTCATCAATTCTGATATATTCAGTCAGTCAGATCAATTCAGATAGCTTAGAAAGAATAAATATGACAATTTAATTGGTATTTTCTTTTCTTAATAATCCTTCAATTAAAGAATTTACGCAGTCAGAATGCCAATCGGGTCAAACATAGTTGATGCGTCTGCACAGGCCAGTAGATAAAGGTCAGTGGATAATTGCACGTTTATGAGAGAAGGTTCGCTTTAAATGAACGAATTGGTCATGAATAAAATACGTAAGTAAAAAATCTGACGCCTTAGTTATCCTTTTATTTCCAAGACGAGAGCATTCTTGTATGTTGGGTTACCGAAGATATTCCTTCTGTACTCAATCCAAACGAATCACATCTCTCCTAACATTTCATTTCCTCGTCTATACGAGCCCATTTTCAAGTCCCAAAGAAAGATGCGCTTGTCGTTCCCATTCCATTACGTAAGTTGACTCCCATTGAAATCGACGAATATCGAACGAAAATCGTTGCATTATATCGGCGGATGTGATTTCAACGCTATGGCGCGTCGAATCAGCGACGCTCATTTATTTTTCGCTTTCAAAGAGCACGATGCAGTGCGCGCAACCTCTCTCAATTCTCCATCAAGTGCACCAGCCTCATTTGAATCCGGTCGTGTGTTCACAGCGAAGCTACCTCACCAAGCATCCCGGCACCCCTCCTCTATCTTTCCCCCTCTTTACCAGCAACGCCCTTCCCTAACACTTTTTCATGTATGATTAAACATGTTTAATCATTACTTTCTCGTTCCTCTATAGCTCTTTCGCCCAAATGCATCCCTTAGCTATCGTGTAACCAATATGACAACTGTTCCATTGAGTTGATATGATTGAATTAATCACTTAGAATCGTTAATGTCGAACAAAGAAATTGATTCGTGATATTTTGTAGTTGTCAAGAATTTAATATCGTTTTCGCTTATGTATCACATTATGATGAAATAGTAACTTATGGAAAATAAACACTCTTTTAGTGAGCTCTTAAGCTTGGTTATCATTAAGAATATATTTATGATACCATTTATGATAAATATCCTTAGAATTTAGTAGCATTATTGATTGTAATGACCGTATATTTAAATTTGGGTGTATTGAAAATTTGAGAATCAAAGTAATTCACCTTTCTTGTAATAATATAAAAAAATGCAATGAGTATAATAAAAATTGCGCAATGTCTATAGTACATTTTTTGTGAGTTTTTAAGTAAATCGAAATAATCGAGTTAATCTCATATAATGAATGGGAACAAACTTATGAAAATCTAAGCTAACCGAAAAATTTAAATATAATTTTCTTGGGTTTTCGATGAGTCTTAAATTTTCTGTTTTTCATTACTTAAACTGAAAAAAATCATCATTTTATTACTTAACTCGTGATATCATTTTATTACTTTTCAACGCTGACTAAAATCAAAGTTATTCAACTATTATCAGCATTATTACTACCGAGGTTTATTGAGCGTTGGTTTGATGCTTTAACTTGTTTAATTTTTGACTACTTGCTTTTTTGTCAAGAGCAATGCTGCACATATTTGTTAAAATGTTAAGCTAAGATTTCCGATAACTTTTTATTTCTTTGAGCTTGATAATTCCAGAATACAGTAATACATAGTAGCCTTTGCTTCAAAAATCTGAGAAATACGTCCAACATACTGAACGATGGCTGCAAATAAATTTCAGAGATAGGGTAAGTCCGGGTTAGATGGCCATAGTTTTTTCAAGTACCCAAAAAACCCATGTTTTTCATTAGAAAAATATGAAAAAAATTGAAAATATTAGGTAATAGTCTATATTTATGGATTGCGAGTTTTCAGATTAAAAACATTAGTACTTTTGGAAAAATTGCAATAATTTAATTTTGGCACCCCCTGGCCATCTCTCCCGTATGTCCGGGAGAGATGGCCATATGGGTTGGAGTAAGTCGGTCAGCACCAAAACACACCACAATGCAAGCTTAGCATAAGAATAAATTAGCTTTACACAAAAACCAATTATAATAATTTAATCAGTGATCAAACTAAACAATTACGTACAAACTCAAACATTTTAAAGAGAAAATTTAGGCAAAAAATTGTTATGAACAAATGTCTCAATAAAGCCTTTTTTAACTTGGAATTTGAATGTGAGCAATTAATCTCGTTTACATTTTACTTGTTATTGCTTCTCCACATCTTTGACAAACATCAATGAAAGAGGTACAGCTTTCATGCAACCAACGATGACAACGAACACATTGAATCCAATCACAGTTTTGCTTTGTTACATTGTATTCCTCACCACAACCAACACACTGTTCATTATCGTCAACAAAATCGTTACTTGATTTATCCTGGCTCTCGACTTCTGCCTCTGAACTGCTGCTTGACGAATTGTTTTTGTTGTTTCTAAATAGTTTTCTCCTCTTTTGATCTTTAGTGGACACGGGCCTAGACAGCTTATTTTTTCCAGCGAATTTTTTGGCTTTTTGCGAGTTTGTTGTCTTGATTTTTGCTATGTTTTCACGTGACGTAAGAAGAGTTGCTTTTAACTTTCGGCATCCTAAATGTTCCCGTTTTTGTCTTGCTGGGACTGGTGAAATATCGTTAAGGACCTTTGTTGGCGTGAATGCTTGTGCTGATTGTCTCGGGCTAAGGGGCTGTGATGTTGTAATACTGGGATGTGTGATGAGCT
>KZ308224.1:86897-247645 GCA_000376725.2 Ladona fulva
CTTTACTTTATAGCAACTTTTTCTAGTTCCAGAGACATATCACTCTCCATTCAGCAAAATCTGTTTCGTATAAGCTTCTCTAAGTTCTCTTACGGTAACATTTTTTCTTATATATAAATAAAAATACAGTTGCATTTACGTGATAAAAGTTTTAAAGTTGTGTTTTCTATTTCCATTTAATATCTGAACAGATTTTAGATTCTTAAAAGCTGATCCAAGTCGTCATTATTAATTAACTTTATTTTAGCGACATTAAAAAAAAATAGTTTAGCGACTGTTTAGCTAATTTTTAGGGAAAATGTAGCGACATCATTGTAATTAAATTTTCATGTATGGTTCTGTACCAATGTCAGCATCCTTCAGTGTTAGTAACATACAAACATAAGATGTATCGTCCAAATTTGTACATAATTACTAATTCATGTCGCTATTTTTCACACTTGTTATTCCTTCGGGATCAGCTACAAGACTTCATCGTGTAAAGAAATTCACCTTTCCTTACATCCTTATAGGAAGTTCATTTTGACCTCTTGCGTCTTAATTTAATTGAAAGTTGACACCTCTTTTTCACTTTAAAAATTTTGCGCAGTATTCAAAAGGATGGTAATGCCCTCAGGTAATCATGCATATTAGCATTAAGTCCTTAATTTAGTGGCGAATAATTTGTAGTCGTCCCTGCAAAGGACGTGATGGAGCAGAATTCTATTTGGCTAAAAAGTATAATGTACTTCCTTAGAGGAAGAGATTTATCTTTGTATTTTAATTTTCACTGGAAAAGAAGTTCTCTTGATCGTAATCCGTAAACACGGCTTCAGAATATTAGGAATTAACGATTTGAAGTTATGAAACATAATTTCCTCTTATTATATAGCTGAAGGCAAAATGCTTGAAATAACCCTAAAAGAGAATAAATTACAACGTTATTGTACGCGTGAGAGTTAATTTTAAATTGCGAATAGTAACCATTGTCATAAAATATTAAAATATAAATGTCATACGGCATTTACGACGCTGGAAATTAATCTTACTTTCTTTTAATAGCCTGAATTATTTTCAGCTACTATACTTATAGCTTCTTCATGAGGTCACAAACATTTCGCTCGAATTGCTTCCGTAGTTATTTTGATTGTAAAAGGGAGAAGTCTCAACTATTTTATAAACTGAAATTAAGTTTATCTATCTAATATTTAGTCCTTATTTTCACCTATCTTGGGAAAACGTAAGCTAAAAGTTTATTACACAAGTAAATCAGTCCAAGTATCCTCTACCTTTTCTTGTTATTTGAAATTATAAAGTTAATCGTTTAATTTATGATAGCATTTTCAGTTGACAGTAAGGTGAATGCATATAATTTTATTACAAAACCTCATAAAAATAACAGATTTTAAAAATGAAAGGGAAACAACTGTTTCCAAAATGTTTCCGTCGCATCTCACTACCTAATAATCATAACAATGCCGAGTCAGAGAATTTGAGAACGGTACGAAGAAACTATTGAACATTAACCTATAGTTAATGACTTCTAACTTTCTTAGTTCTAACTTCTTTCATGGACTATTATTGCGAATAATGACACCGATTTAAACAATAAAATTTTAATTTTTTATACCCTTCCAATAGGAAAAAGTAGAATTGAAACACTACAAAGATCCTTTTGTCAAACGAGCTTGAGGACGTTGAGATTGGTAAATCAAAAATTGTCGACAAATTGACATGAAAGCTGGATAAATAAATCTCTAAATTTTAAATGTCTTATTTTTCTACAAATCTGTTTAAATAATGAATCAATTCTGACGAGACTTGGTGGAACTAATCTGTCTAAACCACAATAAATATTTCGAAAGAAAATTTTCGGCGTTTTAGAAAAATAATACTAATCAACTCGTACTTGAAAACGCAATTAAATTAGAAATTCGATTTCTTTATTGCCCCGCAGCAACCCTCTCCCCGTCTCTAGGAACCGGAGGGACCCAGGTACTTAGAAACGGCTCTCACTGTAAAGATTCTTAATGGTCTTCTAATCAAAGATGCCTCCTTTCCTGAAGATTCAATTATATTTTATTCTTAATATAATGCGTCATCTCCGACTTTTGTAGCAGATTTTTTTCAGTCATCTTTCCGAAACTGAAATGAGATTAATTTATATAGTATAAATAAACTTTAGTCTCCAAGTAAACAAAAACATTTCGGAAATCTTAGGAATAAATATACCAGCTGATAACAATTATGACTCCTTTAAATAGTTTATCGGATTATCCAGTTGTTAGGCAGATAAAATTCGTTTAGAATGTCTCTGCTTTGTATTAGTATAACATAATGCAGCTTTGAGATGAATTATATGTGATTTCAATACAGGAAAAATGTCCCGTGAAATTTTGCAGGTAATAATAATCAGTCAGAGAGAATTAGCGTTCATTCTGGCCTCATTTTAAGAGCAATTGCATTATATACACAAAATTTACAGCGCATTACAAGTCCGCTGTATTACGCCGAAATTTCGACTGACATTGAAGCAGTAACCCGGTTTATAACCGATGAATATTTCTTGAGAATTACAAATTTTAATAACTAAACGAAAACTTGCGTGGCTTTAGCATTCATCGATAAAATTAAACGCAGCGAGAAAAAATTACGAAAAAGTGAATCGATAAATATGTGTGAAAAATAAAGCGATGGATTGAATTTCTCGTCCAACTTATAGGCTTCATTTCACCCTAATTCATAATCCTCAAAGTAACTTTTCCACTAGGGCAAAATGTGCTACAATTTCAACTGCTTTCAACTGGACGTTTATAAATACAGGGGTTGGGCAAGGGAGAGAGAGAAATAGAGCGTAGGCAAAGTTGAAAGGGAGAGAATGGTGGATGCGTAGGAGTGAGTGGAGTAGCTGAGGGGGAAAACGGGTGAAAGGAGCCGAGGAGAAATAAGAGATGAGAAGAAGACAAATTATTCCCAGCCCGTGTCAACCTCATTCACGGAGATGCTCAGACAAACGAGAGGAGGAATGAAAAAGCGAAGGACTATGAGCTACAAAGGCGGAAGCAGTTTCATCCCAAGACCTCCCAAGTAAAGACTCTAGAGTTTCTACTATATAGTCATTGAAGATCCTTGGGGAATGTATTAATGCTCGCATCATACCAAACTCTGAAATACCAAACCAAACGCTTAAAATAACCACGTTGCATTAATATGTTTGTGTTAAGAGACAAGCTACAATCGTTCCTCAGATCCATTATCTAAACTTCAAAGGATTTTTCAAGCTTTTATAATGTGTTACGTTAACGAATCTGAGAAGATTTGATTAGGAGGATTTGAACTTTGTTGATTAAATACTCTTATTAATTAATTGAAAAATGGATTATATCTTTCAAATGTCGGGGGCAACATCCTAGTAATTGGAATCCACATCCACATTAAACTTTTGAATGTCTTAATACTTAATAGCAATTAAAATTTACTCTTTGCTAAATGGCTTCTGAGTATAAAGTATGCTGTTTGGCGGCTTTAGACTAACTAAATAGTAAGCATTTAAAAACTACGTAAAGTTAACAAGCACATTCAAAATAAGTTACTTGAAAAACAAATCGTAAAATTAATAAATAATAATCAAGGTTTATTTATCACATTCACACGCACAACATTTGAGAATGTTATTTAATACTTAACTCGATTTTACGGATAATGCTAATACATCGCCGTTCTTAATAATTTACTGCACCATATCCATGGTTTAGTGACACGTACTTTATGTTCTTGTAGCAATTAAATACTACGATTAGGAGGTATAGGAGAGATGATTACGATTTTTCTTCATCGCTGCAGGAAGAGAAAATGAAAATTTTAGGGGACTGTAGGACAAAATGTGAGGTATACAAAGAAAATATTGTTATGTGCTCAGCGCTTAGGTTTTCGTGCTGGTTTAAATCTGTATTCTTTTTAATGCAATTTGTTTAGGCAACTTTTGTGTCTTTTTTCTACTTACAGCTTGAATTATTCGTTATCCACGTATATCATAAGTTAGACGCAGAAATGAATGTTTGACAGTCAACGTGATCTCAAAATCAAGAAGCAGAGTCACACTGTTTTCTCGAGAGTCCAGTAAGTCGGAATTAGTATGCTATTTATCAACTTTTATTTCTCGGATGAGAATTAACGGGCAGTATAGCTAGTCTTTGTAACAGTAATTAACTAGATTCAGTACGACTTAAATACTCTGCTACATTGTGAAATCGTTTGGGGAATGAGGTCTGTGAGATTTTAGATCTAATGTCCCAAAGATAACGAATCGCCAAAATTTCGAATATCGTTCGTTTCTTGTATGGTTTAATATAGTAATATATATTTCAAAGTAAGATTCGGTCAACCTCGCCTAAGTCGGGGACGATGAACCTACAGCACGCAATGCAGTCCTCGATATGTTATGCAAGAGAGTTTTCGGCACGTAAATCAGCAGTACAAATAGTTAATCTCCAATAATAAATGGATATAATTTCCATTGATTTATAAATACTTTTCATCACTGAAACATAAGATGACCATAGTAAACGTAATGCAATGAACCCCTTCTTCGTCTAGCTTTACCAGTGGTACGCAACTCTCTTTGTTTCATAAAATTTTGTACCAAAACCCACAGATGGTTTGACCATCCCAGCCTTAAGATGTTCTGAAATTAGTCCTCCATGTACTTCTTGCCAAAGCGATATTCCAGAAACAGCTTCCGGACGGTTAAAATTCTGTCCGCCGATCTAGTGATAAATAGAAAAATACATCGATGGGCAGCGCACGGGTCAAAGGGTAAGGGCGGAGAGTGGTGCAGCAGAAGGACGAGTGGAAAGAGAATTCTCTGGACACCGTTTGTCAGCGCCTTGTTACCAACTGTGCCTCCCACGGGCAATTAGTCGTCGGTGTCAAACGCTCCCTCCCGCCTTCCTCTGCCCCCTTGCCCCGTCCCTACGCCCCCGTCCTTTCTCCCCACCCTCTCATTGCCACTTGAACTCGTGCCCCTGCCAACCGATGCCCTCCCCCGAGGCCTGTGCCCATGTCTGGACCATGAAAAACCGCTGTTCTCGCTGCTTACAACAGGTCGTCATTCGACATCCGGGTTCTTCCGGCGGTTAGCACCGACCGAATGTCATATGGTGATTATGAAAGTTCAACACCGAGTGTCTTCCACTCATTTTGGGTGAGCAACTAGTTTGGCAGGCGTCCATACAAAAAAGGGACATAAAATACGTGGAAAGACGAGTAGGCGAGAGAGCTAAATCTGGGGAGAGATTTCGGTCTGTTAATGGGACACGGCTGCAAATCAGCACTCTTGGTTTGTGAGGCGCCTTATGTTAATAGTTTAATGATACCGATTTGTTTTCGGAAAGATCGTGGAGGCAAGTTTTTAAATGGAGGAAAACGAGAAGTAAGAGAATCTTTGCCAATAAATATTAGCTGTATGAAATATTGGTTCGACAAAATATCTGTAACAACTGTACCTATTCCTTTGATAAAATATTATACCGAAGGGTGTAGCGTTAATTGAGTTAAGAGTTCATTTACTGGTGCATTTCGTCTGGTATTACTTCGGAAGAAGTCGTTTTTCTTCCTTGTATACATTTACTAGTACCCATTAGATACAATTTTATAAATTGAAAGTAAAGTGAATTGAAAGAATGTGGTTTTCAGTCGATCTTCGTTTTCCTTATCCTTCTTTGAAAGCTTTGACTCCATTTATATGGGAAACATAGTAGTAGATTTTTCATCAGTATGATTTTTGATAGCTTAAAAACCAAAACCTATAAATATAACCTATAAAAAGCATCTCATCGAAAATGAAAATGAAGTATTAAAAATATCTGAATAATGCGAACCCCATCGATGAATATATGAAATGAAAAAGATGAGGTATGTAGTATATTCGGGAAAATTGACGTACATGTTAGTTGCCGTCTCATGAGGGAAATTCTTTTAAGCATGCTATTAAAATGATAATGGAGAGACAGAAGAGGCAAAGGAAGTTCATTCTATGGATAAACTTTTCACTAATTATCTAATCTTATTAGATCACAAAACCATACGAAAGAATATTTACTGCCATCTATAATGATGATGTTAATTACTTTTGGTACCTAATACAAAGATAGCTGAAATACTATCGTGATGTTTAGATAGATTTATAAACAACAACCTCAATTCGAAAGATCTGAGGTCAACGATGTGTGGATTGCATACTGGTGAATAACTAAACTACGGCGTCTTAACTAATTTCCTAAACCTAGCGACGGAGAGAATTTTCGTGACAAATATTGACTTCAGAGCAAATATTTATCGAAAACGAAAACATACATCCTTATCTTTTCCATGGAACTATGAGGAACCTATACTATGTACTGTTACTTTCGTCGGTAGGGAGTCAATCATCAAAGAAAAAATCCGAAATATATGTATGCCCTGGCATGAGCTAGGAAACTATCCCTCTAGAAATAACACCAAATAAATTTACTCCCTTTGGAGCCGCCCACTGCTTTCTGGGAGCACACGTCTGCTTCGCCTCGAATCTCAAATTACGACGCCCCTGGACCCCTCTACATTAAACGTCCTTCCCTTTCACGCCTCCCTCTGCAGCACCTGTCATTCTCTGCTACAGTCACGTTCGTAGGCATCCTCGTGAGAATAGGTGCAGTAGCTGGCGTATGTGAAAACCAGCTCATCGCACTATGACTTCCACGGCGACCGAAGAAGACATCCTTTCTCACACGTTTTCAAATGAGGCTAATGAGTTCAGAAAATGAACGGCTTTTAGCCTGCTCTAACTAGTTATTGTCTGTTGAATTTTCAATGCCCGATTTACCACTCGTTGATCTTACTTAGCGACCTTAAAGCCTTTATTCAACTGAAAAAATAAAAAGAGGACTCGCAGGATGTTGAAAGTTTTTATCGTAAAAGAAAGATAGGGACTGCTAAATACAAAGTCTACCGTAATCAATCTGAAAAGTTTTCTAGACCTTACAATATTTATTTCTTTAGCTATGAAAAGGAATTGGATCCCTTAAACCTCCTCCTTTTGTTGTCCTAAAGAATAGTGTCGTCAAATTCCCTTATCATCCATTCACATCATTATCGTCTATCATCCATCACTTCCTTTCATTCATACATTCTTCCATACATTCTTCCATATCATGAGATACCTCTATTGTATTATTATGATGATACTATACCTCTTTCCCGAGGAAACATTTCGAAGTAATCGAGATTTAATACAGTAGATCTCGATCTAACGTCTCCGCATGTGTCGTTTTCCCGCATCTATCGTTCACAATTATTCTTGATCATATCATTTTCCAAAGTACAAGGTGCTTTAAAAAAATCTGTTTTTACGCCCATAGGGTTGAAGAAAGTTCCAAGTAAAAACTGCTAAGTTTAGAAGAATTCCTACTTCATTTCAAACTAACATCTACAAGAAAGCAGCTAACAATCACCAGTTTCTTCGAGAGTAAATAATTCAATTTCAAGGTATATTTCAAGAAATCTGTTGTTTTTATTGTGTCTTGGTCAATATTTTACCGTTATTTTCGTATTATGCACCATATAAGCTCTCGTTAATTTCTGTTTAAATGATATAAGCTGTTCCTTATTTCCCAATTCATAGTCCCCCCCCCTCCCCCTTAATCCCTTCAAAAAACGATAGATAGAGGTTTACTGTACTAAAACGAGTCTCAACAAAACTTCCCATGTTCTTTTTCCCTCATATGATAATTTTCTACACTATTCCTTTGCAATGTTACTCAAATCTACTGAAATATCTACAAACTATTTTAGTTTGACCAACTACACCTGCTTTCTCGTCAGGAAAGGATTCCCAAATCTTCCAAAAATATTGGGAAACCTTTAAGCCTCCGAAAGTTATGTTTCTAATATAACTAATAATTATCCATCTATGCGATCTTAAGGGAAATTTAATATATACACCATTTACATAATATTCAGATTCTCTGCACACAGGCTTTGGTCTAGCGGTCGCTCGAGATTGTAAATCGCTGGCTATGTAAAACGAACGCTTTATAACATTATCTTTATAGGTAGTATTGATAAGACGAAGCCTGAGTTTATGAAATTTCATTGCACAAACCTTAAAAACTCCACGGCTTTCACAACAAGATCTTCGTGTCATCTCTGTTGTGGAAGTTACGATTTGCTGTTTTTTCTACGTAAAATGTTTATTATTATAGATATTCTGTTTTAGTCTCAAAAAAATATTGATAAATTAATATCTCATCTAAAAAAAACATTTTTCATCTTTTTTAAAAGATTGTGGTTAATCAATTTTTGGATGTTATCAACAGCGATTCCAATGTAAACTAAATGTAGTAATCAATATCGAATTGAACTTCTCCAAAAATTATCATAGCTACTGGTGGAGGGTTTGATGTTTGGAACGAACTTTGGGTAGAATACTGTACCACGATAAAAGCCGATAAAATGTACATACTTAGTATATTAGCTTGGTTCAATTGTTAATTTAATTAATTGAGTTAATTTGACGGCAGTGGCCATTTTCAAATTGAACTATGGTGGCCAACTGGCTTAGAGCGAACCCTGATTGTATCAAATACGAGAAAAGAGACGTAAAGACATGGACGATTACTTGGACTGCTACTCTGTTCCGCATAGGGAAAACTATGAGAGGCAGTGCACGAATTCTGGGAAGAGGGAAAGGAAAACTAATCAGTGGTCGTGGGAAAAGGGGAAGGGCGGACGTGAGGCGATGTCGGTGAGAAGAATGGGTAAGTGAGGGAAAGGGGCGAAGGGTTTTTTGATGAATGGAAAAGAAGGGAAAGGGAAAAAGGATAGGGAAGGGATGTTTTTGAATGATGAACAGCGTGCCGTCAATGAAGCGTAACCGGGTTTATGAGCAGTCGTTTCGCGAGAAGAGATCCTTATGGAGGCAAAGGAATGGAGGCAGGAGAAGGTAATGGAACAAGTCTATTTTCATCCATTGTGAGACGCGTTTTGAGATAGTTTCCGTAAAAGGAAGGATGAACACTTAAAAGATCTGACGAGATACCCAAACGTAAGACTCCACCCGGATAGATCATCGTGTTTTTTACGGATACAGCCAAAATGGTTTTTACGCGGACATTTCGACGTTTGGCGGAACTCTGGCTTCAGAGTAATTGAGGCGTGGAATATGAGCGATGGAATGGAAATTCGTTGTATTTGCGTAACCAGCAAGCTGCTGCTCGCGAGCCACGCGAGGCTCTGCAATGAAAATATCCAGAAATGTACTTCTATGTGAGGTAATGTTTTTTCTATAGATTTCAAAAAGGTTTATCGAGGAGCTTAAGTACGATACCACGTTGTGTGGTACGAAAAGCTAATTACTTTAGAAATTCGAATTAATTCCTTGAGAAATGTAGTCCAAGAGCTCAATCTAAATATGAAGATCGGTAGGAAGGATATGGGTGGTTTTATAGAATTTCATTCCTGAGTTTTAATAATCGATGCAGAGAGGGAAACAAAATTTGATTGGTAAATACTTTGAGTTGAATCACTCAGTTGAGATTATTCTCAACTGAGTGATTGAGACTTTATGAAACAACTTTATTCAAGGAAAAGTTTGATAGGATACTCAATTGGTTATAGCCGTTTGAAATGTTGCTAATTATTTAACCTGTTATCATTTATACATCTTTATGTTTTGTTACTTAATGTTTATACATTTTTATATGGTTATGAATTCTCTGCTGTGAATTATTTATGCGGTTCAGTGGAAGTGAAAACATATCCTGCTATAGAGTACAAAAATACATAATTTTTCCAAAAAATAACAGCAATTATATTTTGCGGTAAACTCTCGTAAAATAATCAATAATCCACTTACAGCTAACACCACTAGTGTTTACTTAACGAGACAAAAGGGGACCACATCCGAGCCCTACTCACCCCTCAGGGTTTATCCGCGCACGTACGGCATCCTGGCGGAATTCTAGCCATTGCGAGTGTTTAGTTTCCCGCTGAGAGGGATTGAGCAGAAGAAATAATGCATCTCTCATTCACTTTCTCAAGCAGAGCAAAGCGCCGTCCTCGAAAGTTAGCATTCCTGAGGAAGGATCGGGTGCAGAGCACGGTTCGTTTGCCTCCCCTTTGCATTCACGCCTCGACGCCCTCTTTTGGGAGCTGCTCCTGCGGAACGCCCGCAGCTGCCCTTTGGGACACCTCTATCCTCTTTCACAGGGCAAAAATTTTCGCCCCATTAACGAGCAATGAACGCTCAACCTAATTTATGTCTTAATATTTCATATCCTCTCCCTCTCACCCTTCCCTACAAGTGTTATCTTTCCCGCTCTCGTTTTTTTCTCTTTCAATCCTTCCAGCTCATCCTCCCTTTCTTTCGACCCCTGCTTCCCTTACCGTGTGTTGAAAACACTTTAATTATACATGTGTCTGCATATGTTGGGGAAGAGTGAAAATCGATTAAGATGCGATTCAATTATGGAACAATGGTTCAGGCAGGATCATTAAAGTACGGTATGGAAAAAGTCGGTTGCAGTAAAAACCTCTCTGGCACATCATCGTCTAAAGGAAGGGGAACACTCGGTAGATTATTAAGGGTCAATTTAGCCTCTGTGGAATAAAATGCAAATTCTGAAGCTGCGATTCTCTCTACCATTTCTTCTAATTTTCAACACAAAGTAATTCACGATATGGTTAACTTTTTCTAATCATGAAAATCTTAAATTAGTATACAAACATAATTTCTTCATCTATCTTCAGTATAAGGGACAGTTCAGACAAATTCTTAGGAATTGTCCTCTGCACCTAAGAAAAATCTGCCAAATGCCCATTGATTAGTGAGAAATGTCATTCATCGATTTCAAAGCAGATGGATTGCCATCGAGTTTTTGGAGTGGTAAGGAATTTCATTTTTATTCGATAAAGTTAAAATGAATATTTTTTGGCATAAATTATAAGTAAACTCAATTTTATAAGATATGTATTACAAGTAAACTAAAATGTTTTAGGACATAATTTAGATATATATTCAAGTAAAAGTAGTTATTTATTTTTACTGGGAAATTTCCGCACATTCAAAGGAGAATCCATGGGATTGATTGATTGATATCTGAGCTGTCACAATATACTGTTTACAACTCGGGGAACCCGTCCGCGTGTCGCTTCGCTTCTCTCGAAAGAGTTTCATAGACATCTGCAAACTGTTCTATCTCATTGGTTTTCGAAGCGAAAATTTGCGACTGAAAAATATAGGGAGGGTTCAACATTTCATTCTAATCATCTGCTAAGATGCACAGGTGGATTGATGTTGTACAAAATTATACGTAAAAATGTCTAGAAGTACACCACCAAGAACAATCCCTGTTATATTCACCATAGAGCTCGTAATTGCAGGAAGTGCCGTAAGGATTTGGAAAGGTACTTTCAAGATTCTTAAATAAGATTTTTCAAGTGCAATCTTAATTATTGGAGATCACAAATCCCAAAGAGTGTTTGTGATTTGACTGCAGATCTGGGGTCATACGACGTATGACTTTTTCGCATGTGTTAATCATTTAGGTTTTTCAGGAACACACGCTCATCAAGTAATTCCTTGCTTTTCTTATTAGTGATTTCTCAGATATTTTTCGTGTCCTCACCCTTACGCTCTGGAAGATTGCTTCCACTGAGATCCTCAATGTCTTTGCAAAAATATAACTCGATTAGGGTATAACACGGAGCTCTAATAGAGAACTCATTTAGGCTGAATGTTTCTAAGATTGCTTTAAATCAGGTGGATTTTCATAACATTTCAACAAATAGATAGAGAAAATGCACTAAGATTATAGTCATATTCAGAAGTGCATACAACGTAGTCACCTAAAATCGCCCTCTGGTTCTTTAAGATAGTTCTTTAAATTCTCTAGATCTACCCCAACCTTGGAGCAAGTATTTCATGTGTTGACAAACCTTTCTAAAAGCATAACCATCACTAAAAAGCAGACATTGATTTTTCAGGAATAAAAGCCTAAGACATTTTTTTCTCTTGTAGGTGCGTCCTGCATTTATCGTAGGATTCTCCATTCCTTGTAACTTCATCCATCGCGCTTGGCGTTGAAATTAACCTAGAATTCTGTTATTCTTCCCCTTTACTATTCGTAGAAAAAGAGTTTAGAAAACATCTCTAAAACTTTCAGGAAAAATTGATCACTGTATAAAAAAATTCCAACGCCCACCTTAAAAAAACTCTCCTGAACCCTCAGTAATCCGCAAAACCGCTAAAATTCCCGTTGAACATAAGACCAAAATAGATGCCGAAATGCGGTGCCGTAGCACGACAAACAAAAGCAGCGCGTTCGCAAACGTAGCGACTGAATTTATTTACTGTGGCTAACACATATTCCCTCTTCCCGGGCCTCCCCTTGTGCCCACAGTGTGGGCGGAGGCTGGAGACTTCAGGGACAGCGTGACGGCGGCTCCCGGGATGTCACCAATGGACCACCATCACCACGCACACCCCCACGCACCTTCCTCGGCCACGCACCCGCAGCTGACGTTTCCGGCGAGGAACAGGAACCGAGACCGCAAGGGTAAGAGAAGGAAATGTTGGACTAAAAAAGGGGACTCGACAATGAACGTGACGCCAGGCTCAGATGTAGGATTAACCGTTGGAATTTGTTAAGGTGCATGCAGCGACTTACGTTTACACTCTCGCCCTTAGGTTACGCGTAGGGGGTTCACCACCGCATGGACCGTCTATTAGCGCTATCAAAACGTGAGGACAGCGCAACCAGAAGTTACTATTCATTCTGGTCAGAGTTACTTTGTTGAGTTAGTTCGAGACGTCACGAAACTCACGTTCGGCGCTATAGTGTAAAAGGATGATCTAGTGTACAAAATAAGTTATTTTTAGCGATATAAGGCAAGATTTAGTCTCAACCTTGCCTTAAGAGAGACCTTATATTATTTAAACTATTCCATTACAATGAAATATTTTCGTTCCTGGTTGTTGGCGAGCTATTGAATACCAATGCATTCGACTGTTTCCTTACAAAAACTTGTACTTCTGCTTTTTCCGAAACGGAGGTCGAATTAGAATTGAAGGATCATCTCACGAAAGCCGCTCTACGAGAGTAAATACCAGGAAACGTGACTTATATTTTTTGCATGAGATGGAACCAAAATTAAGCACCATCGAAAGGAATCTATAATTGCACAATATGAACAAATGCAGAAGTAATCCCTTGCGGTTATGAAGGATTCAGCTACGGATTCACGCAAATTTATACAGCTTCAAGTTGCAATTGTAACGGAGAGTTTTACCGATAGAAGTCTTTGGGTACATCTTCAGAGAGATAGAATATTATTTTGTCTTTTTCTTTTGTATAGATTCTTTTCAACCGTCCTAAGGAAAATATTGCCAGGCAGATGTTGGAACTTTTATGAGAGACTTTTAGGATAGAAAGAACGATTAAAAGAGGCCGTTTGGACCTATATTTTTGCCAGATAAAATATGAAGGGATGACCTGTTTTTTCTTATGAATTAAGTTATGTTTTTTTCAGACGAATAAAAAAAATCGAGATAGATAATCGACTGATATTTGCGACGTAATGTTTAACCCATTCAAAGGATACTGCTTCAGAGTAAATTAGTATTGCCGTGTCGAAAAGAATTTAGGATGTTTGATTCTTTTGTGCCGATAATGTCTTGTAAATCTTGTTGAAATTCTGACTACAGTTACATGAGAGCGCTCATTTTTCAATACTTATATCAGGAAAAAAGACATCAGAGGAAGAACAAGAAAAATGAATAGTAATTTACTCATCTGGATTGCGATTTTTTCATGAAAGAATAATATATTGAACGACAGGAAAATGGAATTGGATATAGAATAACTTTGTGTTTGGGCTATAGTTCCCTTATATTTCTTGCTCTCATATACCCGCTACCTATACCATTATATTTTAAAATTAATACAGAATGAAGATAACTTAAAACAAAAACTTTAAATTGAAAACTGTACATGTTCCATGATATAGGAGTCGTTTATATGTTTCAAAATATTTCTTGGTAGCAAAGAACTAATATATCTTGCATGTAAAACTGATCTTAATTCTTGTCCAAAGGTGACATGGTTTTCCACAAGTTAAATATCGTATATTAAAAAATATTCCTTCTATGCAAGTACCTATTAATTTCGCTTCATCAAATGACGGTTGAAACATTTCACCATACACCGAAAATTAAATGGATTGAATGAGTTTAGCGTCACATATCATTCAATAACTAGACTATCATCACATTTGTGACAGCAGGAATCTAGGAAGTTACATAATTTCTCAGTGAGAAACTGCCACTGACAATGGAATATATATTTCTTCATTTATGCACGTTTTTACTTCTCTTAGAATAGCAATGCCTTGCGAAAGAAATTTCAAATAAATCCCGAATTTTTTACCAGCATAGTTTCGTATTCAGCCTCAGTCAGACAACAAGCGGTATCGCATTCAGAAACTCATGTTTTTCGTTGAAATATCTTTTGTTACCGTTCACAAAAATGCCTGCGGACCCCAAATGGTCGTTTGCCCGTAAATCCCTCTCTGTACTCGAAAATTAAATCTTTTAATCCTATAATAGCCGGTGAAAGCCGAAAAACGACGAAAGAGAGCTAAAGAAATTAAGAGGCGATATATTTACATTACGTGCTTGCTAAGCGGAATCGTGAATTTTATCGTCTATGAACGCTTTTAGAAAATGTCAAATTCTCATAATTCATACGTTTAATATTTGTGTTCGATTCAAATATGAATATGAAAACTAGAATTATCAACGTCCATTAACGCGGTAGTGAAATCTTCTAACGCAGAGTTTCGTTCAATTGAACGGTGAGACATTTCCTCTAATTGAAATTGTAGATCATTGTGTGTATTTGGGTAGAATATTCTCTAAGATTGGGAAAGTCAATTTTATATGTTTTGAAGGGCGGGCAAATGCAGGTGAATTAGTAGCTGTTATGAGTTGTTGCTGGTATGAGGTGCGTTCTTGAACGCCAGGAGAAGTCAGAAAAGGCAAAAATGTTTCTATATAACAATAATTGCAAGATTTATTTTTCTCTGGGATGCATTATTAGAAAAATTAAATCCTTAGAAATTAAAAGTACAAAAAATAACTTACTGTGTACGTGAACGTGAAGTGAACGTGAAGAAACCCATTTTAATATACATACTTGAAATTTGAGACATTAAAATGAAAATTTGGAAAGAAATTTTGATTACTTAAAGCATGAATGTATGTTACAGGAGTGGACGCCAAACATTTTCAACCAACCGCCCAACTTTGTACTGCACTATTTCACCAACGCACACTGATGTTCCATTGCATCAATACAGCGCTATCACAGTAATGTCACAGAACAGCATTAATAATAATGACAATGTTTATTTTTATTATTATTTAAAATATTCTGAAATATTTACACAATGCAGCCAAATATGGATGCTTAAACTGGTCTACGTCAATAGAACGAAAATGAAATTTTCTGAAATATCGTGCTCCAGAGACAAACAATGCTAAAATAAGTCAAATACAATAATGAGAATAAATTCAAGAATTTTTTCAAACTTCTATATTATATTAATGATTTATTTAACATCATTAATCTTATAAAGTCTTTTCGCGAGGAACTTTTTTCTTCGTCCTATCGAAGTGCATTTGAATTTCCATAATTGTGAATTATCACTCCTTATTGGCCTTGGATGTCTATTTTACCATCTAGAACTTTCTGGTTAATGAAATATACATTTAGATACTTAAAATACCCATAAGGGGGCGTTAGGGACCAGATTGACGACCATTTAGTTACAGGAAAAGATCCTGGATTATAAGATGTATAGAAGCATCCGCCTCGTTGTATTAAACCGAAATTTGCATATATTGCCATAAAAATGTCGGCTATTTTTAAAAGTTAGAATACATCATAGGAGCAGCGTTTGTGGTGTAATTTGTAAATGCACAACACTAAATATATGTAATTCGGAACGGAGACAACCTGACTGATAAAAAAGGGCCTTTTAACGTTTGTGAGGGCAATGGGAGAGGTTTAGCGATGCAGAATGACGGAAAGGCTGCATGGTAAGAATATATATGGTACCGAGTTACTCGGAGATGAAGAAGAATAATAAATGGATGAAGTTCATATAAAAAGAGAAAATAATTGAAAATATGCATAAATGTGATTGAAGTGAAATATGGAAACTAGGTTAGGAAAGTATGGAGGGAAATTGTAAATAAAAGAAGGCACCAGAGCGCTAACCCTGAAAGGCTGTACCTAGAGTGATTGCTATTTCGCGCTATCAACAGAGAACAAATTAAACGACAAAAGAAACGCGACATTACCTTTCTATACGACTGGAGTATTAGAAACTCAGCGATAAGGAATCGTATCAATTCGTGCTCTCTATAGTGAATAAGCGACATTAACAATACATGACCCATTTATGTCTCCCAAAATCTCAGTCCCGTGTAATAAATTCCCTCCTCTATAATCAGAATCCGCTCTTCCGGGAGTATTTTCCGCGCCCATTGATTCTTTTTTAGCGCCGGCGATAAGGTGGAGCCCTTTAGTTTTATAAAGCGATTCGTCCTCGCGTGAATAACGCTCAAAACTAAATCTTCACAACGGCCCGAATGTTAAAAACAAGGAAAGGAGCCTCGTCGTAAAACATCCTATACATATTAAACTCCATTATTACGGGATAAAGAGGGAGAAAAGACCGCTAAAACTTTAACGACATTTATAACAGGCCAGCTGTATCTGGCGAAAGTCGTAAAAAAGTGGAAAAGAAGCCGACCCGTAGTCCCTCTCCCTTTTTACATCTTCCCTCTCGTCACCCTTCTTTATATTTTCGTTTGTCTTCTTCGAGTCTTTCATCCAAAATGTTACTCTTCCTCCAGCTGCTTGCTCTTTTCCATATTCACAGACGCAAGGTCACGCGTTCGGGTACTCTATATTTTTGAGATATCGAGGGCTCAGTGCTCTGGATCTAATACTGAAAGTCAAGTCTAACGTTTTCTTCATAAAATTAACTGTAGATATCAATTTTGGTGATTGCAAACGATGATAAACGCTTTATGATGGATTACTGATAAATCCAACCGAGAAACACTGTCCCTCTGATTATTTTACCAAAGAGAAAAATGAATTTTATCCTAAACATCATTGAGAGATTGACATTTATGACTGGCCATATTATCAGATTTTATCAGAAATCAATGGGAGATCAATCAAAAAAATGAGAGATATGCTGCAGGTTATCGGATACTCAACCATTCTTTTAGTATTCTTAATGGATAATAAAAAAATATTAAGTAAGAGGAGTTACTCTGAAAGATTTTTAAAACTATCTATGTGTAAGCATATTGTTAAATTTAAACATTAGTAAATTAACACTCACGCATCCTAAATCCGATTGCATGTACCCTCCACTGAGAATCGAACCCGGGACCGCTTTCACCGAGGTCAAATGTATTGCCCACTTGTTTTTCCGGAGGACCCAGATGATAAAAGAAAACTAGTTCAACCTAACAATTTTCGATTAAAGGTCTTTTCCATATTCGCAGATGCAAGGTCATGCATTCGGGTACTCTATATTTTGGAGAAATCGAGGGCTCTTGATCTAATCCTGAAAGTCAAGTCTAACGTTTTCTTTATAAGACTAAATTTAGATTTGGTGATTACAAACGATGATGAACGCTGCATGAAGGATTGATGAGAAGTTCAACCGAGGAATACTGTCCCTGTGATTATTTTACGAAAGAGACGAATCGTTATCTTAGGGGTTTCTCTGGGTTTCTTAATTATTCCATTAATGAAGAAAATGTCTGCCATTATTATGATTTATTATTAAAATTTTTACCTCTTGGATAAGGAAATATTATATGAGAAAATCGTACATTTTGAAATGCATAGTACGGTAAGTTATACGAATATATCCACTTTCTAGTCTTACATTATGCTGGAATTTCTCAAATCTCTTAAGGAACTTCTTCGGTGTTCATACGTTGACTTACCTGCTTTTTTCGAGGCGTTTAAATAAATTCCTTCTTATATTTTGGTTTCTCGGTACAGCTTTCATTCCGATTTCCACAGCTGAATGTTGGCAGCCATGTTTTCCCGAGAGAGGTGGGGCAGAAAGTTAAAACGGGAGAGGCTGGAGGCGTGTCCCTGGATCAGATACGAAGGAACACCCGCCCGCCCCCTCTTCCCTTCCCCCGCCCTATTTCCCCTCACACACACACACACTCTACTCTTTCAATCATTCCCCTTCATCCTCCTTAATACTGCCGTCTTCCCGCTACAACTCCCGAGCTCTTGATCACTCTACCGCCCCCTACCCAACCTTCCCTTTCCTTCTCTTTCTTTTTCCAGTTTGTATCTATACCGTATCTCCCGGATTCCCACTGTTTTTCCTCCCGCTTCGCCCTTCTCACTTTATCACTCTCTACATCTCATTTGTATCCGATTGTCACCGCGCATGTGTTTTTCCTCGTGGCAAATTATTCCCTTTTCCAAAAGGTTCACATTCCACCCTTTTTATACTTCAATTCTATCTTTCCACGTCTCCTTTATGCGCTCCCTGCTCGTGTTCTACTGCGGTGCTTCTACTTCTTCCTCTCATCTCTCTAGTTTCGTCGGAATTTCCAAGGAATCTCGGCTAGATTTCGAGAACCGTTTTGCCGTGTGCTAGCTTGAATACCTTTACTTCATTTTATGTAACCGTTTCTCGATTGCGTTTATTCAAAGAGAGGACGTATTGAATATTGCGAGTGCAATCGTGTAATTTGATGAGTCATACACTAAAAATCATAAAAATAAAACATATTCAAATGTAGAAATGGAAAACCGTAACTTTGTACAAGTTCTACGAAATATTTATTTGTACGACATGTTTCGACTCTCAGAAACATCACAGGCACTCTGTGATTTTAAACACAAATATATATTTCGCACAAATAAATATTTCGTAGAACTCGTACAAAGTTATTAATTTCCATTCCTTTAATGGAGTTTCACAAAATTACGGATTCAATGCTTGATTATATTCTAATGACAATAACATCAATTTGTATTATTGTGAAGATGGAATTCCACAAAATATCGCTTACCAAGATTAATTTTATATTCTAATGTTTAGGGAAACCTAAGTGGCGAGTCATGGAGGCGATTCCCCCATCCCGTATTGATTTTACAAAAAGTGCAATTTGTTTTGGGATTACCCCCTTGGCAAGTTTCTAAATCCGTCCCCATTCAAAGATAATGCCATAAGATTGTATTTAGGCATGAAGTGTATACGCAACGAATGATGATTAAAGTGTAATTTTTCAGATGAAGTAAGTAAAGTTGAGATGAAAGAATAAAAACTCGAAATTTAATCAATTCTGCTTGTGTTGATGTATGGTATACTGCATTTTATATTAGTGCTCTCATCAAGTTTTCAGACAGTCCCAAGGACATTCCTACTGGTTTGACAATATTATAATTTCATGAAAGCCTTCCCAAGCTCTTTCTCGAATAAAATGTCAGATGCCATATTATGAATTCAGGCTCTGTTTTAATTATGACCGCAATAAAACATAGAGGAATTGTAGAAAATTAGGTGATGAGAAGTCTAAGCTATTTCCGGATGTATTTTGAACAGTTGGATGTAAAATTATAGCTAATTGTAAACAAAATTTTGTATAAGCCTAAATTAACCAATGAAAGAAAATGTACTGGTATTATTTCACATATCCGAAGCTATTAATCAATTTATGTTTGAATTTTAATACTTGTAATCGATCTATTTTCGAGGTACAAGCGTATGCAGTAGTTCTGTAACATACTTAGAGAGTGAGTATAAAATAAAAAATGAAGCTAAGTGCAGAATTGAGAAATTGTAGGTCTCAACCTATTTGAGATTACCAGTTCAATACTATGTAAGTATGTGAATTAAACATTTTAATATCCCAATTGAAATCCACCCAAACATTTATGATCACCTCGTTATTCTATTGTGCTCGAGACGTACACCCCTTTGGTTAGGTAAGTAGCACTACATTTTTTCCACTACCATGTTGAAAATAAAATTGAGCAATTAAATGTCCATATATACATCCGACAGTGAGTTTCACTTTCGAGTAGGGGCTATTCATTCTCAGAATTAAACTCCGACGAAGAAAGAATCTCGCCCAACCTACGCGGCTGCTTTAATTCTCTCGCTGCCGACTCCGAGGCTTTCACTTCTGATACTCGTCCTTAGCGATCGCAACTCTTATCTCCTCCCTTCTCCTCAGCATCAATGGAAGATGCCCAGTTTATGTTGCGACTCCCTCTATATCTCACTACTCTTTCCTCGCACCGCGACGCAGGATTACTTGACCGCACAAACTCTGGGATCAAAAGTAATCCTTAAGCTTCGAGGATGTGTTCCAGCTGCTAATACCGATGGAAAGCGAAGGACTTTGCCGGATGAAGGGTGTTTAGATCGTTAAGGCGGTGATTTATTCCCGTGTGGCGTTATTTCTCCGACCAAAGCGTTTGTCAGGTGGCACCGCTAGGTAGCGTTGGATGCGAAACCTAAGATGGATCCCGCAATCACAACATTCGGGAGGAATGCACTTTGAGCTTATTCGATCAGAATGGATGTAATGCGGTCACACAATTGAAGACTTGACTAGTTGAATGCATGTTCTTGCAAAGTAGCGCACTGCCGTGTCTTACAGGTGTCTTTATAAAACCATACCGCGGTCTTACATGCAAGTTTGTCAGTAAGGTCATCATACCGAAGATGGTTGAACCTTCATCCCATCCATTGTTAAGCTACTAAAAGCTTTGGCTTGGAAATGAGGCTTACTATTTGAAATGAGGAGTGAGGTATTTCTTCCTTGCTTTGCACACTCAGATTCGATGAATGAAAAAAGTCTTCTTCATTATGGCACAAGAAATCATCGAATAACTTTACATTTTGTAAGGAAATAAATTTTAACGCGGCTGTTAACGAATTAGAATCTAAAAAATGAATTTAGAAGCGTTTTAAAACTCCTAAGGCTTTACATGACATTCAATAGGGATTACCAAAATAAATGCCGTTTTTTATCTTCACTAATACCTCAGTTTCTCTCATACTACCACATGTAAGAACTATATTGAAACACGAGTGAATGAAAGATAAAATTTTCTATATCTTACATCGAAATAAATGCAAAAAATACTCCATTCATCAAAATGGTGCTTTCAGGCTTCTTTTATGGCACGTCCTACTTATCCATTCTTTGCATTTGAATCTAAATCCATTTCGTAAGATGTTTATTTCCGGTTGGGTTTCTCGGATTGTCACTGTTTTCTTGGTGAAGCAATATTCTTGGAAAGAAAGAGAGAGCGCGGCTATTTAAAGTTAGAAAAGTAGGAAAGAAAATAATATAATGACAAAAGACTTATGCCAGGAATGTCGTAAATTGACACGGAATAGATCTCGAATTAGTGCCGTTCCAATGCGACGCTTTTCACTCCGAGGAAAACGGAAAGACAAAGAAAATCATCAGAGCAGTTTATATACCTATGCCTACCATACATCCCGTTTTAACCGGGACTGTTCCTGTTTTAACGTATGATCCCGGTCATATTTCCTGGAGTCCCGGCTTCTCGAGAAGCCCGTAGAAAGAATATAATGTAAAACTAAGAAGATTCCAACGGTAGACATAACAACAAATGTGCATAAATTAGTGATTTTGCACCCTCAAAGAGTGTTTTTAAATCTTATGAAATTAATTCAGACAAAGGTTTTAGGTTACGTCCCGGTTTTATTCCGATTTTAAACGCTTCAGAATTTGGTAATTCCCTGATAACTACACATAGAATATGGTGACCATACCTATACCTATATAAAGCTACCGAAGATGGACAAAATTCATTTCCTGCTGGAAAACCTTTACTGGTTATTTTCAAGAAATTCATAATTAGCGGTTTCCACCGTGATTATTTTGGTATAAATGCCAAATTTAAGAAAACGCTTTTGGGGATGGGTTTTAAGTTCTTGCAAAGAATATTATAAGATAATATTCAATCAAGTTACGTAAAATTCGTGATAATATATCTATGATGCTAAATCCGAAAAATTACATGTTAATTTAGTTTATATTTTGGGGATAAATGTTAGAATTAATTTTTAAGCTCGAATGAAGTAATAATGATGGCAGATCAAAAGAAATAATAAACTACACTTCAAAGGGAAGTCAGGACTTGACAAGGCATAACAAATGAAAATCTTCTGACGACAAGTGCTGCTCAGAGAAGCTGTGGGAGGATTGCCACTGGCAAGAAAACATTCTAGCAATTTCCGCAGATTATTTTAGCGTCGATATATCGTCCATGATGTCCTTTGAACTTAATCCAGGGTTTAAAAGGTTCCTGTAAATTACTTAGTAGATAAACTCCCAAAATAATTAGAGATTGTTATGGCGAAAGCTATTCAAATTCCTATGGAGAATTTCACTTCTTAGTTTTGTGACTCATATCATTTGCTGTCTTAAGCATGCGGAACTGTGAAAAGACTGGTATTTCACTCAACACCAAGACGATTCTCATCTTAGTGCGAGGGAACACGAAGTAGGGACTGTATGTAAGCAGAGTAATAGAGAAAGAAATAGAGGGGGAGGGTGTGGAGAATATGGGAGAGAAGGGAATTCGACCAATGAGAGGAATGAGGAGTGGGAGGCATCTAAAAATGGACTCGGAAAACAGGGAGGCGAGGGTTGAGGATAAAAAACGATTCTAGGGCCCCAGGGAGAATACAGTTCTGTAGAAGCAGGATTCCAGAAATGCGAAAGAGGGAGACATGGCAAAAGTTGGAGATCTACCCTTCCTGCTCTCGGATAAATATTTTGACCAATGAAATGACCAATGCCAATAACAGTAGTAGCATTACTGTTAAAAGTGCTTCGACAGCTAAGGTCATTCCGCACGCAGGCCCCCACCGGGAATCGAACCCGGGATCGCTTTCAACTAATCTAACGCGTTGCCCATTTGGCTATTCAGGTGACCAATATCAATACAAATGTTAGAACAATAGGAACGTCATATCAACATCATACCGATACCAATATGAAACCATGCATGAAGCGATAATTATTCTGTACGGCTCCTCTTTCTACCAGCTAATTATGAAGGCCCATTCAGAAATTTTCTTATACGCTTAATGTACTCTCATAGTACTATCACTAAAAAATTCCAATACTTACCATAAAAACTGGACTTACATAAACTACAGTATTTATACAGTTTGAAGACCCTTTCCTTAGGACTTCCTAAGGAAACTGATTTGGTTTTGAATTATAAAGTACACATATTTGTCAAAATCCACTATATCCGCCTCAACTTTGCGGTAACTGTTCATGATGAAAGAGGAATAAAATAACTTGTACAAGTAAATAAATACTTATCAATTCAAATTCAATATCAATAAAAATTTTAATGAAGATCCTTTTGGCAGATAACCTAATATATAAGCCTGAAATATGTAATTAAAAATTACGGCACAGTTATAAACGGAAATAACCAGAGCATGCAATGTAATGGGAATAAAGGATTTTGCGTGCATTGCAAGACGAAATCCCACTTCTTTGAAATCCTGGAAAGTAATGGGAAGAGTATCATCTTAGATTGTAGTACTTTCGGTAATGTGATTGAAGTTAAACATTTCCAAGTATTTCCAACAAGGAGAGTATATATTTCAGGCGATTCAGATTCCGATAAAAATTGGTAGTTCGGCACACTTCGAGACCAGAATTACGAATTAACTCCCAAATAGGGTTTTATGAGCAGTAGTTTCCCGAAAAAAAGGCCTTAAAATATTACATTAACCTCATAATTGTAAATGTAGAGCAGCCAATGAAGATGTATCGCCTAAAATACTGGCATGTATAAGTTGCTGATTTTTTGGCATATAAAAATCGTCAATTAGACACCAGAAAAAAAATAAATATCTGACCTACCAAAGGTTTGATTACATCTACATCTACACAATTACCCTGCAAGCCGACTTTCACGTGTGGTGGGGGGAAATTATGGGTTCGAGCACAGAAAATTCAGAAATTCCTATTTTCTTCTAATAAGAAAAAATTATGCCGATTTACAAAAAAAACTTTTGATGAACTTCCTAAGTAAACAGGATCGATTTTTACATTACTAATTCACATTCTCTAATTAAAGTCCTGATGACAGGCCTGTAACCTTCCGGGAAAGGCATGAAAAGAAATAAAAGGGAAGAAGAAAGGGGAGGGACACCCATGGCTTAGGATTTTATATATTTCCAGGAAGTTCATCAAAAGTTTTTTTTTAATAGTCACTATGCATTCTTATGAGTAGAAAAACCGGTACTTCTTTAAGACTGACTTTAACATTTCTAGATAACAAATATTGTCTTAAAAAATCTTGATTAATGTAGAGTTTGAACCTTCCATTCTTTTTTCAGAAGACGATTAAGCAGAAAGTAAAATTTCGTTGAGGTTTTTCAACTATACCTAGTTAATCTACTGTTAATAGAGAAATGTAGCGCTGAAAAGTTTTCAGAAATCTAAGAAATTACGAAATATTTCGTCATAAAACCGAAAATTCGTTCTCACGATGGCTTTAAACATTTCATGGAAGAAATTCGTATAGTAAAATTTACAGTCATAGGAGAGGTCTGACAATGATAATTATTCGTCGAAACCTGATCATTAAAGACATTTTCGTGGAAAGAGTACTCGTACAATACCTCTCTTCATTTTACGAAAAATTCATAGGTTAATGAAAAACAGCATAGACTCTGAATTCATAAACGCTTTCCGTATGATGGAAATCATATAGCTAAAGAGGACGTAGGTTTCCCCGCTTTTCTGAATTGTATAACTTTTTTGGGTCAAATAGAGACAAACACGATTAAAAAATTTGGAAAATAAGTCATTAATCGTAGCATTAGGAAGTGTGGCCATAAATAATCGCCCTCCGAATAATTTCAGAGAAATGTACAAAATGAGCTAGAATCAGGATGCGGAGAGGTTCACTCTAATTCCGACGTGATTAATTGCGACTGGTTTTCTTAAAACGCGGAGCCGGGTAGAGATATTTCACCAAAAGCGAGAATTAATCTTAAACGAGCCTAGCTCTAGGCTAGACGTCACCTAAAGCCAAAGAAACTGAAAGAGAAAGATTGTCGTTCGACGTCGTCTGCCCTCGAATAAAGTCTCGTTTCGACGCTCCCCTTCTCTCGACGTCGGCGTCTGCGTCCCGACGCCCTCTCCTGCAGGAACCCAGCTGCTTCGATACAGCTTTCCCTAACATTCAGGGGCGACTGTGTGGCTTACCAGATGCACGACTCCAGGTAGTATATTATCGCCTATTCCACTGCTATATAACCTGGCGTCAGTCGCGGAATGTGCTACGCAAGTTTTTAAGACGATAAGATATGTTATATTGAATGTATTAAGCATTGTCATGCTTATGTATTCATCATCATCGATTATATTTTTTAAAGTATTGTTTCTCTAGTTCCATATGCTTATTTGCGCGTGTTATCTATAAAATTATATCTAGGTGTCATGGATGTATCACGTACGTATTTTTATGTAGGTTTCTATGTTTTCATAACATTTTTTAGCGAAAGTTGGAGTAAGTTGCAATACAATACAATTTTGACAATCGATACAAAACGATTTTGCATTGTATCGATTGAACGTTTTTATTAAATTACTTAGTAGATAAACTCCCAAAATAATTAGAGATTGTTATGGCGAAAGCTATTCAAATTCCCATGGAGAATTTCACTTCTTAGTTTCGTGACTCATATCATTTGCTGTCTTAAGCATGCGGAATTGTGAAAAGACTGGTATTTCACTCAACACCAAGACGATTCTCATCTTAGTGCGAGGGAACACGAAGTAGGGACTGTATGTAAGCAGAGTAATAGAGAAAGAAATAGAGGGGGAGGGTGTGAGAGAATATGGGAGAGAAGGNAAATGCGGTGAAACCCGTAATGAAAATTATTATTATTAACAATTCAATTGTTTGTATTTTGTTGGGTAATCCTTTTGTAGTACTTCATTCTGTAGCAATTCCTAGCATTAACACTAACACTAGGAAAAGGGTATAGGTAACTTTGGACGTGAAGCTGTACACCGAGGAAAAAAGGCCCTTGACTTTGTAGTCCCTTTCCTACAAAGTCTCTTAAAGAGGCTTGAGAATATGTTCTGGCTCGATAACTTAATTGGTTAGAGCATCTGCCCGGATAAGGGGAAGATTCCAGGTTCGAGTCCTGATTCATTCACATTAACCATTACGTGCCGTTCAAATACCTCTACAATCCCTTGCTTCCAATACTCTCTTCAAGCAGATTATCGTGCCGTAATGCGTGCCAATTTGTTTCCTCTCGTTTGAACCATATTTTCCATTGCCTTCTAAGAAATTTTCTAAGCTTTAAATGCATCACTATCTTCAAAACCTCTCCTGCCAGGCATAGTACGATTCACAACCTGCTTATGAAATTTCATAAGTGGGGTATATAATAAGGAATGTATCACCCGCGTGGAATCTAGACTTATCCTGCGCTAAATATTCATTTAGGAATTTCGCATTTTCGCATAACTGTTTTCACGCAGGTTATTTATACCAACAAACTACAGTGTTAGTACAGCGTGAGTGAAAACATAAAAATATCATAATAATTCGTGCATGCAAGAGAATTAAAAGTTATTAAGCGATTGAAGAAGAGAAATTTTGTCAAAATAAGGAAATTTTAATGGGCGTCTGTGTAACATCTTCAAGAAATTAAACCTACATACCTGCGAAACAAGGTTCTAAGATCGAAATATATTTAAAAAAAAAACTTCGGAAAAATTGATGGGCGGGAATAAAATTTTAATCGAGTTCAATCACGGCCCCCTGATTGAACCGTAAAAGGTCTTTTCTAGACTGGTATTATCGTAAGTTTACCATGTGGTACAAATAAGCTTGTCATGTAAAGAAACCGCATTTCCATCTCTTAATTACTGTGCAAAGGATTTATTCTGGAATGTTTTCATATTGACATTATTATCCAATCGTTTGAGTCACAGTGGTTCTCACGCTTTCATTCGAAAATCTCAGGCACGCAGATACCAATGTCTCCGTTTCCAACATCCACGTTCTTGCGCATCTCAAATCAACTTCTTTTCCGCGTGAAACATCGAAAGATGAAAGTTCACTTCATCCTCTTGACAGTCTTTATCCATTACCACGCGACTCTCCTTAAAATTTATGGAGTTGTAGGAGACAGATTGCTACTTAGTACAGGTAAGAGGTCAATCTCTGGCAGTTCGAGAGCTAAAGTTTATTTCCGCTTACTTCCGAATTATTTCCTTTAAACTGGTAGCGGTTTCGCAGATCGCAGAGGCTTCAGCGCCATGGTTTCAGAAAAGTCAGTCCATTGAACTGAGTCTGGTTAAACAACTAGCAATAATTTTGTTCGTTCCAATGTTTTAACTATTAAAAATAAAATCAACTGCTTGGGCCGTGACTTCGTGGTACGATAGGACTTCATGAAAGAATAAGAGAAATCAAAACTTCTACCAACCACAATATGGATTACAAACAACCATGGTTTCGACTCGTTGGATCATCATCAGTACACCACCATGGTAATGGAGTCATCATCACCTGATGATGACTATAACATCACCTGATCATGACTCCATAAGTTGAAAGCATGCTCGTTTCTAATAAATATTGTGGTTTTGACTTTTTCTTGCTCCGTTTAAATTAATAAAAATCGAATACATTTGAGTCCTCATTACATTTATCAGGGAGTGTTCTTGATGGAGAGGGTAGTAAACGTAAATAAAACATAAAAAGAAAAAAAATCTTACAAAAGCTCTCACTCATAGTGTATGGAAAAGTATACGATAAAAAGAAAATGCTGATATTAAATGGAACATTCCATACACGAATAAAATAAATCTCACGTGATATTTGGTGGAAATCCATCTCCATAACCTACTGTATTAAGTACTGAGTCGCCTGACGATAACGTAAATCCGTCGAAACCCGGTCGAGCTAAATAAACATTTAAAGGGATAGTAAGAATCACCTCCCTTACTTTTACTGAATTCCAATCGCGATTTCCGTAAAAATTACGTTATAGTCATCTTATAGACACGGTGCAGATGCAATGGATTTTTATCCTTTAACGTCAACTCATATTAAAGGTGCAATGATTTCCACCGCGGAAGAGTGGTTCATTTGATTAATTCAGAGGCGCCGCTACGCCGCTTAGTTCTCATTTCTAGACTTCCAAGCTCGTAATTTTTGGAGCAGCACTTTACACTTCACGAATTCAGGCCCCGATTTACCCTGGGAACGTGCTAAAATCCTCGTGAAACATGAGTTGCAGTCTCGTAGGCGCGTGAAGGGATAGTTAAACTTGTTTAGCCCCCTTTTCGGGTCTCCGTTTGCCCAATAACGCTCTTCTAGAGGGGCCTTGTTTGCTCTCCGCGGAAGGAAAAAAGACTTTGCCCTCGGCTTGTTTCGTTGTAGGACACGGATGTCTATTTGTTGACCCTGTTTGCGAAACCTCCTCCTTTTTGGCACTAGTTCTGTTGCGAGTAGACACAGAAATGCCGACATCGCATAGCTATGGGCGTGTCGGACACTATCGATCAGCGAGGGAAGCAGACGGTTAGAAGGTGCGTGAGTGTGTGAGCGTGTCAGTGTTATAGAAAGGGATATGTGTGGAGGCGGGAAGATCTGAAGGGGAAGAAGATACGGGAGGAAGGATGGTCGATAAGGAAGAGGCGGTTATCTTCATAGGAAGACCGCAATAGGACGAGGTTTGTTGTTCCTGGGGGTGGAAAGGGGAGATGGTGTTGGGAGTAAGGGAGAGGATGGGTAGGTAGGGGGTTAAGGAGTAGATGTACTCGCTCGAAGGATGGTCGGTTCGCAAGTTTCGATAGATAAGTAACGACGGTTGCTATGTGAGGATTGCAGAAATGGAATATTTAGGAGTAACAGCCAGGTAAGTCTTTTGAAGGCGAAAGAGTCCTTTGGGAATCGAATTTTAGGAATGTCTTGTATCATAATCGGTACTTGGTCAAAAGTTTAGGAGTAATTTTGGTAAAATTTCAAAATTTGTATTACTTTGAACATTTAAAAAACCCCTAATACCCAAATTATTTGAGGCAAATTTTTTACATTTAAATATAAACCCTGATAGCAGCCAGTCACCCGTGGCAGGGAGTAAAAGCACCGATAAGTATAACTACTATTTACTTCTCTAATACTTCGCGGGAAAAACGACCAGAAGTAACTATCCGTCCTGGCAATCACTTCCCTGAATCGATTCTTGGTTTTCTCTCGGAGCCGCGCACATTGCTAACCGGAATAACAATATCAGCTATCTCGTCGATGAGATCTGTAGCGACTAACTTTTCGAAAAGCTTACGTCGGTAATCAAGTCTTCTATCCCTAAGCGAAGTCCACTCGAAGGATTCTATCATAACCGAAACACTATTGTCGAATTTAAAATCTCCCTTGACAAACCTAGCCGCTCTACGTTGAACCATCTCAACATTGGAGACTAATCTTTCGTGAGGATCCCAATATTGCACAGCAATACTAGAGAAGAGGTCGAATTAAGACTGTTGGAACGAAATAGGAAATAAGGAGGATTTGTTGAATGAAAACACAGTTCTAACACAACGAAGATATTTATATCATTTACTAATCCACAATGTATAAGTTTCGTCGGCGACTAGTTTTGGCTTCAAATTCCATCTTCAAGCCCATAATGAAGATGGCTATTACTTGCCAAAACTAGTCGCCGACGAAACGTACACACTGTGGATTAGTAAATGTTATAAATTCCTTCGTTGTGTTAAAACTGTGTTTTCGTTCAACAAATCCTCGTGATGTTAAGATTTTACAAAGTGACGGCCTCTTTCGTGATTTCTTTCAATAGGAAATGTTTACGTCATATTTTCCTTCGTGGTAGCTAGCACTGGTGGATATTTATTTATGTATCACATACAGCATAAAAAGCCAATTGAAAGTGATATTTATAACAAGTAAGCAAAAAAAAAAGACTACCAAAACAGCAACAATAGTCTTTAGGTTCCGAGCTGAGCTCAGAAGGAATTTTTATAGAATCGTGCGCAAAGGGAAGAGTTGGAAAATAAATAGGTGACAAAGTAATCTGAACCCCAAGATACTCTAAAGAGCAAAACAGCTGACATACAGGCTTCAACGTTCATGTTCCAACCCTTCCTGATATCTTTCGTATTTTCTTAGTTATTATTTTCGTTTAAAACAGCTTCCTATGAAATCCCGCAACTGGTTGTTGCAAATGTTCTTCTCCAGACTTTATTAAATGATTCATAATGACATTTATAGAATTATTATCATAATTTATGGACCATTTTCATCACCTGTGATCGTGTTTTAACAACCCTTTTAACCGCAGATTGCTGTTTGGGAAAAAGAAATGAAACACCTGTACACCCTGAAATAATGACAAAGCTTTCCTAAATGAATTTTTGTTTTTCAATGATCGTATTCACTGATGAGTCATAAGGTGAAGCAATGGCTAGTGAAACTATATTGTAAAATTAAGTCTCCTGTAAATTGTTTCAGTAGGAAACTTAAGATATTTATCTTCTTCAATTGACACGTCTGTCAATGAAAATTATCAAAACCCAAATCTCGTTAGCCAGAGAAACAATGATTATAATGCTGATGTTGCAGACAACGCAATGAACAAAATTGTGCTGGGCTAGACGTTTCAATCGACTCTCTGATCATCATTTTAAAACATCGAAGAACAGATTTTTTAATCAGCGGGCCAAGGTTATGTATACGTATTTCAGGAAACTACAAGGTTTTTCGAAACTCTCATTCTCGAATTCTTTACGAATATCATATCTTTGAATTATTCTGAATGTAATGCATAATGCAATTCCTGATCATTTACTAACAGTTAATTACTTACGCCGCTAACTTCCTCGCGAAAGGAATGAGGTTGCACTATATCTGGCACATCGACCGTAATTTCGGCACCATTCTTTTGTAATGTAATTCTGATGTTTTGAAACCATTTTATTGGTATGAGGATATATAAATTAACTTCTCAATTATTATTTCAAGTCGAATTTCATTTTACTTAACTCATTCTAAAGAAGTAGGAACGATCACTTCGTATTTACTGTGTTCTCTACAATCTCTAGTGTTGTCTAATGTTCTCACATTCTCTGAACTATGAATGAAAAGAAGAAAAGTTCCCTGAACCATATCCTAGCGCCTGAAAAACCTCAAAATACCATTTTTTTAATTTAAATATTACAGTTATTTATATTATGATCTATGGCTTTGTTAGAGGAAAAGTTGCTGCCGAAGGTGGATGATTTTTTCGTTTCTCGCGTGAGAAATTTTTTCGCAGCCGAAATCGAGAGAGAGATTTGCAGTTTCTTCAGATGACTATATTGGAAGTTTTATTATCTTCAAGATTCGTAGTAAAGCGGTCGTTACGGAGTCGGACCATGAAAGACTGTCATTATCCTTCGACCGTGTTTTCCGAAGCTTTTACTACCCTTGGACCGTTGGAATTAGTTCTGCTACGGAATCAAAAGTGTGTAGTATTTGTTTATAGCTTTGTGACACGCACATTAGAACTTGAAATTAAATGAAGGATTGGATCGATTTTGGTCTATTACAACAATTTCAGATATTCCACTCCGTGGACGATTCGCAAAACAACGAATTGCTCAATAGAACATGTTTCTCTCATGAGAGCATAAGCTCCTAATTTGTTTTCGTTTCGATTTTTCGAAATAAAAAAAACCTGTTTTGGTTTTGATTTACTCTTGTATCATTCGTTATCGTACCACTTCTGTCAAGGCTCTTACTTCAGTTGTGGCTCAATTAATAGGGCATTAATGTCGGCTTCTGATTTTGTCTCGGCTTAAGCTCGGCTCCTTTCCGATCAAACTTTCCGATTTTTCCGGTATGGTTTATCAGGTTCGATGACCTGCTTACCATGCGCAGGAATTTGGCCAGAGAGGCAAATTTTCTTCTGAAGTAAATGTGAACGGATTTTGGCACATATCTCCTAATTCTATGAATGTAGAGTGTCAGGAGGGGGCTGCGGAGGGCCCCGCGTACATTGGGGCCATTTCTCTTTTCTCACGCAGCGCCTCGTGCCCTCTCATCCGCAGAGACGTCGGGTTCCGGCGGAGGGATCATCGTCAAGTCGGAGTCGTCTCCAGGGGGCGGCGGTTGCGGGGGCAGCGGGGGCGGTGATTCGGCGGACGGCGGGACGGAGGACGGGAGCGGGAAGGGCGGCCAAGGGAGCGAAGGGGGAGGAAAGGGAAAGAAAAGACAACGGAGGCAAAGGACTCACTTTACGTCGCAACAGCTGCAAGAACTAGAGGCCACGTTCGCGAGGAATCGCTATCCGGACATGAGCACCAGAGAAGAAATCGCCATGTGGACCAATCTGACGGAGGCGAGGGTCAGGGTGAGTAAACTTACTATCTTTCATTTCTGTTTAATTACTGTTAATTTTGCTACTTTCGTGGACGTAATGAAACCGTGGTCTTCCGTTATATTTGGAGACAGCGCATGTTTTCAGTTTATTTGGAATATGATGATGAGTTGTTCTCCTTCGTTAAAGTCGAAGATGAACAGTGAATAAGCGATGGAAAACGCATGGTTCACATTCATTATTTTGAGGAAAAAAGGAGAAAAAGTCTAAATCGAACCTGATACTCCCAATTTTCGGTTGGTGATTCTAGCTAATAAACCAGCCACGACAGAACGGTCTCTCCTTCAATTTCTGAAGCTATAATGATCGAAGGAGAAATTGTTCTGTCCTGGTAGCTGGGTTGGCTTGTACAATCACCCGGCAGGTGGGGGATCTTGATTCGAGTCCCGGTTACTCAGAAATGTTGTCCTTTTTATTTACTTACACATGGAAGTTCAACATTCATTCGGAATATATATTAATGCGACGATCCACATGATTTTAGAAGGTAACTGCAGCAGCTGTCGGGAGGATATCATTGAGTAAACGATGTAAATTCCATGTTCCGGTACGGATAAAACAATCATTCCATTGCACTATACCAAATGAGCATACGATATATCTGTAAAACAAGAGTCAATGGCACAAAACAGCGATTATACTTCATTGGCTACTCGAAATCTTTCACAATGTTCTGTGGAAATGCGAATAAACGAGTTAATGATAACGAGCAGTGGAAAAAACGGTGAAAGGTATCGTAAACATTGCTTCCTAAGGAAATTTGTCAAACGAGCTCGTCCGGGACGATCACAAGGTGCTACGTTGTTGTGTTTTTAAAAGGCTTTGACAGCTATGGTCATTTAGCAAGCGAGTCCCCATCGGGAATCGAACCCGCAACCGCTTTCACCGAATTCAACGCGTAACCTACATGGCGATCCGGAGGCTCAGGTGTCTCATAAATGTCACGTAATATAGTATAGATAAGATAATATAATATAGATTTCATAAAATTGACTCTCTCTCTTTACCCTCCTTAAAGAAAAAGAAGGTTGGAACACGGCTGCTTATGAATTAGAGGTTTAAAAACACTCCGTAAGCCGTCTTTCATCAAGCGGAACTCGCGCGTTTAGAGACAAACGGGAATCTCTGGATTACTGATTTCTGGGAAGTCCCAATGATCATTTCTGATTCACTCCACTTGTGGAGACCCCCTGAAGATGGAGGCTTTGTCTCCGAAATGATCATTGGGACTTCCCAGAAATCGGTAATCCGGAGCTTCCCGTTTGTCTCTGAGCGCGAGTTCCGCTTGCCGATGGGCGGCTTTCGGAGTGTTTTTAAACCTCTAACCCTCCTTAAAGACTTACAATGCCATAATGTCAAATCTTATTCCAAAGCCTCGGTTTGCTCTTAAAGAGAAAAATCCTCTTTCATCAAGAGGATTCATTCATCTAATCAAGATAATCACATTATGTTATTACATGATTATATCAAGATAATCACATTATGTTATTACATGATTATTCGATGCATGATACTGTATTGAAATGACATTTGCGGCATTCTCGGTGCAATTTCTTAGCGCTCGAATCCTCAGTTTGCGAAAATTTCCTCCATCTTGTCGTTTCATTGAAAGCATGGAGTCACTATAACACGTATGGTACGCGAGAGATATCAGTGGATTCGATAAAATTGTTTGCATTATAGGGCGGTTAACAGACGGCAGACAGACTGCATCGGGGGAGCCAACACTTTATGGAAACACCATAGGTTTAGGTTTTCCTATTTTACTCCTCTAAATATGTTTTCTATGAAACCCCAAAGCGAATTTATAAAATTCCACGAAAGAACCCTTGAAAATGGATGAGTCTTCGGCGGTCGAAGACTTAGCTTCTTTGTTATAGATAAATAATAGAATAAAACTGCACGTAAAATAATTTTCCAATCTCAGGTAGCTGTCAAAAGAAAATATTCAGCGAACCATCGTTCCTCAGAAAGCAATTCGAAAATGACTCAATTCTGCTCTATCTGATGTAAGTGTGCCGAGACGTGCTTTGAACGGGCTTGTTTTCAGTCTGATAGAGTTCTCCAATAGCTCTCAAAAGAAACGTCCAGATTTCTTGACCCTCTTGTGAAAACAGGAGGACTGGTAATCCAAACGGACAGACAGTTACTTAGCGAAGTATACGGGAAAATAAGCAAGGGCAACGATGCCTAATGGGTTCGCTGCAAGGAAGGGTAAAATAAACACGATAGCAAGGGGCACAAAGAGGTTTCTCTGTCTTCTTTCGTCTTTCCGCTCCATAAACCGCAACCTTCCTCTTTCTCCGCTTCTGAGAGACACTCGAAAATTCCCCTCTTGTCCACTTAGGCCATCCAACCAACCCTCATCCTGACCACACTCAGAGAAGAGGCAGTCGAATGTTGTTCTCGATTCCGGGAGAGATTCGTCCCTCGTTCGCAGGTGATCGGCATAGTCAACTCACAAAATCCATTGGAATGCCCATTCTATTTTTTGGCGGAAAATCCACCGGCGATCGGTATCCTTAGCCCCAGGGCTACCAGATTTCGATTTTGATAATCCGCTACGATCAATCAAAAGGAAGTCTAGAATCCACAGAAAACATCTTCAAATGATGAAAAACTTTCCGCTGGAGGGAAGAACGGTCGATTAAATTATAAATATAATTTTTAACGCTCTTGATAATGTTTGCTACCAGTTTCTTAAACTTATGCACAGAGAATCATAAAGGCCCTTTCTAAGAAATCATTTACTGCAAAGAAGTCAGGCCGGTGGCCGGTTAGAAATTGCACTCATTCTAAAATAAGGTTGTGGTTCAGAGATTGACTTCCGTCAACAACTTGTTTGTGAGAAGGTCTTGCGTACGTCTATGCTCGTGAAATTGATGCAAAATCTTAATTCGCTAATAACAAACAAGTAATAACAAGTGATTAAGAGTTCTTTCCCAATTTTAGTCGTTAGGGGTTATGAATGGAAAGCATTTCCCGAGGTTACCGGTCCATGTTCTGCTGCTCGAATTAAATCATTTTAAAGTCGTAACCATTTTTCTTTTGAATTCCTGTGAGTTTACTTTCTTCGTATGACACGAATAAAAATGTTCGTTTATAATGAAGAAGTTACCAACTCCAAGTGTTGATATCGCAACATTACTTCAAATTCCCCCTAGAAAGAAATAATACTAAGTGGCTCGTAAAATTGACTTAATGAATTTCAAATCCTTGATATTCCTATTCTTACCATAATATGCTACACCGGAGTTATTTTTAATGTACTAAGTTTTCGGATGTGCGGTAAGAGGACCGAAAATGAAAATTCAAATGATAAAAATAAGTTTTCGAAAAAAATTAATTTCCGTGAAAACGTGGAATTATAAATAATAACTATATCCTATAGAAACTAAGCTGGAGGAATATATTAGATAATATTAGATAATGAAGATCTAATAAATCTGTACACTCTGTCAAGTGATATTTCCACCAAAGAAAATACTGAATAGTAAACAAAGTTGAAGAGAACAAAGCAAGAAGAAAAGTTGAAAACTTGCGGTATAATTTCGAAAGGGATGTTCCGCTAGAATGTACTGGAACTGGAAGACTACCAAAACGAAACGAAATAATGGGAATGCATACATTTAAGACCCATTTTCTGTAGCTAACTTTAGTTGCTATGAGTTTCAGATATGTAGTATATAGAAACGAAATTCCATTTCCATAACAACGGTGAAAAATATGACAGAAATGCTGTATTAACTCTAATATTTCTCGGTGAGAACAATATATATTTTTAAAACATGTGTAGATGTAGATATTTGAGTCACAGTCATTGCAGCTAATTTTAATACATTCATAAGAATGCACTTCATAACGTCATAAATTGAGGTCTCAACGTAAACGAAGAACGTTTGAACAGCCAAAACGCTCTCGTATTATTTCCAAACACTCATTACTGATAAGCACTACTATTTCCTAAATTGTGGAAAGAAAATGAATAGAAAAGATTTTTCTTACCTTAATCGCCGAAAATGTAGTCTTGATTTATGGAAACTCTTGTCGCGGTCAAAATTCACCTTCCGGCACTGACAACACCAGAGAATAATAAAACCGACACTAAAGCACAAATTTTTCACTCAAAAGTCATTGATAGATAGTTTTGGTCCTAAGATGCCCACACGAGATAGTTACTGAGTTAATTCGTTACAGTGAAGATTTAACACTGATTTTTTTCAAGTAAAAGCCTTTGGTGAAAATATATGGCTCTCTGGCTCACTGCATACTACGTATGTATGCCTGCTAGCTTGCTTGGAACTCATTTAACGACTATCGAAGCAGATAAGAAAGGTAGAATGCGTATTACTTTAGCTCCTAATACTAAATGACTATGACTTAAACTCAACACACAGACCAGAATGAAAATCAACCGTGATCTTATCTCTTTTGCACGTGAAAAACTTTTTAGTCACTTTTTCTGCAAATCTGAAGGTGAAGCCCTTGGAATCTTGTTTACCTCAACGCATGAATGCAGTCTTCACAGCGGGTGTTCAGGGTCGGCATTCGCACCAAATATGAGACCTATTGGAGCAAATATGTGAGAGGTCAATTCAAGTTCTTGTGAAGGAAGTCGACTGATTTATTTATTGTTTAATGGGTTAAATGCAAAAAGAATTAAAAACGACACTCCTAACTTCAACTGAGAAAGGAATTCTAATCAAAAAGAATAACGTTCTAGTATGATATTTGTTAGCTTTGTCTAGCTTAATTAACCATAATAAGATATTTGTATTGATGAGCAGGAAAATAACAATGCGAAGTTCTACATGAAGTATTATTTTAATCAGGCAACTGATTTCGACGATTGCTCTTATAAACTTGTGGAAACCGGTTGCCTAATTAAATAAATACTTCAGGTGGAACTTCGCAGAGTAATTTTCTTATATTCTTATCATTATAATTATTTATGATTGTTCACCCAGGATGGAGTTCTACAAGCCGACGGCTTCATAGATTGATGTATATAATTTTTTTAAACCCTATTAACAAGGTTAATCCGATTGAAATCGTACACGATTTATTTGAGTTTACGATTATTGAGATAACTCAAAAAATCAGCGATCAGTTCTCCAACAAATGAATTTCAAATTGTAATTCATATTAAATTTTTCGCAGTCCTAATGGAAGAGACTAAACGTTTGGCTTACTTTTACGATATTTATGAATGATATTTTAAATATTTAGGATGGAATCGAGTACGAAAATTTTTCATGAAATATTTCAATTTCCTGTTCACTTTGCGTTGATTTCCCGTATTTTCAAGGTGATACATTTTAGACAGGAATTGTTAGTTTGCATTTATTTGCGTTTTCTGAGTCGATTTCTTCGATTAAAGCTCGCATCAACCTAAGGACCTATATTATCATTGAAAAAATATTCAGATTTGATATGAGGTTATATGACATAAAGACCTTTTCTTTAAAATTCATTGCGTATTTTACAGGGCACTAAAAACTTCTAATTCCCAATAATTTGATATTATACCTCCAAGTGCGCTCCTTTTATCGACCTATCTAGCATTCCACGAAAGGGAAAAATAGAAAAAAAAGCGCCTCTCTCATCAGAGGCTTTCTTCACTCCACTTCACTCTATTTGCGCTACAATACCTCTGAGAGGCTAAGGATCCCGTCGTAGACGACCTCCATTTCAGTAACAATCTCACCCCACATTCCTCCGGAGACCTTATCCAGACCATTCATAATCCTTAACCAATCATTACGTTCCACGCGAGGGAATGAACCCTAATTGAAGAATCACTCAAGGGAGAGAAAACCCCTTCTCTGGATCAGGGGGCCACGAATCACTTCTGCTTCTCTCAAGGAACGCGGCCCTTTTTCCCTATCTCTCTCCACGCCATAAACTCGCCCCCGCCCCACCTCCGCCCCCGCGCTCGAGGCTCCCTTAATCGCGGTGCTCAACCGAAATCCCCGCAGATGAGCCTTCGTGCGTGGACCCTGAGATTAGAAACGAATAAGAGGAGATAGAGAGAGAAGGGAAGTGAGGTTGTTTGGATACAGATCAAAATGGGAGGGAAAAGAGCACGGGGGTGAACTTGAGAGGGGTAGATGGAGTGAAAGAAAGAGGATTGGAGAGAAAAGAAAACGCGGAATGGTTGGGTTGGAAGGAAGACGGATCGGATTAAATTAAATAGAGGGTAACGAGGTTTAGGCTAAATTAGCGCCCTGCTGAATTACATTAATGGTTACTGCGTGCTTGAGTGAGAATCACAGTTCGAGGCCAAGGAGCTGGGAGTTAGAGAGTCAAGGAATGCCAGGAAGAATAAATTCTGCATCAGAATCTGCTGTATAAGTAGATGTCGCATAAATGCCCGTCGTAAAGGCCGGGATAACTCAGGACTCACTCTTCACCAAATGAGTTGAGAAATTGAAATGAAGTAGAAGAGTTCTTGTCTTGCGAACTTCTGTAAAAGGTCGTCTTTCTCGATGATTGAAACATCTTCATAAGATTTTTGTGATAAATCTACATCTATATAAATAGATAAAGGGTAAAAAATTGAATTTTCGGGGAATTAAACGACAGTATTACACTGTCTTTCATCGTTGGACTATTCCAGTGGTCCTAGAAAATGTCATCTAGTCTTATGGACTTGATAGTGTAGGATGCAAATAGAATTTAATCTACTACTCCTGGCGTGACTTAACTGTAGGTTCTGTCTCAAAGAAAAATTAGAAAATAAATATTTTGTAATTAAAAATTTTGGACGGGGCAGTTTTGAGCCAATTCAGGTGACTAATGTGCGTTGCGAAGTGTTGTAGAAGAAGTAGTTACGAAGTGCTTTGAATTTAATGACCATGACCTTGGATGTTGTCATCGAATAGCAACCGAGTAGATGAATGAATGGAGACTGGATATGAGAATTAGCATGCATTGAATTTGAATCGGCAGACAAAAGAAAAGTATCACAAGGAAACTTTAGGCAAAACTCTTTATTTAGATATAGCAATCTCCGAAAATGTCTGTCTTTATTTTCAACCTTTGCGAAGTGTTGTAGAAGAAGTAGTTACGAAGTGCTTTGAATTTAATGACCATGACCTTGGATGTTGTCATCGAATAGCAACCGAGTAGATGAATGAATGGAGACTGGATATGAGAATTAGCATGCATTGAATTTGAATCGGCAGACAAAAGAAAAGTATCACAAGGAAACTTTAGGCAAAACTCTTTATTTAGATATAGCAATCTCCGAAAATGTCTGTCTTTATTTTCAACCTTCAGCATACCGTAAGTAATGGAACTATAAACGGAAATTTAATACATAATTGAAGAGGCTACATAATAAAAAATAGGTCTATTGATACCTATGAGAGGTAAACATCTTCCTGCTGAAGTGCGTCCTCGAGTAAAGATAAGGTTGAGAGTAGGCTACCAGTAGTTTTCCTGAATTGGAAAATGAATCCTTTCCTAAAAGAAGAATCAAAGTAGAGTTTGAACTCCATATGCTTACTCGGTTAAAATCTTCCCCTCAGATTGTGCTGTTTCATAATTGTGTTATAGTGTCCTTGCAATTTAATAAACATTTTCAAAAGACTATAGAAACAAATTTCTTAACACTCTTGTGAATTCATACGCGCAAACACTGTTCACTGTTAACTTTACTTCCCATCGTGTGCTATGATTTTATTGCAAATTGTTCCGAATGATGTTAAAAGAAAACGTTTGATGTTTTTTCTCCTGAAGTGAAGATTATTTCCCCTAACTTCCATTGAGACTCAGAGGGCATTCCTTCTTCTTTAAGAATGTTACTAATTATACTGAAACATTCAATGTCAATCCCTTAATCTAGTTTAATCATGTTACCAATCGATCTTTGTTTTATTTTTGAAGTTAATCTAGCCTTAGTAGCGTCTTTGGAAGATCACACAACTAAATTAGAACCGGGAATGACATTAATCGTTTTAGCGCATGATTGACGAGAAAGCGTGCAAAATTACGGCCTTTGTACTCTTTCCAACTTTCTGAAGACCACTCCCGAGTCATCATCTCCTGCGGTAAAAATTTCGTCCGTTCAAAGGACCACCTTCCTCTCGACCGCTTTCATCTTCCATTCCCTCTGCCTCTCCATAATCTCCAGCGCGATCCCCGCCATATTGGTGTCCCGAGCGTTTCGGCGGGAAAAATCGCAATTTTGGGCGCCGTGATCGCCATCTCTCTCCTCGCTGTCACCATCCCTCGCTTTCATCCCCGATGCACTTTTTCCCTCCGTAGGCACGCACCCTCGCATAGCATACTTTTGATCGGAGAGGTTTAGCCTAATTTGAGGTGAAGGGGAATCGGCGAATGCGTGTGTCCGTAGGACGGCCAATGGTTTTGAGGCCGGGCTAGTGACAGAGTGAGTTTATGCGTGTGTGTGAAGAGAGAGAAGGTGGAAGTGCAGCAGACACGGCCGCAAACAAGGTGGACTAATGCCCTGCGATTACGGCGTAGCGAGCCTATCGAAAGCTTCGGATCTGCGCTTTCCCTCTTATACTCACTCTTACACATACTCCCCTTTCCCTTCGCCCCCTTTCCCCTTCAATTTCTCCTCGTAATCACTCGAAATTCTTTCCAACCTGAATTTCGTTTCCCTCTTCTCATTAAGCGACTTCCTTTTGTCAGATCATTTGGGAATATGCCAAAGTTATGATACCAGGGGTAGGCTTTTAATAAAGCGCTTAAGGTGCTAACCTGAGGACCTCGTCTCTAGAGAGTCTTCGTCCGAAGGTGAGCCTCAATGAAATTTGTGCAGGAGATCATCATACTAGTATGATCAGATATCTGTGTGTATTGAGAAACGTTTACATTAGGTACTTGAAGCTATTGATAGAAATAACTGTCGTTGCTTATAATAATATATAAATGTATGTATATGTATATATTTGTTGCCTTTTACAAACGTAGCGATTAAATTCCGTATACACAGATATATATTTCCACCCAGAATACCTAGAAGTCCAAATCCAAGCCTCCTTGCTATCATTGTAGGAAACTTTTTAAAACCTGCCGGAAGTTATTACATGTAAATTGCCAAAAATTAAACAAACTGACATAAGACTTTCGTGCGGATCTTTCCGGGTTGTTCTCCTTAAGATGCAAACTATTAGAACTGCTGTTAGGATCCTTATTCAGTAATATATTTCTTTTAGCCGGAAATGCATAGTGGGTGCCTCGCAAATTCTGAAACAGCAAAATCAATTTTTCCTCAGAATCACCCAAACTCGCTACATTTCAAATAGAAACTCATATAGTGATGAAAAACTTTCCAAGAATCATCAGCAGGAATATATACTAAAACAGTGTATTTAATTGTCTTTTCAATAGTTAACTTATGATCTGTAGCTATCTTGATTTCATGGCTTGTTTATGGGAAGTTCACTAAGGTCGCTGAATTAAATCTCCAAAAATAAAGAACTAATTCAAAATACCGGACCGTCTCATTAAATTTGCCCGTAAGGAATATTAAGAAATCTATTCTGATGAATGTCTGGTGAGGCTGCTGTTATCAAAATTGAACCATCTAATTAACTTCCTTCGATTATTGCTAAATAAATTCTCATAGTTAGGGTTAATTTGGAATTTGGAAGGACGCCCACAGAAATTCTGCAATGGTCTTACTTAATTTGAAGGATAAGTAAACCTTTGCTGTTTTTCTGTCTTAAGATGATAAGGTTAGTGGATGGTAGTTTCATCGCTACTATTCTTCTGTTAGATGATCTTTTGAACAAATGTGTTTCTTTCTATGATAAAGAAAAAGGCAAATTTTTCTTCGAAAACACGAGGAGTGATAAATATCCGTTAGCCTTTGTTATAAAAAACTTCAAATGTATATCAGAAAAATAAAACTAAAGATGCGGAAGGTCATAAGTCTCAGATTAATTCAATATTTCAATCAGATTAAATTCAGATGAAGCTAAGGAAGCTAGATGTCTTCTAGCTAATAACTGTTAAAAAATCGTTTCTGTAGGTGAGGGTAGAATAATTAATCAGAAAATGTATTAATCTCTTTTTACACTGGAAGCCGTGTTAGCGGTTTTTTGTTAATCTTTGCTTTTATCGTTGCCCCGTCTTGTTATTTGAACGTATTTTATATCGTAGCAACATAAGTATTGCTGAAATTGCTTCGACAGCTGAGGTAATTTCACAAAATGTTGGTTCCCACCTCGAACGCGCTACTCAGTTGACGATCCGGGAGGCCTTATTACTTATTACTTATTACTTATTATCCTGTAGGTATATACTACAATCTCACTTAATAATGTTCATACGCTAATTGAGTACCGTATCATAAAGGAGTTAAAATTGCGAACTTAGAAATTAATGCTTAACGAAGAGAACCAAGGAAAATAAGAAATAATGGATTAAATATTCACACATGGAAGAACTTCAAGGTAGCAGACGAGAACGAATCACTTATCGGAAGAAGATTGTAGGACCAACACGCATCTCGAATGGACGAAACAAGTTTGACAAGACAGAATCCCAAAAACAATTCAGAGAAGAAGTTTTTTGGGAAAAGAATAAGCATAACTAATTCCTTCTTCTGTACTTTGATGAAAGTAATACTTTTCATTTGTCTTCCCGTACTATATATCGGGATCAGTATACTTCATTTTTCTTGTACGAGGCGATGATAATATGATGTACCAATTATGACATTTAATGAAATTCATTTTGGTTTTCTGCTATTAAATGCAATGAAAAGCGTCATTAGTGCGGTCATTATGCTGGACTTACATAAACTTTTTACCTTTCATCATTACGAATCATTGAGAAAATCAAGGGAAAACTACCTCACTCCTCATCTTGTCAAGTAAGCCTCATTCCCTCATCAGGGTTATTCGCAGTAAGTAATAGAGGGTGAAGTTCAAACCGGCCACCGGCTGAATACTTTGAAGACAGACGATAAATAAACATTAATTTGAACATTATGAAATATATGCGAATCATTTACAATTTAAGGGTTGCATGAGAAAATAATATCAATTGATATCTGAGTCGGTGATCAGGTATGATACAACGCTAAAAGCGTGTATCTCCAGCGCCTATATCCTTTCTATATTTACGGTAGAATGCGTATTATTCAAACTACACTCAAGTTACACGCCGGTAAGCACCGTATGTATTCCCGACTCTCCCGAAATTTCCTGTCCATCCTTTCTCTCGTCCATTCATCTCATCCTTCCTCCACTGCCCTTCCCCTCGCCGCTATTCTTTCGATGGATATGAACGATTAACGCCCGACGTTACGAGGTAATCCCTGGGCGCGGATGGGCTTTAGAGGCTGTACAGAGGGCAGAAGAGGGGGTCGACGGATGAGAAGGGCACGAGGCGGCCACCATTCCGCCAATCGCCCCTCTTCTCGCAGTTGTTTTTGGATTCTTTATTAACGGAATCCTTCCTCCCCTATAAAATTCCCGACTTTTTCAAGGAAATAATTTTTGTGTGCAAAATTGACGGAAATTTTGGCGGAGTTTTGTTCCCCGACACGCCGCCGGTAAATGTCGAATGATCGCTTTTTTCGAAAAATCCTGCAATAACGCGGTTCCCGTTGGTAATAAATGGTCACTCTAGGGATTTCTATACGGTGAAGTTTTTACGCCCGGGAATTACTTCCCTCCGCGAATGAGTTGCGAAAGTGAGGAGGCTAATATCTCCGAAGATTCATTCGGGATGATGATGTTGCAATTAAGTGCTGATGAAGCATAAACTTCAGACGCATCGTAAAAGGTTATGCGAGAAGCGCGACGCTCCTTGATCCAAATTCATACAAACGACGCTTGGTCCCTCTTGAAATAAAGGATCGAGAATCTACATTTATTACCTCTCTCAGCTCACAGTGAACGCCCGCAAATTAGCTTTTTACCTTGGAATAAATAATCGGAAGCTGTAATCATGAAGATCCAAATCCTCCTTTGTATTAATACAGGACCGCTGAAATCGCTTTTGAATTGAAATATTTTCATCAAGGAAGACGTACTTGTTTATGGGCCCATAACTTCATGGAGCCGAATCACTGATTCGGTGCACACGTCTAAATTAAATCGATCTCAACATCGATGATTACTATTTACAGGTAATATTCCATTGACTACTAGAATTGTTAGTTTGAATATGAACATTAAAAAAAGCTCCGTTTGTTTCTATTCTGTCTTGTCTACCTGACACAAATATTGGACGTTTCTACTTATGGGTAACAAAACGACTTCATTTTTTACCCATAAGAATCCAGAGTTGCGCAAATAAATTATTTGAACTTCGGAAAGAGATAAAATACATAACAAATGGTGTTTCATAGTTTACAATTTAAATTTAATGTCACCGCAATATTTTATTAATATCTACTTGGCTAAAAATGATTCCTTGAGCAATAAAAATAATAATTATAAAACGAGCAATAGGACTGTCTTATATTGAAACATGCACGTGAACAAACAAAAGAAAGGAAAAACACATTTTATAACTTCCCTCATCTATGTGTTCAAAAATATATTTCCTTAAATTCATAATTGGCAGTTTCTCGATTCTTCTGTCCTCGATCAGGTCTATTTCATTCGGCGGAAAGTTTCAACGAAGACACTGAATGTAGATTTTTACTGCTGATTTTATCGGGGCTGTATTTGTTTTCACGAATAGGTATTGTTTCAAAAAGACGATATTTTCTGTATTTTCCTCTTTATGAAGAAATTATTTTATAAAGGTGATATCGGGTTCGAGCATTATCAATCACTTCTCTTGAGCATTTTCATCCTCTTACATAGCGCTTCCTGACGCTTAACTGGTGCTTCCAGTGTAGACGAAAAAATTGAATTTTGGTGGTAAAAAGTTCGTTTACATCTTTTTCTGACACTAATATTTACAGAAATTTTCTTGTTTGGAATAACATAAAATATATTATTTACAGGAAAATTCAATTGTAAAAGGTACGCTCCGTGAAATTGAGTTACCAAGGGACACACACGCAATAATTGGCTCTGTGAAGCTGAGTAATGCTAATTTAGTGAGACGCTAAAATCGATTAAGAGGAAGCCATTAAGGAAAAAAGGGAACTGGTTGGATTAGGTCAAACACAAATGTAGCACCGCAAGTGTATAATAATGTATTACTAGTGTTAAAGAAATAATGAAATTATTTACTCATACCATACACCCGGCCTTCTCCTCACGTTTCTTCGTATTTAAAGTAAATAAATGGTCTTTTAATTTGAATTCTTTTTGCATTTTATTGTACTTTAGAACGGTTTTTATTCTGCTTCTACGTTTAAGCTAACATTTTAGTATGCATGCAAGTAAAAAAATGATAACTTGTTTGACGCAGAGGTAGTGGTTTACCAATATTGAACCTAAGCCGAAAAAAAAAATTTAATGGAGCAAGTTAAATTTCGGTAATCAATTGCAATGCTGCTAGATCTGAAATCCACGACTTATGCTTATTCGGTGTCCGATGAGGACGAACTCTTACGGCGGAAGAATCTCTTAATCAAGGAATGGACGTTCTTTCGTCTCACGCATCCTCCTCTCTTGACATCTCGTGTGGCTGCGGTACAGATCGAACCCTGCTTGGCCACGCCATCTACTGGAGATTACAAGCGCTGATACGAGGAAAGGGAGGCGATATTTGGATGGGAGTGGGCGGGAGGGCAAGTGGGTGGGCGTGAGGAGAGATAGAGAGAGAGAGAGAGTGGGATGAAGGGATCAGCGCCCGGATTCCGGTAATGCGCTTCCGTCCAAAAAGTACTTAAATCTTCGGCAGTTCAACCCTCTCCAGCAAAAAGCGCGCTTTTACTCGAAACCACAGGTAGCGCAGTCGTATCGTCCGTTACGGCGCGTTATTGAGGGTACGGGGATCGAAATCGTTCCTAATCTAAATCCTATGAAAGATTCAGTGGTTAACAAGTTTATCGTCGCTTCCTGTGAATGATGGAATGAGGAGAGGCAACGGTGCTCGCGTGGTTATAGACTAGACGTTCCTCTTTCGTGCTGTTCTCGCTACGTTATCTCCTCACCTTCCTTATTTTCTCTTTTCATGTTTCTCAATTTCAGTAATTTTCTCACGTAAGTAACACATGAGTTCTTCCGTAAGAAGATGGAAATATCTATAATTTATCTAATAAATCAGATTGAATTTACGATTTTAACGGGAATAATTCGTTAACGTCGAGAAACTCATTCCCGCACAAATCGTACAATCGCACTTGTTCTATATTATTATCTTAGTGAACAATGAATCAACCTTATGTCTAGAATACCGACTCATTTTATAAAGTCACAGACTTTACTACATACCTTAGATCGAGAGAATATTTCTGAACTTTTACCACTGACCATGGTTATTATAAAAATATTTTGCAAATATAGGTAGTGTTCGAGAACTCCCTTAACTTTAAGACTAATAAACACACATTCCAGTTCAAGTTCTGCCGATGAAGTTCAATATTATTCACCTAACACGTAGATTCATTTTCAGTAAAAGCTTCTGATAGAGGTTATTCACAACATTAATAACTGAAAGAGAGAACTATGTTTCAGTGGCGTTCTTTTATGAATTTTAACTGATGCAAAACTCAAAATCTCAGTCGTATATAAGGCAAAAAAGAATTACGTAAACAACCATTTTTATAGGTTTTTGTTTTTCTTCGAATGAACGTTGGAGATGGAAGAAACAACTCTATAACAATCGAAAAGCCTCTTCAACTACTTTGAAGGATTTTCCAATTCTCAGAGACCAAAATCAGATTTAATTTAGAAAGTAGATGTTACTCTGTGATCAGCTTTGCATTTCCTCGAAGCAATTTATAATCCTTAGGTATCCCTTTTGGTGACCATCATATATTTTTACAATGAATATTTTCCATTCTTTACCCAAGTATGAGGAGATATATTTTCGTTTGAGGAGCTGATTTTTCACTTGCGCCTTTTTCCCACATCACGCCTTCGTTTATAATAGTTTGAAAAATCATCTCCTTGGGCTTATGTAAGATTTTTTAGAGGCGATGTAAACATGAAAACGACTTATTACGCATCTTTCGATAAGAATCTAACGTATTTTATTTTATAAGTATACAAACAACGCATACGCTGCTCTACGGATACTGACGATAAGGAAATCAAAAGTCTAGCTGTTCTATCAAACTATAAAGCAATAGAAAGCCGCGTAGATAACAGGTCGGCCTAAAATGCTAACCTAATTTTTGCATGTAACTAATTAATGACATTTTTCCGTGTTCTCCATCCCTGGATTCTGGCAGAATCACTTTTTGCTTCACTTCAAAACATATAATAACTTCCGCCTTTTCTCGATGACAACCCCTTCATAACCTAATCGATTCCCTCCCCGAACATTACGCCAGGATATACCCTGCTTAAGGCATTAATTCCCTCTAATAGTTTTCCCTACGATTTTCACCACTTTTCTCTTCATCCACACATCTCCTTCGCGCCCCTCCACTCTTTCAATCTCTGCTTTTTCCCTTTCCTTTAATTCCCTTTCCCTTTTCCCTGTCGCTACAGCATAGAAATACAGAATTACCGACACTAATACTCTTCACCCAATGTATCTCTGCCAGCTGAAAGAGGATAAAAACTGCTCTCCGCCAATCCCATGGATCTCTGCCGCTAACACCCGCCTTTAAGCGGCAATGAGCGCTCTTTCGCCAGTGTTTTATTTTTTAATCATGTTCTCCCTCACGCGGATTTTCCCGGAATCGAGATTTTTTTTCGCCTTCCTGTTCCCTTGGTCTCGCGCGTTCATTATTTTCCTCGTTCGATTGTGTGGTCACACCTCATTGGTTCGCCCTGGGTATGAAAGGGGATTCCCTACCAATGACTTTAATGAATGGTCTCAGAATAACGACTTCGGATATGAATAAAACAAAGCGCTTTCAGCTGAGAGGTGCAGGCTTCCTCTTCCACCCACTCCACCTCACTCTTCCCTCTCCATCTCTTCTCATTCTCCGTATTCTGTTCCCCTCCCCCGATTCGGTTATGAATGGTTTCGTTATCATTAATTCTCCCCTTTCCCTTGCTCGGCCAATAGTTTCATTTTCGACGATGAAGTGGCGTTGATGTCGAGCCTTTCGGAAGCGTCCGCCATTTTATTATATAAATTCGTCTGGCGATGAAAGCATTCATCAAATCTTTGTTCTCCAAAGTAAAGCGGAGATTTCGGCTTTCAGCTTGATGTGATTTTGATGCAGAAGCTCTATAATGGTCTACTATTGTAGTAGAGGAAATTTCTCACTCGTTTCTTCTCTTGAAGAATATTGCAAAGTTTTTATTTCTTTTGAGTTGTTAATATTTATTTTGTAATTTTGAAAATAATTTCTAGACTATTCATCTAGATTCACGAGCGCATTAATTTTCAGTTGTCACCTTTGGAAGCCTATTCTGAATTATTCCAATTGTTAGCATTTGTCACTTAACGGTATGTGCCACGTAATCATTCAAGAAATATTGCTTCGTGTCATAAAAGCGCTAGATTTTGTAATTATATCTTATAATGTTTTAGCTACATATTTACCGATCAATTTTATTGCCGATATTTAACAACTTAAATATAAAGAAATAACTATCTAGATAACTTTAATATAAATAAAATATTCTATTCGTACAATAACCTTATTCTTAATCGAATCTCAGAGAAGAATAAGACGGAAAGGATTCAATATCATAATTCTGCATTATTGAAACTGCCGTTGCTATAGGGATCATTACAAATTCATAAGGTTTTTAATACTTTCTTGATTATTCAATGTTCAAGAATTTCAGAAGCTGACTACGTTAAATATGTTTTGTATCCTTACTATTTGTGCTTGGTATTTAGTTTTCAAATTATATCTCAGCATTATGGGTACATCCTTAAATGAGCAGGAGACATTTTTGGGATTTCTGAAACCCTGTCGAAATGTTTCCTATGGAGTTTCATACCCAGTTGATGAAGTGTCACATATTCCCAGACATCCACCCTTCGGAAGTGAGACAATATTTCAGGTCAACCCCTAATGAAAAATTGTAGAAAAATACCTATTGACGTATGGTCCAAGAGGTAAGTTCATGGACACATGATACAGATTGTGACAGACATCTTCTCAAAAATTTTCCTTTAAAAATCGTTGAAGATCTTTCATCGGATTAATATAACATCAATAAAGAAAATCAGTAAAATTTTTATCCATATAAAAGAAACATTAAACTGAATTTTTTCCATTCATACGACTGTAATACTATTCATATTTGTACGATCGAGAATTATTGAGGTTAATCTCAGGTAATGGAGCCGTCTGAATAATTGAACGAACTAATTGGCTCTTCTTGATAGATGTTACAGTCAACTCCTCATCCCTGAAGCATGTTCTTTTCTTCACCTCTGTTTCCGGAATCATATTGCGACACTTACAAAGAGCTCAGAACACACCTTAATCCGCCATCGTTGAGGCCAATCAATATATCATATAATTCCAAAGGAAATGGCTCTCATCCCGCGGACATTTTTCCTTCCGCTTTCATCAACGCATTTCCATTATAATCATCTCACCTGGGACCCGATAACCGTCACATTTAATATTAAAAGCTTAGGGAGGCGGTTAATTCAATATAACTTTATGTTCCCTCCCACCCACCTCTTACAGCATCCGTCCTCTCTCCATCTCTCTCCTCATCCCAACCCGAACCACACCGGCCGACTAGTATCCACCAATCAGAAAGCCGCTAGGGCAAAACCCCGTACTCCATTCCATTCGCATCCCGGTATATCCAGCACAGCCTCCCCTTCCCATTCCATGACTTGACATCAACGGCAGTATAAGCCAGCCGAGCATACGACGCGAAAGCTATGGACGTTAACGCCGGCCAAACCTACATTCTCTCGTGCGCGTTGAAGATTAGAGGTCCCCTCCCACTGCCCCATCCCGGCATCCTTCCACCCCCGCCCCGAAAACCACCCATTCTCCCTCACGGGTGACCCATGAGTCGATCTCAAATCCAGCGGCAAACGCCGAGTAGGAGATGAAAAATCGCGGAATCCCAACACGACGCATCGGTGTCGGCGTAAATGCCGCGTGTCCTATGGCGGGGAGAGGAGAGGGATTATGTGGGAGGGGGTTGATACGCATGGGTCGTTCAAGCCCCACTCACTCCCGTTTGCTAGGAAATTGGGAATTGCTTTCGGGAGCTGGGGAGTTATTCGATTAAAATTAGTTTTGTCGGAGACAACGATATTTTTGGGGCTTTTATTCTCGAGTGGGACTCATTTAGCCCTGTGACGGATTTCGCTTCTTTTCTGAGATCTTCTAAGAGGAAACACTTTGCGAAATGAGTTCCTTCAAACATTTCGTGAGCCGAAAACAAAAGGAGCTTGATTGAAAATCGTACGATAGGACAGCTCAATTGACTGAATGGACTAACAATTAAAGTATCAACATTTATGACAGAATCCATGGAAATGGAGGACTCAAAATTGAAAAATGAACTTGAGTAATATTTTACAATGCTGCAACATTTTTACGTTAGTTAAATTTGGAAGAAGATAAACTTTGTTCCAATTTGGCATATTGGGACTTTCGCACCTAAAGACTATAAAGACTATCCCAGAAAAAGGATGACGCTGAAGGACCGCAAACCGATTTTAGAGATGTGTGATCATAAATCTACTCTAATTTTGTAACATTGATATTGTATTCATTTTTAATCTTATGATAATATTTTGTAACATTTCTTTTCTTACGTATCTCAAATTTCGCACGTATTTCAAACTCACGTGGCATAAAAATTACATTTGTTTGAATATTATCGGCACCAAGAGAGTGATTACCATAGTTATCTCTTTTTGAATGTTAAAATTGATATAAATAATTTTTAGGCGTATAAAAAGGTGGCCGAAAATCAATTACGAAAAAACACTCGAGTAAACTAAGTAGATAGAAAGGAACTGTGATGGCTATCCTGATTATGTCTTCTAAACAATTGGAAAAGTAGCCTCAATTGAGTGAATGAGAGGACATGAATAGTAAATGATCAACATAATTTATGGAAGTAGTTAGGATATAAGATAGGTTCAGGATGTGGAAAGTAGCATGAGAAACTTTGTTCAAATGAGTAATACGAAAGAAAGTACACATGTATCTTAATTTATATATAGGTCTTATTGCCGCATTGCGAATAAATGTATTTATTTATTCATTTTATGGCGAGCTTGGTTGATATAGATGAAAGAAAAGCCTTCTCGATTCTATTAAGGCGGTTTAACGTCTCGGATCATGCATCGAAAACACCAAAGTGGATCATTGTCAGCATTGAACATGTTGCTTATGATTGAACGGCTTCTGTCATGATAGTGCCTCAAATGTCTCAAATTTAGTATTCAATGAGTGTTTGCCATCATTGAAATCAGCTTGAATAGTGCGTGAGAGTTTGAAATATTTTTCATCTTCTGCTCTCGGAAGCCGCTCCAACTTTTAACTATAATTCGGTGCCATAAATAAATAAATAAATATTAATTCTGTCGGTACGCTTTAAAAATACTTCTGTTTATCGGTTATTGATCTTATCCTTGCATAGTGTACAATACAGGTGTAATCATCGACCAAACTAATAGTTCCGAAATATTCAAATAATTTGTATCAACTCTCTGGAATAAAGTGTACGTTACAAACAGCAGGAATAATAAAAGAAGAATGATTTTCATTCGCCTCGGCATTTCTTTATACATTTATACAGCTTAATAGAATAAAACAGTCGGGTACTGAAAGGTTGACCTCAAAATTTTTAGTTGGCGATAGAATTCAGCAGTCAAGTAAATTAACATGCCCGATTAAAAATTTAAACTTTCAAAATTAAGTTTCCCCCCTTTATATTCAAAATGGTTTCAAATAACATAAAACACTATGGTGTCAGTTCTCATCGTCTCCATCTAATGAAGATCATATGTTAAAAAGTTAGCAATTAAACAAAACACATATTTTATTAAATAGAAAACGGAAAACTTAATTAAATAAATTCTCTAAAGCAGGAAAGTCAGAATTTCCAGATTCCCCATACAAACCCTTCTTTTTGAGGTCATAAATGTTTTCCTCTGCGCATCGCAAAAACCCCCAATGGAGCCATCCCAAGAAGAATGAAAAACTTCTCTCCGAAACCGAAATAGATTTTTCATCCTGGAAGGCTGCATCATTAACCTGAGATATCCCTTGACACAAACGCGCTTTGCACCCGTCATAGGCGGTTAAACAGCGTTCACCTCCTGTTGCAGCCGTTGATCTGCAAGCTACGCCGCGTCGCACACTGCCGCCTATTACTATTAAACAACACTTTCGGCGTCAGAGGCTTTCGCATTGTCCCTCCAAACGTAATGTCCGTCGAGCCCACGGGCGATGGCTTGCATAATTCGGCACCGTTTGTTGATTGACAGCTGTGAAATTGGCGGAGCGGGCGAAGGGAAGGTTTTATATCATTATGGGGTGCGAAAACCCTCCTAATACCTCCTCCGTAATTAAACCCGTGACTCCAGAGGTTTATCTACGCTTTGCGATGGAGTTAAATCGGTATTTTTAATTCGATTACCCTCGCAATCTAGCGGTAAAGATTAAATTTCTTCGGTTAATCACGGGCATTAAACAGAAATAACCGCTGTAGCGGAGCGCGCGAGAGAGGTGAGTCTCTCTCGGGAAATAATAATCTGCGGGAACTTTTGCCGATTTATGGGCAAATCATTCTCTGCGCCCACGAATCCGCTGAAAGCGGCCGTTTCATTTCATTTGCATCCTGTTTATTTTTTCAATGGGAAAACACGCGAGGAGATAGAGAAAAAGATGAACTAGTTTATGGTGTTTTTTTTTCCGTGCGGACAGACTGAAAGCATTTTTAGGTTTCGTTTGTCTCTCAGTTATTCCCGGCGCATTTTGTTTTTCCGAAATCAGTCGATCGGATTTTCGCGAAATTTGGCATGCGTATGAATAATAAAAAGGTGCCGGGGAAATCAAAATTTCAAATGCATCGGCCAATCCGGGCAATCAATACGGGGGATTAAGAGACTTTTTATTACGGAATCACTAATTCGCTCTTTTTTCTGCTGCCCCTCATTTGTTTTTCGCTGCTGAAATGTTCATTACATCACCGAATGGAGGATACGTTAGGCGTGCTAACTGCCGCACGAGTGAAATTAATATTAAACAATCTCTATTAATTTTCATCCGTTCGAATAAATACAAATAGGGAGATTATCGAAACATTCGACTTAATAAATAGTATTTGAAATAATTCTACGTGTGCCACATCGGATGGAGATGATCAAAGATTGTTAAAAATCACCAATTAATGTCACATATGTACAGTATATAAGGTTAGCAATGAGTTCATATGCCATAATCACACACTGAAACACTATTCGAATACAAAAACTTAATATGTAGCCACTTATTTACCTTTTATTACATCTAAATGAGTAGAGTAATGTAATTAATATAAAAGAAAACTCTTAACAAAAAATTACGATAAGTACATAGCTGGATTCCTGAGAGTTAAGCTTAATTGCGGTGAGTTGGTAAATACGATGAGTTGGTATAAATACGACCTACTACTCTCTCTATCCTAAATATAAACATTTTTCCAAATATCGCTGACAAAAATTTCTCCTTCAAAGTATCATCAGAGCTTTTTTCCAAGGACTTGCATACTTATTGAAAACTAACTTATTGGGTTATTATCATTGCCTCGGTATTGTTATTGTTCATTCTTCGTTGATAATTTGATATACGTTTTTATTCTTCTAGCATGAATTGTAATAGAACGGTTAGCTACTTTGGTATCACGTAATAAGTAACATAAATTAGTCTTAAAATACGATTCACGACAATAATGCACGCATATGCTTGCATGAAACGGTAAATCGACGCCTGCAAAACGATTGGACTGCAGATGGGTGAAAATCGTGACTCGGCGGAAAGAGAACTCCGATTCGGTCACTAATCTTTTATTAGTTAGGTAATAGTTAGGTTCGATTAGCTCAATTTTTTTGTTTTGAGGTGAGAGGAAATACGATCAAATTGTTAAAATCAAATTGCGTAATACGAAACTTTGTCATATAGATAGGATGTAATGTATGCTAGACGATTATTATTACAGTAAAGTTAATACAATAAAATTACATTAATTAGTAACTTTAACACAAAAACAAGCTCCGAAAAGCCGAAGTTTGCAAACAAACCAACGGTTACGAAATTCCAACCAGCGAAGGTTAGGGTTTTTCGTGCCAGCGTCTGCCAGGTTATTATTCTCAATAAGTATTTCGGTAAATACGTTACCACCTTCAGGAGAAAATAGAACTGCCCTGTTCCTTTTCCACATAGAGTGTAAATTAATGACTATTTTATAGATATCCTTACAGTATTTAAATGACTTTATTCTGATTAGACTAAATACATTCTAAGCAACTTAACTCTACTGAATCCAATCATGGGTGCAGTAAACTTTCGCACTGTTATTACCAATAGTCTGCTAAGTATTATTATCTTGATCCATCAGCAAGTTAAGTTTATTCTTTAGCACATACATTTTATTTCAGGAAATATTTTTACCTCTTAATTCAATTTCAACGAATTTCCATGCTTGATTTGATAGAAATCTCTAACTGTTGAAAGATGTTGCCGATTTTTTTCCGCCCAATTGTCTTTTCGATCATTTGCCTTTCGGCAAGTTGGCTGTTGTCCTCTTTATCCTCCTCCCCAAAAATACAAATGACTCTTTAGATATTTAATGCGCTATTAATCGATCGTTGAGGTATTTATATTTCATAACGGAATAAAACGTCATTCGATGTCGACCGCAAGGGGCAGATATCCCATGCCTGTCGGCCATGGCGAAGTTAGGGACGAGGGTGCAAAAAGGAGCACGTTTTGCGGATACGCCACCAGCCCACGCAGGCGCTATCTTCGCCCACCCACGCCCTCTCTCCCTTGTGTCGCTTGGCAACCGCATAGCAGCCGACCAACCCCCATTTGCCCCCACAACGCGCGCATACTCACAATGACGTGCTCTCACCATCTCTCTCTCCTTTAAGGAACTCACGCAATAAAAAACCGAGCTCCACTTTTAGAAAATGGAGAGATGCCAACAGAATTGATCACTTAGAGCTGTAACGTCATTCAGACTCTCAATGCAAGTCCATCCTTCGACGGCTCGCGAGAGGAAGTAAAGCAGTTGTAATGTTAAAAATCTTGATGCAGTCGATAAACTCGATGCGAAATGAAATCACACGGATGATGGCTTTTTATACCAATCTCAGCAAAAATCAGTTCAACCGACTGATATAACTGCCGCTTTGTTTGGTGTAATTTATTTATTGGAGTATCATCTTCGTTCTATTTTTCTTTTGCTTTAAATATATCCTGTTTTCCTCTACAATGTATTCACAAATTCGGCTCTAGAGATTCTCTGTTCGAGAATAATGAATTTTTACTTTAATGTAGTCCAGTATGAGCTGCGAAAGATATCAAATCTTAAAATCATCATAACTTAAGACTTATGAAGAAAGAATATTCTTAATGTTGCTCAGAAATATTCTGATAGCTAAGATGAATATGGGAAGGCCTCGTTAACATCTTTTAGAAGGTTTATACACAGAAAAGATTTATAAGATTGAGAAGAGAGTATAAAACTTTGTAGTTTCCACAACTTGTATAATTTCTTCTCTTTCATGACTTTCCAAGATGTCACGCCTTATCGTACTGCTTTATTTATAGGATTATTGATTTATTTATAGGATTGTTACACATTCCAGGGGTTAGATATTCTCATTGAAATTTCAATCAATTGTAGACTACGAAAAAATCAGTATTGTTTTCTGTGATCTTCGTCTTGAAAGCAAATATGAATAGGATGTTAATTTTTTCCAAACCTAGGCAAAATATGGTGCTAAATGACCTTAGACGTCGACGCACCACAAAACCAACCAACCAACCAACCATTTTTAAGAAAATGGTGCCTATCTGTCGTAAGCGTTGGTTAATGCTGTATTTGCTATTACATAGTACTTTTATTGGTCAAGTGGTATAATAGTTGTTCAGCTGTAAGCCCTGCCCATTTCCTAATGCTTCTGAAGCCAGACAACCTCTTTCGATCCATCTACATTTGCCTTCGATTTTACCATTAAAAATCGGACGAAGAAGAAAGTACACTTTTTGTACTTTTCTCCTCGCATTATAGTTTACGTATATATACTATACAATATACATATATAACAAAATAAATGCAAAACTTTACTTTTCATTAAAGTTCATCCTTTCAGCATACAACATATCACCTGCTGATAGTCAATCAAAAAGACAACCAGACATGAAATTTTAGTTAGAGGAAAACAGGAAGTATTTGGACTTTCTCCTACTTTAAAAATCGCAAGAAATCTACCAGCATACGAGAATATTGATTTATTCAGCCAGGTAGAAAACGGTGGTACTCAGAGATGCTGTAAGGCTTTTGTAGAGGTTGTGTAGCAATTAAGGAAATGATTGTTTAGCCGTTGACAAGGTAATTTTTGGATCAGTAAGAGGATAGTTAGAGGTTAACCGAAAGTTCAGGTCAAGGCAGTAATCGTCCTAATTTTGATGACACAATTGTCCATCAACGCCCACAATCAAACGTCCAACAGATAACGTAAAACTGCTCTCCAGTGGGTAAGCGTCCCTCTTAGGAATGGATTTATTCCTACTTGTCGGAGTTATTCTTAATGTAAGGCAAAATGGGATGAAAGAGTGGGAAAAAGTATAGGAAGGAAATGGGCACTTGTTAACAGTTGCTTAATTTAGTGCAATAGCTATGCTTAATTCAATGGTGGCAGTTTTATCAGCAAGATGTTGTAAATGGTTGTTTTTCATTGCGTTTTATTAATTTTATCTGAGGTATTCCTGTCTGAGGTCTTCCTGTTGCAATCGTATGTACCTTTTCTCAGGATATTTAGATTGGATCTTCATCTCTGTAAATACTCGTGACTGTGAGGAATATTGAGAAACTGAGGAATAGATTAACAAAAAAGTTATTTAAAGATATGTATATTAGGTCGTCTTTAATTCAAAAAGACAATTTTTCGTATCGAAATTAATACATCTTATGGCAATGAGTGAGCAGGTCAGGAGATCGTAACAGCAGCTCTATGGTCATGTAGGTGCTGGCTGTATTTCTTCATTCTCAGCGTATATCGCATTAATTACGGAATTCGATTCCGACATACAACCATAATTGTTTATTAAAATGTAGGGTAAAGGAGAAGCATTGCTGAAAATTGTGAATCACGATCATATATAGGTCAACAAATATATTTTTTGATTAATATATTTTTAATATTCAACAATTGCAGATTATACTAAAGCTAACTGAATAATAAGGTAAAGTTGGTGTTTGTTCGAGCAAAGTGTAGCTTAAGTCTGCAAAGTCCATTATATCTAATGCTTGATTAATCACCAAATGAATATCGTGTATATGAGAGAACTGTCACCACTCTTTCGTTCACACTCTTTAAGGAAATATAGTACGGAGTCAACGAATAGAAGAGTAGCCGCAAAAAATGACAAAAATAAGAGAATATCGCAAATGAAATTCAGTGGCGAAAATTTGTCACGGAATTCAAGTGGCGAAGTGGATTAAAGCGATTGACGAGAGAGGGACATAGCGTCGCGGGCAAAATCGCTTTTGTTCCGTTCCAATATGATCGTTCAGGGATTTGTCGGATAGAATTAACTGATCTAGACCGCTCCGGCATTACGCGCCCCCACATAAATTAGTTCGGGAAAATTCCGCGCGATACTTTTATGGCGGAGACCGAATAAGGGTGTCCTTTTTAATTTTTGCCACTTTTCTGCCTCCCTTCCCAACTCTAAAAAATGTGCTCGCACCCCACCGTGGGAAGGCGTCGGGACGCGGGGAGAAGCGGACAGCGCGTCATCATCGTCCATAACACGGCGTCCTCTCACTCCTTGTCGACGCCCTCCATCGAATCGATGGTAAAATGCCGTCGCGACGGAGAATGTTTCGAGTATCGGAAGATCTCCATCGCAGTGCGCCTTCCTCGAGGATAAGGCAGGTAGAGAAAGATGACGGGTTGGGTCTCTGCGGCGTGTCCAGCAAAGCAAAAGACCCTTGAAGAGTGATGGCTTAGGCGCGGAGTTTACGCGTCCACAGCTAAGCACCGAATCTGGCCCAAGAGTGCGAATTTCGAGTGCGGTGAAATGTCGATACGATAAACTCCCTTTACGAGCAGTGGCGGGAAATGGAGAATGTAAAGGGCACGATGCTGTCTATAACGATCGGTTAAATCCTGTAATTAAGCCATTTGGCACGAATAAGTCTAAATGAAGATGACTCTCCATTACGTATCTTCCGAGTGTTTTAAGAAATATCCCTCTGTTGTTTTTCTATCCCATTTCAGTAAATTATCCGTTATATTAAGGGGCGAGTCACGCATGTCCCATCATAAAGCCTCGAAAAAAATCTTTTCGCTAAATTCATATTTCAGTGATGAACTTCCTCCATTGCAGACCTCAGAAGAATATATTTGAAGCCAGAAATATCCTAGGCCAAGATTCCCGTAAGAAATGTACTTTACATTTCCTGAAAATCAATAAACATTTCGAATATATTGAAAGAATAGTATAAGAAGAGACGGTCCAACCCTCTACCAGGAGGAAATATTATTTTGATCATTGGTTATTCAACTTATAAATTTATATATCTTAATGTGTGTACTTTGAAATAAAATCACCCAAAGGAAGTACGGAGGTACTACAAACGTTGAAAGGTAATGGACCCATCGTCTTTAACGACGAAAGCGGCTCATGAGGTAAACATTCTTGTCCAATGAAAATTAGCTCATAACTTCTTGGAATAGTCTAATTTGAAAGTTCTTGCGGTGATTTTAGTGCCAGAAAATGAATAGGAAACGGAATGGATATATGATGGAGGTGACACCGTAATGCCGCCTGGAATTGTGAAATAGAAAAAGCATTTGAGACGGCAAAATAAAATTTTACTGGCGGATAACCGAATTGAGGTGAACCCACCATCTAAAGTGTAAAACGGTAATCGAGGATTAGATAAACCAACTGGTGAAACGCTGCTAATTTATCACTACACTTCCAGCAAGAAGATGTATTCCGTCGACTAGTCTTGATTTTGATATCCTCTACGTCGGTTTCTTTTATAGAATGTGACTGCAATATGGACTAATGGTATTCACTAAAACTTTTAATTTCCTGCCTCGGTTTCACCCTTATTGGAGTCCTCAATTTATAAGACCAGGTTCTACAAATAAGAATGCAGTACGAAATGGAAGTATGCCCCCGGTAGGTAGGCTTATCAACATTGCAGCTATATCTATGGACCAGGGGCGGGAAAGCGTATCTGTGTGGTCGCAAGTATGGTGAATAAGAAGTTAAATTCATCACTACATTAAGTAACAGATAATTTAGGTTTTAGGTCAAAATTTTAATACAGTTACAAATTCAAACAGTTAATTTAAAATGCATATATTTACTATTTGGTTAATTGCACTTCTAATGAAATATATAGATTTGATTATAACAAATATATATTATATGTTATATTTAATGCAACTCTAAGTTCTACCAAGAAATGGAGAAACTATCGCAACTCTTCTAAGAGAATCTAATCATGTTTCACCATAGGATCTAAACTATGGAAAACCACGCTTGGTGACTAAATATTCTACTAACTAAGGGCATAGTGACATTGCATCTTGCTGTAATTTACATGAAAGAAGAAAAAAAGTTTCCAAAAGCAGTATAATAAATTTTAGTAGAGCAAGTTCATAGGTTACAGTGCTATGCTGCGGAATTCAAAGCAGACGATCACCCTAATTTATAACCATCGACGATATAGTAAAATTTTCCAAGTTGACAGCAAGTAGCCACCAATTCCCTCCAATTAGGAACTCACTCCAAATTTATTAAAATGGTGGAATCAAGAATCCATTTATCTATAGGTCAAAGAGTCACATTAGTACCTCCACCACAACCTGTTGACGAATTTACGAGGCCCTCGATTAGTATCGATACTATCGATTAATGTTATGTTCTATATGAGCCAAAACGAAATAAAGCATGGATTGCACAACGTAGTTCATTAATGATGTTTTATTATTCATTAAAGGATCTTTATTTTTATCGTCTCCCGTAAACACATCTGACTGTTTTATGCCGAAAACGCCTGAATATTTATCGAATAAGCAATATTAGCTGAAATCACTTTTAATGTTTCACCAAGAGGTATAGATGTATGTATTAGAGTAAGAAATTACTCTACTATCCTGTCCAAAATCATTTTCTCCATTCTCACATAAGGTAATAGTTTACTCATGTGCTTCACCTGATAACGCCAGCCAACTATAACTAAAGAAAGGGTTAAAAAATTTTGCGTATACATATCTAGTATAAAGTATTTAAAATTTCCCATATAGTGTTATTCAATTTCTAATTCGTAAAAGTCGAAGAGAGATAGTTCTTCGAATCATCACCTTCTCATCAACGACATTTTACCCGATTGAAATATGAATTTCGTCATTCCGTCATCAGAAGCCGCGATTTTTCATTTAATGCGATGTCAGGATATCATGCTAAAGCCCTCATAACTCCAGGATAAAAATCCACTCTTTCGGAACACGCAGTATCAATTTAAAGACTGAGCGAATTCCCCTCGCGAAAAAAGTTATTAAGTAGCGGAGAAGATGAACGGGGAGAGCTTTAGCGATACGAAAGAATAACGATCGATCCAATGAATGGAGGGAAAATGGCCGATGATAGGGGTGTCCAAAGAGGGAAGGGGAGTAGAAACAGAGGGCGAGAGGAAGGCTTAACTCTTAATGCATCCTTTCAGTGCAGTGTGCGAGCATCACGGGGTGGTCACTGGGATCACAAAAGGTGGCAACGTGGCCGACACGATCCATTCCGAATCCGTAGGCAAAGCCATGCCGATCGGAAAAAACACCTTTATGCGTTTCGCCTCTCAACTCTTTCCGTAACAACAACTGATGCGACCCCTACCTTTTCTTCGTGCTTTCGGAAGCGGAATTCCTCCGCAAAAAATGCATTGTTATGGAAAACAATAGATAATATTAAGCAAAATATTCGCCAATGTAGTAGGCGAAGTTATTTATACGTTAGCTAACTAATACGTTTAACTAACTACCAGATGATGAGTTTAGGTCTCAAGTAACCGCTTCCTTTTTGGTTAGTGCACGGTCGTAAATTCTAATCCTTAGTAACTGTGTACGGGCCATTCCACGGAAAATCGGACAGAAATTCACCTCTATATTTTTTTAAAAGTTTTGGAAATATTTATACTTGCGTACTTCCTCAAGAAATCCTATCTGACAAATCCTATCTGGTAAATTTTTTTGATAAGTTATTAATTTTTAAATTTTCGAAACTTTTGCAAATATCGGCGAACACGGATCATTTCGAAGGGTCATAACTTTTGATTAAAACGTATAAGAGATCTTATTCTTTAATTCATTGATGATGTTTCCGTGATAGTTCCACATGTTGTTTGAAACAATGTTTAAATTGCAATAAAATTCAACCACGTACCTCACTATAATTTCCGTTAAATGGATTTTTGTGGGAATATTGGGGCATATTCCTCTCTTAAAATGGTTGGAAAACTATAATATTTGTGAAATATTTCCATAAACTATTTAATCGTTTGTTGAAAGGATGTTACATGATTCATACAAACCACTCTCTAAACGAGAATTCTGCGATATTCAGACCACATGCCTTTGATTTGGAGTTTTTTGTTTTGTTCATGTTTTCAAGTAAACAGAAGGTTGACTCTTCACTATTTTCGTGTTTTCGATCACTTTATACGATTTCCTTTGTATGAATCGATGTAGAAATGTTTGAATATATTCAATGCGCAAGTCAGGTATGTTGTTCGGAAAGAACGTAGGCGGCCTACATTTCGTATCGCTCTTTATACTTTATCATGCTCTTTTCTTCTCGACATCATTTACACATTCCCTAATCTTATATGAAAATACATGGAATATACATCAATTAAGCTACGAGAGAATAAAAGTGAGAGATGTTTCCTTAAACAGCTTTATCTGAGTGAAAAAAGAGTATGATTATCCTTTTAAGGAAAAGTTTGGAATAACTGAAGAGATAGATGAAGGGGGAAGCTAAAATTGGCAGCGACAAGGAAGAAGGAAAGTAGAAAATAATGGTATAAACGAGGAAGCGTTGGAAAGGTCTTTTTTTCTGTGAATCTACGGCTGCCTCACCCCGAAAGGCGGCTTGTAGTGTGTTCATCTGTTAATGTAGATTGCTTAACTTCACTATATAAGCTTCTCTGAAACTTTTTTATTTAAAGTTATTATTTGTAGGGAATGATTACCATTTCAATCAACATTCAAACCATAACGATTTCAAATTGAGATTGATTGATGATGGATTTCATATTTACTAATTTCATCGATAGATTTAAATGAAAAACTATCTTTTAAGCTCACTGTGGCATTTAGCGACGTTTTCCAATTTGCAACGGGTATTTTATGGGTGAATAGCTACAATTTGAACTACTCTCCGGTGCACACAAAGAAAAGGTGGGCTAGAAACCTTAATAACTTAGAGTAACTCAAGGAAGTGCCGTTTATAATAGAAAGATTTTTAGAACGCTGTATCGCGAACTTTGTTAAGACGGTGCTGAGGTTTTTCCTAAGTAATTTTGGTCTTAATCATTTCATTCCAGAAAAAATCGTGATAAACTCTTGAACGTTTTTATAATACAAAAAACTATGTTAACCATTATTTATAAATTAAGATAAAAATTTTAATTTATTTCTCATTGTGTTCTTCGGAATGAATTATCAGCCACAAAAAAGCTGTTGATCATTCTAGTAAAGTAATTTGCAACTTTGATTTTCATACATTATCGTAGTTTCACTCGTATCTTTTCGTAAGTTGCCCAACTCACAACCACGGATAGTTGAGAAGCGACCGGAAAGTTCAAGGGAAGAACGGTGGGTGCGCAAGTAGGAGGAGTAAAAGGAGATGAGGAAGAATAACAACATGGAATGAGAAGAGAGAGGAAGGTGATGTGAGTGGAAGATGGATCCAAGTTAGAAGGGGAGCGAGATACAGTGTTTTTTCGGGGGCTAAAAAAGAAAAGGGAATACGGACGCCCCCCAACCCCTCAAACTGCCGAGCACACAACTCTCACGAAGCCGAATGCCGACGCTGGAAGTAGAGAGGGGTGGCGACACGGAGAGCATCTCTCTCCATTCTCTCCCACGCAGATCAATACGGCTTCCCTCCCTACACCACTCCTCTTTCTCTCGGCCTCTCCGAGACGTTCCTGGGGTCCATCGCGGAGGCATTCCGTTAGCTGCATCCTTCTCTTCAAATCCGGACGTAAGCACTTTACTGCCATATGCCTTCCAGATTGCGGGAAATGATACCTATTTCAGAGTTGGGCTTATGCCCTTCGGAGAGTTTGATAACGTTGTCACCTACTGCTTTGCTAGAATGTCACGATGAGTTAATTGGAAATTTGCTACACTATACTTACACGTAAAAACGTATGAATCAAGAGTTCTCTTTCGGAGTAAGCGTTCTAATAGCCACATCTGTTAACAATTCTGCTGTATATTATCTCATTCGTGCGTACCTCTCTCGCTTCAGGCTCATTCATATCCATCATCATTCAGTAATACGTCTTTCTATTCATCTGTTCACATTCTCTAAGATACGTATGTACATCTCTCTTCTCCAGAATCACACACACCACTTTCAACTAATCTCAGCTAGGCATTGCACCGGAATCGAAGTGGAAACAGAAACAGGAAAAAGTTTTTTTACCGAAAAACCGTAACCGAACAGAAAAAACTGAAATCCTTGAAACCGAAAACCTGTATTTATTCTGACCCGATTTTCTGTTCGCAACAATGTTTATTTTGATTAAGTTCAGGAGGGAGAAGGCTCATGAAACATTTAACTACGGCTTCAAATAACTATTAATATATTTTTCTCTAAAATTTAGTGTAATATAAGGAGAATGAAAAAGTTTGAAATAATAAAATGATCATTATAAGTCGTAGCGGAAGATCCTGGTTTGACGTTTGCTGGAGTGAAACTGGAACTGAACCGATATATTTATTTTCGTTGAACCGGAGAGAAAACAGGATAATATGGTTGGATGCCATGTCTTAGGTCATCGATATCTTCATTAACCATAACATTTTTTGCCTTGATTACGTCCAAACTTACATAGTGGGCAAGCCAATTCTGATTTATTTACAAAAAACTATTAGAACTATTTCATATATCTTACAATAATTTTTTCGNATTTTCATTCAAAGTATTTGTGATTATCACTTCAAGAGAATCACTTTCATATAATATATCTCCATATCTCTCTCAAAGCATACATTTACTTATTCGCGGATGGAAAAAGACAACAATCCGTTTCTATTGAGTGAAATAAGAACGTAAAAATTAAATCAAGGGTCCAAAGGTACATACCAGGGGCTCCCTAAATACGGCCCGTGGACTAAATCACGCCTATCAAAGGTTTGTATGCGTCCCGCGAACAAATAATACGCTATGCACAAGCAAACCTCATAGTAAGACCTTCACTGAATAGGTGTGGTAATTGTCGTTTATATTTATTTTGACTTTTTCGTTTTCTTATGAATAAAATCGACGTCAACAAATTATTTCCTACATTTCGTATCGCTCTTTATACTTTATCATGCTCTTTTCTTCTCGACATCATTTACACATTCCCTAATCTTATATGAAAATACATGGAATATACATCAATTAAGCTACGAGAGAATAAAAGTGAGAGATGTTTCCTTAAACAGCTTTATCTGAGTGAAAAAAGAGTATGATTATCCTTTTAAGGAAAAGTTTGGAATAACTGAAGAGATAGATGAAGGGGGAAGCTAAAATTGGCAGCGACAAGGAAGAAGGAAAGTAGAAAATAATGGTATAAACGAGGAAGCGTTGGAAAGGTCTTTTTTTCTGTGAATCTACGGCTGCCTCACCCCGAAAGGCGGCTTGTAGTGTGTTCATCTGTTAATGTAGATTGCTTAACTTCACTATATAAGCTTCTCTGAAACTTTTTTATTTAAAGTTATTATTTGTAGGGAATGATTACCATTTCAATCAACATTCAAACCATAACGATTTCAAATTGAGATTGATTGATGATGGATTTCATATTTACTAATTTCATNTAATTTTAAGTAAGATTTTCATATTTCTCTTATCGAATATATCTGGTGATAGTTTTCATTCTGGAATTACTAATTCCATTTGAATCTCTACCCGTTCGTTTCCCTTAATGTTCTCCCCCACCTAATGTGTCTCTCTTTTCTTTCAACTCTTCCTTCTCTCTCCTCCATTTACATCAATCCTTCCCTTTACGGCTTTTTTTCTTTTCTCCCCTTTTCGTATAACTTCCTTCCTCCTAATGAGAATGTTATTCCTCTGATCTTTTTCACCTCTTTCCAAACTTTTCGACGCCATTATTCCGACTCCCATTGCGCTGTCTCCTTTTTCGGAGAACAACGTTAAGGCTTTACTTCCCTCTCATACTTTTATCCCAAAACTCTTCGCCATCTCTTTATATACGCCCACTCCATCGCCCGCCCCCACTCCTTCTTTTACTGCAACCAGAGTCTTCTTCTTTTCTCCTCAAACCACGCCATAACCGTCTCCTCTCGCAACCATTCAAGAGGTATCCAGCGACTTTATCGAAGGGGACTTTATTTAAGATAGTGAGATTTTCGGAATGAACCTCCGGAAATCAATCCATAGCTAGCATATATGAGAAGGCAAAGCGGGCCGTATTCTTCGTGTGCGGTAACATTTGATAAGGGAGTAAAGAGGTAATAGTTATCGAGAGAAGTGAAAATTTTTTTTTTACCCCGATTCTATGAGATCACTGATCTGTCCATTACCGCTCTCGTTTACTCGTACGCAAGAATGTGCAGGATTAATGATATATTTGCATCTATTTTGATTTATCTGGTGCATGTGAATGTGCGTGTGGTAAGTATATCATAATACTTTTTGGAAGAAAATGAAAACACTTCGAAAAATTCAACGTGGGTTAAACGATCAGTTCCGGTCATTATTTAGTCATCATTGTCTGATCTGTTGATGAATATACACTTGTAGAAAACGGAAGTTTCTTTCTAGTTATGCCACTGGAAATTTGTGGAGTGGTTTTATTTTCTTCCGAATGTGGAATTGCAGAGTGAAGGCTACATCTTTTGATTATATGATTATATTCATTAGCCAATGCCAATGAAAGCAAATAATTTTCTTTTGCTTATGAATTTGTTAGTAGTGTTTCACATTAGCCAAATTATCGCTATAATGCGTACAATTAGAGTTGATGTGGAAGAAGTTAGAGTGTTAAAGTTAAGAGTTAAAGTTGAGATTGAATTTTGAATCGCTGCAATTTTTAATAAATTATTCTTCAATTTGTCCAAGAGTTGTCTATTGTAGGTTATTTTCCACTCACTGATTTTCAACTTGTCCTTACGTATTAGCAGATTAGGTAAGAACTGAGCTAGTTAAATTTTGCAATCTATGCTGAAGTCATCGGATGTAGGTAAGCCATTGCCTCCTTTTACGATACTGATGCTAAGAAAGTAACTAAATGTGAAGATGATTGGATGACTCGCTGACTATTCAGAAAATCGAGTAAATTTCACATCAAACACTTTCTTTCCCACAAATCTCAACCGCAACCATTTAGAGCATGTTGGATTTTCTTGGATTTCGGTTGAGTAATATCCGACCTACGAGGCAGTTAAGGTTTGAATGATGACCACTGTTCGTACTCTTGTCGCAATTTTGAATCAGTATTTGGACCAAAAGGAGTCAGAGAGTGGATGCCACATTCTCCGCCATCGAAGCAGGGCTTAGCAATGCCCACAACTCCAACGCCATCGCCCTTTCCTTCCCTCCGTTCATCGAACGACTGCCTCCGCCTTTCTCCATTTTCAAGCATCCCTCTTCCTTCGGATTTCGCCCTTGGCGTTCTTCTCTCCTACGCCAGGCGCCATCTTGCTCAGTTTCTCTATGCGCTTCCTTCACTTATTTTAGTCTCATACAGTCATTCAAGATGCAACGGATGATTTAGGTAGAGATAAGTTATTATCACCCCTCAGTTTTTGTTGATATTACACTGCAAACGTGGGGCCGCGAATAAATTTGAACAAATTTTAGCGTACATTCCTAACTCAAATGAGTTTCATTAAATACATAATTTCTTAGGTAGCATTCAATCATAATTTAGCAGACTTGCGCATAAAATATTAGGTGATAATGGTCATCTAAAAGTAAAAGCAATTCACAGCTAGATCTTTAGTATGATCTTGCGGAAACTAAGTAATTGCAGAAATCGTGAAATATGACCAAGATGTGGAGAAAGTAATTTCTTAGAGAATAAAACAGCAAAAATTTTAAGTGCGATACTTCGAAACAAAGCCAGTGAGACTGACATAATCACATAAACTTATAGCTCGAGAGGAATAATTTCTAAAAGGGAATAAACAAGGTTAGGCATAACTTGGAGGTATTCAACAACTTTCACTACACTGCGGGCATTTTTGGATAAAAAAGCATGTAAATATTTTATAATTCCAAGATTAATCTTTATATTTCTAATCCAATCAATAATTCTATACCTTTTTAGATCACAAAAAACGACTACGGTTAAATAGCAGCAATCTTGTCGTATCTTTTTGCTCTCTTGATACGGATTCTCATCTTATAATCAAAACACCAGCAGAGAAAAATCACAACAATCAATTTTTATTCTCATAATTTCTGAAGAATATAACAATAATTATTCTAATGATACGTAATTAAAGCTAAATCAATAATTAAGTACCAAGAGCTGACATTCTGAAAGAGGTTCATATTCTTTGTGTGTGGTCGTTATCATCATCTATTTTGTTCTTATGATGAAGTTCTATGTATTTTTCATTTTATTTGTCACCGAGACTCATAAATAAATCATCAAAGAATTGTGAATGTAATTTCATGAGCTATAGAATTATTTTCTGGAAATATGACTTTCCAGAGCCAGGAAATATGACTTACGCAGCATCTCCGGTTGCAGCGCTCTAACAACAGAAATTCTGCGATGAAGGAATAGCGAGGCAGTAAAGAAAAGTGAGAATCTGGAGGAATCGATGAACTGTTTCCAGAAGCAGGGGAGGGAAAGGAAGGATTTTCAGGGAAAAGACGAGACGGACGCCATTTAAAAGCGAATACGAGGGCCCCGACGGCGGTGGCGCCGTTGCTGGTGGGATCCGAACCACGTTTTCAACATCATTCTCCTTCAAAGGCGTGGATGCATGCGAAAAAGGAATGGATAGGATGGGGAAGATTGAGAGTAAGGGGAAGCGGAGAGGTTAGAGAGGGTGAGAGGACGGGAATTTGAGACGAAAAAATGGCTGCGGTGAGTGAGAATTGGGGGAATGAAAATGAGTGTGGAATACAATAGAGGGTGGAAACGAATTTGACAGGAAGGAACGAAGGAAAATGTTTAGTTAGGAAAGGTTGAATTTTCTTTTCCGTTCGTACATTGCGACAAATTTACCTATTTTCAAATACAAATCCCATACCTCTGTCATTTCATTTTATGCCACCTTTCGAAATTTAAATTCATTTTGCTCTAGAAGAGAAGTTTTCTCTAAGCGGTACATCTTGCTTATAACTAATCATCACTGAGTCGAAATTAATCTTCTGAAAAATGTTTTTGCAATATCTTATATTCCTTTCGATCATCAAAAATGCAAACACCACCCCATTTATTCGCAAACCTACAGCAGGTATTTAAAATTTTATTCGTGTTTGGATGCTGAAAATATATCTCATGAAACACAAAAGATCATCAAAAATAAAATAATTTACCTTATGACAATCTGCTGTGAGATTGCTGAATGAATAAATGAATGAATCTTTCTTTAAAAAATCATATCGATATGTTAAATCAAATTTTATCGCCTTTAAAATGCACAGAAAATATACTCACGTAATTTTTAGAACAATTGCTTGCAGTTCTTGAAATAGCATTGCATGATGCAGGAATTTATTTTTCAGCTCTGCTTGCAACATTTTTTTGTTGCGATGTACCGAAAATTGATATATAATGTTTTCATTGCGTTTATCTGTAACTATAGCAACATTGAGTAAAACTCGAAGTTTTGGAAAATTTTAATCTCAATAAAAATGTCACATTCGTTTACGAACTCCAGAGCATTATATAAACTCCCAGCTGTTGCTCTAAAGTTAATTTTTCACTTCTAATTTTACCTTCAGCCACGTATACTTTTCTCACGTTTCATTTAATTTTAATTTTTCAATTATAATTTTGTGTGCTCAGATTTCACTAACAGTAAGTGTTGTTTCACATGTCATGCGGGTTCTTTATAGGTATATCTCTCCTTTTCTATGGCTTAGATCGAACAGAAGGCATTAAAGCGTAAGCTTTACTTTTAAAAGTGTGTTTCTTAGAAACAATAACACCGCTGCGTTAATAATACACCACTTGAGTAGGGAGTTTCAGATTTTTCTGTAAAATCATGTTTCTGGGCAGTAATACAGGTTATTTATGCCTTTTTGTAACGCAAAGTTCCCATTTTTATGACCTTCACGTTAAACTTTTCTCAATGGATAAAGCAAAAATAGTTTGGTAAATTCCACCAAGATTGGTCTCATTGAGTCTTTGGTCTCATTGTAGTAGTAGTAGTAGCATTGTAAAAAGTGCTTCGACAGCTTCGGTCATTTCGCACGTAGGCCCCCACCGGGAATCGAACCCGGGACCTCTTTCACTGAAGTCGAACGCGTTGCCCACTTGGCTATCGGGAGTCCTCATTGGTCTCATTGTATTTCCAGCATCAAATATTTTAGTATTTAACAACATCTGTATTGAAGTCAAATAAATTATTACCTGAATTCACTACTTCTTCTTCAATTCAAGGACAGGACATCCAACAAACTTGCACAGTCTCTTTCTCCAAAATTAATTTTAAAAATGCAAATATAAGGAATGTTAGAAAATTTCTAAGCATCGGACCCACTTAGCTCAGACAATAGACCTGTGACAGCTTGTAACAAAATTGCTGTGGAGCAAATCCTCATCTATTCCAGCTTGTATACACAAATACGCCGATGATGATTCGTCATAATTAAATCGGAACCATTGACATCGTGGAAGGAGCCTTCCATTGAGCAGAAATGGAGCACTCGCGAATGCTGATTATATTTAAAGTGCGCCGTAATTCCACAAAGTGCTAATCGATCTACCGAAGGGGGAACTTCCACCGTATATAACTCCGGGCGCGATCTCATCGGAGAACTTTCATAGAGTTTAGAGGTTGTCGAGTGGGTGGAGAGATTGCGAGGAAGAAAAGAGAGATGTGGGAAGATGGAAAAGAGAGATGGAGGAATCTCAGTCATACAGGGAAGGAGGAGAATCCCATAAGGGAATTCTCGTCACGCCCCACCTTAACGCTCTCTGTTGGGCCGATCTGGAAATAGCGGTTTCCAGTCACGAAGATCTTGGCCACGAGGTCGAATTCTCTTTTGAAACGAGGGGGCGTGGGGTCTGGGTGGGGGGAAAGACGCGGAAGAAAGTTGCGGTCTGGAAGAGGCGGAAGAATTGAGTGCGGAGGGCGCGAGGAGGATTTGAAGGGATTTGGGCTCACTCCATTCCAAATTGGGTTTAAAATGAAGAAGGTTCGGCTACCGGTAATGAATTGTGATGAACGGTTTCATTCAACTCGCTCAGGGATTCTGTGGGCTCTTCTTTCAGACTCTTCATCTGCGGAATGGTTAGGTTGCTTCTGACTTCGACAAATTATAGCGCACACAAACGGGATAACTTGAACCTTGGAAAAAAAGTGTTCGATTTATAGGGAATTCTGGTGTTGTTGGGACGTGAGCTGCAGCGGTTCCCGCCTAAGACATTTCAAATGCGTCTGTCTGCTCGAACTGTTCTATTTTACGTCTGATAAAAGTTATGGGGAAAATATTGCGCCAACATTGTCCTTGAACTGCGGATGTTACTACATCTTAATGGTGTTTAATACAAAAGCCTTAAACACGAAAATTTTTGTTATGAGTTGCACCATATATTAACAATTGTAAGTCTATTTAAAAGTTGTTTTATTTTTTAGATTTTGAGGTGTTATCCGATCTTTTAGAATTCAAATTTATCATAAGGAATTTAATAGCTATTTTGGGTGGTTTCCGAGGCAATTTATCATTCGTGTCTTGTCACCATGATCCTTTCCACTATTTTATTATTGCTAATCATTTAATAGAGCAAGTTTTGTCCACAATTTTCTCAAAAGTTATGATTGCCTTGTAAATTTAACTTCATAGAATTCGAGAGCAAACACGTAAAAATGACTGGGGCTTGAAACCAGATGACTAACTTTCCAGGTAGTTAATCTAACCATTTAACTATCATAACGCGGCAATATTTTACTGGTTCGGCGAAAATTTACCTCAGTTTTCAGGGTCCTTCGACGCCTGAAGGTTATGTTACTCCGCAGTTCACGAAGGAACCACCGCACATTTCGTTCAAGGAAAATTCTCGCCAGATAAAATACTAAAAATCAAGCTAAACATGGAGAAAAGATTTTAGTTTCTAGGGAGTCCATTGCTAATACACATTAAAAGCCATGGAAAAATTAATATTTTCAGAAAGCTTATTTCAAACACCATTTATATCAGTCACTGTGTGCTATTTATAAATAGACAACCATCTCCGCGCAGCCGGGGCTACTTAAAAAAATTGAATGTGTGATATATGTAAAAACAAGTTATTAGCAAACATATTCAAAGGTGGTGCATTTAAGGATGGAGCATGAAATTTCCAAGAATTTTATGTTTTTATTTAGGTCTAAGGTCGCAAGCTCATTGAAAAGAAGNGACAACCATCTCCGCGCAGCCGGGGCTACTTAAAAAAATTGAATGTGTGATATATGTAAAAACAAGTTATTAGCAAACATATTCAAAGGTGGTGCTTGAAAATTTAAGGATGGAGCATGAAATTTCCAAGAATTTTATGTTTTTATTTAGGTCTAAGGTCGCAAGCTCATTGAAAAGAAGCAAAACTTTCTGTTTAAAATCAAATTTTGTTGAAAATTTTAATAAAACTCAAGTATTACCAACTTCTTATACTTATTTTATCGTACATTTTTCGTAATAAGCATTTCCAATTTATTAACCACAATGTAGTTAATTCATTTAAGTGGTTTTACATGCTAAGTCTATTTTCATATTTCCGTTTTCATACTTCTCTTATGTCTTTTTATCGTTTGTCATTCTGCTGGTATCATTTTGCCTAAATAATCCTTCAGAAAAGTAATGCTGCCATATTAATGGATTATAAAGATTTCTATGGCTTTGATTTTGAAAAGTATAGTAGTATTGTTAAAAGTACTTCAACTACTTAGGTCATTTCGCACGTAGGCTCCCACTTCTGCGAAAATTTACCTCAGTTTTCAGGGTCCTTCGACGCCTGAAGGTTATGTTACTCCGCAGTTCACGAAGGAACCACCGCACATTTCGTTCAAGGAAAATTCTCGCCAGATAAAATACTAAAAATCAAGCTAAACATGGAGAAAAGATTTTAGTTTCTAGGGAGTCCATTGCTAATACACATTAAAAGCCATGGAAAAATTAATATTTTCAGAAAGCTTATTTCAAACACCATTTATATCAGTCACTGTGTGCTATTTATAAATAGACAACCATCTCCGCGCAGCCGGGGCTACTTAAAAAAATTGAATGTGTGATATATGTAAAAACAAGTTATTAGCAAACATATTCAAAGGTGGTGCATTTAAGGATGGAGCATGAAATTTCCAAGAATTTTATGTTTTTATTTAGGTCTAAGGTCGCAAGCTCATTGAAAAGAAGCAAAACTTTCTGTTTAAAATCAAATTTTGTTGAAAATTTTAATAAAACTCAAGATTACCAACTTCTTATACGTGAAACATTTTATCGTACATTTTTCGTAATAAGCATTTCCAATTTATTAACCACAATGTGGTTAATTCATTTAAGTGGTTTTACATGCTAAGTCTATTTTCATATTTCCGTTTTCATACTTCTCTTATGTCTTTTTATCGTTTGTCATTCTGCTGGTATCATTTTGCCTAAATAATCCTTCAGAAAAGTAATGCTGCCATATTAATGGATTATAAAGATTTCTATGGCTTTGATTTTGAAAAGTATAGTAGTATTGTTAAAAGTGCTTCGACAGCTTTCATTTCGCACGGGGGCTCCCACCGGGAATCGAACCCTGGGACTGCTTTCACTGAAGTCGAACGCGTTGCCCACTAGGCTATCCGGGAGCCCGATTTTGAATAGGTTTGCAATATTTTCAGTACTTTCCTTCAATATTCCTTTCGACGGCATTGCGATACAATACACTGCGATCCTATTAAAAACTTATATGGCATTTACATATGGCATACAATAGGAAATTACTACAATAAGGTGATAACTCATACCTCAGTATTTTCCACATTATCACAGGTATGAATAGCACTGACAATCGCTGTTGACAATCTGACAATCACACACAAAATGTGAGACAAAAGTTGGTGGTTTTATGTCTTGTGAGGAACGGAAATCGAAAAATGTTCATTCGTTAAGATATAGCATAAGAAAAAAAACAAACAATAAAATTTCGAAGTAAAGCTGTTTACAAGAACCCAAAAAATATTAAATATGACATAAAATAAATTAAGGTTAAAAAGTGAAAAAGAACTAAATAAAGAGCACGTAAACCTAATGGTCAATAAGAGAGAAAAGACGCACCGGCTGGAGTGATAGTTGAAATTAAGGCTGATACACTGAGGGATTGAATCTGGGCTGAGTCTGCTTAGCAGTACATATGTCGTCAAGCACAAGTAGGAGTGAGATAGCCCATCACATCTACTCCCCTTTTCCCCTTCTCCATATGTTTCCCTCCCTCTCCGACTTCGTTAAATCCGATCCTATGATGATCCTCGTTTTTCAAACACAGTTCTGACGGCCACGCATTCGATTTAGGGTAGAAATGAAGGGAGAGCATGTTATTGCGGGTGGGGTCAGAGGGGGGTGTGAAGGGATGGAGGGTCCAAAGAGATGCATGTAGGGCCGGTCCTTTATCTCGAGATGAATGCGAATAACTGCTCCATAAATGTGTTGTGTGACATGCGGCCGCTATTCTCTTCTGCGACGCTATTCCAGTCGCGTGTCCGCCGTGACGCATCGCCGTGGCTTTTCCATGATTACTCCATTTATTATTTTTACGTTGCGCAATAGATGATATCTTAATCCCTTGTTCGAAAAGGATCGCTGAAAGGAAGAATTTTGAATTGCGTCGCAATCTGGGTTCATAACTAACGACATATTTTGTGTTGCTCTATTACATCAAAGTTTGGTACATCGGTACCGTATTAATCTTGCGGTTAGTGAGAAAATGGGACCAAATCAATACGGGTTCACATTTATATTTGATGAAATTCTTTTGGTATTACATTACGTAGGAGTGCCTATATTTTAACCTTCACCAAGTCGCTTTACATCAGAGGTGCACACCCTGCGACCTGCGTGCCGCATGCGGCGCTCTTCCCTTTTTATGCGGCCCGCAGCTATTTTTTTCTTGGAATTAAGAAATTAAAACCTATTTTGTTGAATTTCGTGAAAATTTGATTTCTATTTCTCAGTTTATTCTCATATCTTTCAACGTAATTAATAATTCAGGTACAACCATTTATATATTTACCTCTTGTACGGCCCGTCAATTGGCTATAATTGTGCACCACTGCATTCGATCCTACAAACACTTCGCTAGCCCCTCCTCCGTAAATATTAATATTATTCGAAAATTGTTTTCCAATGTGAATCAGTTTCATTTGTTTCGGTATATATCAGTTTCAGTATATTTCAGCCAAAACAATTTCAACTTCTCGAACTTTGATTAAGTGGATAGTTGATCACATTGATTATTGAAAAGAAAATTGTGGAAATCTTTCAGTCGCACGGGAGTTGCTATAGGGTCTTATGCAACCTGTAGGTTGCAGACAGGATACACCTGCCTTGAAGCTTCTTGAGACCTCGATCTGAAGTACTTGAGTTACTTCCAACGATAACTAGGTAATATATTTTTGGCGAATTTAAATGTTTCTATATTTATGCAATAACTTAGTATACAGATGTATGTTATTTACTGATTATCAAACATTTTGTAAAACGTAGCGAGTTTCTTAAGCCTTCACGGAGTATTTAAAGCTTTGTTCGCATTTTATATTTGTCCCGAGAAAGGACTCTAAAGTGTCTAAAATAGTAAGTGAGTTATTTCTAGAGTAGTTTGGAGATCAGATTCCATGTTGTTTTAAAATACCTTATGCTGGTTCATCAATTTTATTAAGATCCATTCTATGAGATCGAGCGAAGAAAATTATACCGGTTATATTTCCCTGCAAAAATAAATAATCTATGAAACCAGAGGTACGTATTGATAAAAAATAGTAAATCGGAAGCATACCGATTTCGATCATCAGTGGAACATAATTTGGTGTTTCTTTTATGTCTCATAGTAGTAGCAGTATTGTTAAAAGTACTTCAACTACTTAGGTCATTTCGCACGTAGGCTCCCACTGGGAATCGAACCCGGGACCGCTTTCACTGAAGTCGAACGCGTTGCCCCCTTGGCTATCCGAGAGCCTTTTTGTCTCATCTGAAACTTTTAGGAGTAATTTATTCGTTTACATAAGAGCTGTAATTCAGTGCACTTTTCGATAACTTCGATGTCTGTGTAAAATGAGCATACATTAAAATTTCGAGATACTTTTTTGCCGTCGTTAACCTTAGCTTGATACATTCTCAACTCTTGACAGTGACGTTTTCTATATTTATTATAATAAGATGCTTGCTTCTTTGATAAAAATTACGGTCTTTATGTAATATTTTCTAGAAATGGAAATTATTTTGAATTTTATACAAATTTGTAGTATCGATGATGCTACGAATTGGTTGGGTATATTATGAAGATAGCTGCTAAACGTCGTTGTCGTCGGAGGAACTTTATTGTAACTACAAAAAAACTGAAAGTGGCGAATCTCAGTTTTTCTATTTGAAATCAGCCAATTCGGAAAGAATAAGACCAGTTTAACTAGAGGTTATGATGAATAGTTTAATTCTGAATTACCATTTATAGTCATATTTTTGTTTATGGTAGTAGAGCTGAAGGACTACTGAAACCAACCTTATCGGCCACCTATAAAGTCGAAAATTGATTCATTTGTCAGATAATAAGTTAAGAAATGATATAGAAAACTATATTGTTTTTCTATATTTGAAATATTTCGGAAAACTATTGAGGTAATATTCAGACACCATCAAAATGGTTACTGAAAATTCAACCGCAGAAGGTTCGACCTAGTGTAATTTCATTCAAAATGCTTTTTATTTTGATCAAAACTAACTTAAAAAAAAAACTAATTTCACCAAGAAGTAGTCACGACAGATGTTGGCTCAGATTAGTTGTGAAGTGGACAAAATCCGTCGTGAGCTGGATTCTTTGTAGAGGTAGCTATTTATCGTATGAAATACATTTTCGGAAAGCAATTATAAATTATAATAATAACTTTTGAAACCCCTGTTCCATTAATTATCATGTTTGAATAAAGAAGAATCGCGCATTATCTGAGTGGCATTTCCCATTGAATGGCGGATAACCCTTTGGAATATATCCCTAAGCAGTAGTCAGCTGCATAAGGACAACACACTGATGGAGCACAATTAAATAAATCACATTTATAAATGAGAATAACGCAGAAATAAATGTTTTGATCCAATAATCGATCCCATATTTAAAACGGAGCAATTTGCCCCGAAAATTACCCTGGTGTGAACATTGACCAGGAATGACAGATTAAAAGGAAGTTAGCGGTATCTTAAGAGAGCCCTTAAACGACGATTCCATAGTTCGAGAAAAACTTCTCTAATATAAAAGCAACAAAAGGAGCGTGTCCCTCCATTGGGCAAGACGGCTCGAGACTTGAACGGGCGCGCATTGGTCGGCTCCATTCTCTCCATCCATCTTCTTCTCGGAGGGGGAGAATGAAAGCCCTCCACTTACTTCCCCCATCCAATCTTCCGCTGTGATTCCGATGCTAAAAAGGGGCCCAAGCGACCAATGAGGGCGGCCCTAAGCGACGTCCCCTCTTTCTCGGCGTGGGAGTGTTTAGATTGGAGGGAATTTGATGGGCGGAGGGAGAAACCGCTGCAGCTGCGAATGACTAAATCTTCTCCGCCTTTCCTATTGCCTTCCTTCATGCTGATAGCGATGGAATTTCGTAATCATTATCGATCGATCTGCACGACTGATACCGCGATACTCTGCACACCTCGGGCGCCTTCGGCGGTGATTTATTCCCTCCATACGAACGAGCGGATGATTTCTTTTAGTAGATAAACTATGCTACCACATCCTGAGTTGCGTGTGATTAAACATTTCCCAATCACTATCATATAATTTGTACTTTACTGCCCTTATATTTTGAAAATCATGCGTGTTCCTGAATTAAAAATAATATACTCGTATTACAGCATCGTATATCCTAGATTTTACTGGATTCGTATTTAATTTAAAGTAATTTGCATATTTTCGCTAAAATTGAACATTGTTTATTAAAAATCATCAAATATCAATATTTTATGTTATGCATTTTGCTCCGATCACGAAGATCTCTTCATCTCTTATATATTCTTGTTAGAGTAGTTTCTATTACGAGTTTCCTAATTTTTTTCTCTACACTATTTCACGAAAAACTCACGTGATACCCACACGTATGGCCACGACATAATAGTTAATTTTCATGTTCAATTTCAAGATGTCAGTAAACATGTTTTTCCAACTTTCCGGATGTTCTTCGACACTATACCTCTTTCGAATGACTAAATATTATCACATAATGAATGCTTCTTTCTCATTCCATGATCAATGCATCCTCAAACGTTGGATAAAGTGATCTAAAAGTTTTATATTCTCCTTCTTGAGAGTAATTTAACAGTTGGGGAAACAATCATAAGCCGAAAAGCAGCATGAGTACCGACTCAATTAGAGGATATTGTGCACATCTGAGACATCCACTGATTACCAAATTACCCAGTATTATACTTACGGATATTATGGGAACCGTGATGATTTATCTGAATACATCCTCGAAGATTAGTTTTACCTTTATTTAAAACCTCGGAATAACCATATTTCCAGATTCACGCTGATCTAAATATAATTTAACAATCAATTACAGGCGTAGAAGATTCGATATTAATTTTATTTTCAATGATGTTTTCAGTAACTTAATTTCATCAAAACCTAAGGGTTAATGTTAGTTGATCACATTGCTAGATATACATGTACATTTTGAGAAGTTTGTCGAAGAATAGAAGTATCGATTTGAAACTGAGATGTATAGAAATTGTAATGGTAGGAAAATTGAGTAAAAAATAATCAAAAGTAATCTTTAACTCTCGTCTACTCTAACGGCGGTTGCGTCTCTGAAACCTTTCTGATTCCGAAGTATTGATTAAGTGCATTGTTCGGTAAGCGTTGCAAGAGGTGGTAAATTTACTCCCGAAATTTATTTTCTCTCCTTTCCTCTGCCAGCACTTCCTTTATCATTCTCTCCCGTTCCGCCGTCATTCTCTCCTTAGCCAAGCTTCTCATCGACTCCATCCTCAAAATATCATCCTTCACCCTGGCGGGTCTTTCTCGCCACCCCATGTCAATCCTCCCTTTCCTCACGCCCCCATCCTCCTATTACAATCCCTATTGCTCCCTTTCCTGCTTCGGGTCCTCCACCTAAAACATCCCTCTTTACCACCTCCAGCCTCTTACCTATTCCTTCTTTTTCTATCATCTTTTCCCAGTTGTATTCCTCTGGAGCTCTACTTTGGTATTTTTTCCTTTACCATTACAGGTAACGATATTACGAATTATTATTATAATATAATGGAGATTAATTTTCGAAAAATTGTAAACCCTAATTTTTTCACATCATCAGACTTCCTCTTTTACGTCTTACAGTTACATTTTTTTCTCTGAATTTAATTTTCTAATTAACTAAGTTTTTCGTTACATAAAAGAAAAAGATATACTTTCCGCAATTATTATATTAATTGTGGACATTATATTTTTTTTTGTTAATTTATAATGATTTTCCATCAAATATCACTGGACTCCATTAAATAAGAAGTCACTTCAATCAAAGTTTCCACTTTTAAATTATAATGGTTATTTTCTAACCGGAATCCCTATTCTGTCCGTCTGCATCTAAAATTAACACCGTTTTCTTTGCGGAATAATTATATCCACTTTTCCATATTCTCTGTATATGTCATCCTTCCTTTTATTATTCTCTTTCTTTGCATTAGTTTCTTCTCCTCTTCAATTCCTTCTCCCCGCTCCTTTATTCCTGGTATTTACGATATATATTGCTGTACGCTTTTCCCTTCACGGGGTGCCCCAAGCAATACGATGCCCACGGATTTTCTCTTTCATCCGCAAGAGCGCATCGTGATCACCCTTGGAGTAAACAAATTGGCCATTGAATCCCGAGTGACTTTAGGTGTAGTAAGTGCGGAGAGGTGTTTAGATGGGCGAGAGAGACGGCGGATAAAAGATGCCATTCGGGTAACTGCTCAGCTTTCTCAGGTTCAAGGAGAAATCAAAGGGAGGATGTTGATCCTTGAGAGTGAAATCCTTTGTAGGTGAACTCGATACACGAAATTCAAATTAACCATTAAGTTTTTCGAAGAGAAATCTAATAATTTGGCCGTCAATGTTTAAAAAGAACGAATCATTTCCAGATTAATGTCTTCATATTTTTTTGCATCCAGTTTATGCATCGTTATGTTTTTGATCAGGATTGGAAACTACGATATGATCTTCAACCAGATGGAAATGGGGTTCCGTTCTGATATAGAAACGATTGAAAGTGTAATAGATTTTGGAAACTTTTAACAGATTATTTCTTCGTGAACTTATATGAAATTTTCTAAAGGATTGCTTAATCAAACGATTTGCAAATTAAATTTTGGAGATTATGGAGAAATTTTAAATTACGTACCAAAAAATCCTACGGGGTTACCGTGAACTTTAATGCGTTTCCCTTTCGCGAGGGTTATTTTACCTGTAGTTTTAATTAATAAATATTCTGTCGCTATCTTGTTTATCGCACGCTTCACGTGAAATCGAAAATTCGTTTTATTTACTCTTTCTTCTCAGTTTTATGAGTGCTGTTGTAGCTCAAGCACTGCGTCAAAAAATGTTTAACAGAGAGCGTATTGAGAGGTTATTCTTTCATGATTGGCTTATTTGTACCTTTTCTAAAGTATTTTTCCATTTTTTCTATAGTTCTCTTACTCAGGAAAACTCTTCGTAAACAATTCTTCATTGATTCTCTCGTGATTATAAAGCATAAATCACGATCTGGTAATAAAAAAATTAATAGCTTTCATTCACAAATCATTATATCTGCTCTGACAATCATTATATTCTGAATGCGATAAATAGGCTTAATAATATGATTTATAAATCATCATTTGTTTTACATGTTTGACTCGCAGGAAGTTAAAATGTGGATTTTTTTCGTTTGATAAATTAGTTAACCATCAGGATATAATTAAATGGGGACTAGCCGTTTGGACNAAAGTTTCCACTTTTAAATTATAATGGTTATTTTCTAACCGGAATCCCTATTCTGTCCGTCTGCATCTAAAATTAACACCGTTTTCTTTGCGGAATAATTATATCCACTTTTCCATATTCTCTGTATATGTCATCCTTCCTTTTATTATTCTCTTTCTTTGCATTAGTTTCTTCTCCTCTTCAATTCCTTCTCCCCGCTCCTTTATTCCTGGTATTTACGATATATATTGCTGTACGCTTTTCCCTTCACGGGGTGCCCCAAGCAATACGATGCCCACGGATTTTCTCTTTCATCCGCAAGAGCGCATCGTGATCACCCTTGGAGTAAACAAATTGGCCATTGAATCCCGAGTGACTTTAGGTGTAGTAAGTGCGGAGAGGTGTTTAGATGGGCGAGAGAGACGGCGGATAAAAGATGCCATTCGGGTAACTGCTCAGCTTTCTCAGGTTCAAGGAGAAATCAAAGGGAGGATGTTGATCCTTGAGAGTGAAATCCTTTGTAGGTGAACTCGATGCACGAAATTCAAATTAACCATTAAGTTTTTCGAAGAGAAATCTAATAATTTGGCCGTAAATGTATAAAAAGAACGAATCATTTCCAGATTAATGTCTTCATATTTTTTTGCATCCAGTTTATGCATCGTTATGTTTTTGATCAGGATTGGAAACTACGATATGATCTTCAACCAGATGGAAATGGGGTTCCGTTCTGATATAGAAACGATTGAAAGTGTAATAGATTTTGGAAACTTTTAACAGATTATTTCTTCGTGAACTTATATGAAATTTTCTAAAGGATTGCTTAATCAAACGATTTGCAAATTAAATTTTGGAGATTATGGAGAAATTTTAAATTACGTACCAAAAAATCCTACGGGGTTACCGTGAACTTTAATGCGTTTCCCTTTCGCGAGGGTTATTTTACCTGTAGTTTTAATTAATAAATATTCTGTCGCTATCTTGTTTATCGCACGCTTCACGTGAAATCGAAAATTCGTTTTATTTACTCTTTCTTCTCAGTTTTATGAGTGCTGTTGTAGCTCAAGCACTGCGTCAAAAAATGTTTAACAGAGAGCGTATTGAGAGGTTATTCTTTCATGATTGGCTTATTTGTACCTTTTCTAAAGTATTTTTCCATTTTTTCTATAGTTCTCTTACTCAGGAAAACTCTTCGTAAACAATTCTTCATTGATTCTCTCGTGATTATAAAGCATAAATCACGATCTGGTAATAAAAAAATTAATAGCTTTCATTCACAAATCATTATATCTGCTCTGACAATCATTATATTCTGAATGCGATAAATAGGCTTAATAATATGATTTATAAATCATCATTTGTTTTACATGTTTGACTCGCAGGAAGTTAAAATGTGGATTTTTTTCGTTTGATAAATTAGTTAACCATCAGGATATAATTAAATGGGGACTAGCCGTTTGGACAAGTACCCATCCTCAGGGGAGTCCTAAACCTTCTTAATAGACAAAATCAAACAAGCGGACATTCTCCCGGATACACCGTGGATAACAATAATATAACAAGCCCGCCCTATTCACCGCTATCAAAGCGCCTCTAGAGACGGAACCCCTCCCCATCCCTCCCACGAACTCCGGGCATTCTCCCGCTTCCCTTCCCGCCCCGTCTCCCCGCTTGATGAATGGTTGCCCATCAAAAGGCTCGCGGATTAGCTTCGCCTACAGCACCCTCTAGCAAAGGGGGAAAGAATAATACGGGGGCAATGAAAAAGGGAGCGGGAGGGGGACGTAAGCACATCACATCCATGTCCGCACGAGGCTCCGGAGTCATCCGTCACAGGGCTGCCTCAGAGGAGAGGGAGGAAAACGACGATATAACAGTTGAAGGGAGTTGAAACACACACAGAGGCAACAGTCGCGTGACGTCACGGGACACGAGTTAATATTCATCGCCGCAGGGGTCGCGGGAGAGGGTTGGAGGAGTGGGTTTTTGGGTTGGGATGGGTTTTTGTCGCCCTAAATGAGAGGGTAACGGGCGGTGAATGCCTAAACCTCGGTGTCCGTCGGCCCCCATGGGGGCGTAATATAGTCGGCCCAATATTATCGGCACCTTCCCCGTTTACCGCCCATTCATCTGCGGATGGTGTGGGTGTGGGTGGGGTTCTCCCTCGAGGCAGCTGTCTCTTCCCGCCGAGGAGTGATCGCTCATCATTTGGGAGGCGCATTTCAGCGCCCCCTTTCAATAAAGCCGCGTGATGTTTTATTCCGCGCGATTTTAACAAGTGTTCCTTCTTCTGGAAGCTTCCCTTTTCTGCATCGCCCACGCGAATGCATCGGAGGATTCCTCCGACGCGAAACGGGCCATCGATCGCCCCTAATGATACCGCCGATGAAGCTAAACGGACGATCTATCACCATAAACAACGATGCCGGAGCTATCTAACGTCCCTTCCGTCCGTTAATGCTTTTAGGACCCGGTTAGTGTTTCGTATTCCACGTCTTTTTTATGGGAGCCTGCGATAGGTGTGCGGTGAGTCATTTTTCGAGGGAAGTGCATGTAGAGATTGTGTTTAAAGGTACTAAATTCTGGGAGCGGGGAAGATCTCTCTTGAGCTGTAAATGAAGATGTTTCCTTTGAAGTTGAATGCAGACTGTGATGGAAAGTAAATCCTGTATTCCTGGTCGCAAAATTGCTCGTGGTCCTATGGTCGATGAGTAAAAATAAGTAGTTAACCGAAAGAATGCCATTTATTTTACGTACAGTATACTGTTGAATATTTTGTTATTTATTGTATCGTTGATCGTCAATTAGCTCTTTGGTGCTGTAGTTCCGTGTATAACAGATTTTAAGTAAATTCGACCTCAAGGAAGTTGAAATTGGCAAACAACTCAAGGATAAGGTTCTTGTTTTTAATTTTTTACTCCACGTTTTCCATCGAAATATTAAGTTCCCAGTCGTAGAGACACTTATGCATTCATATACTCATCATGCTTAAGTTTCACTGATATACAATGTGGACAGTTCATTCGCGAACCTCCAATCCTTCCATATTTATCTCCTCTGTATCGTTAACACTGCAAAATGCGCTTTTTGTTTTGTCTAAGCCAACTTTCAATTATTAAAAGATAACGCCAAACACCTATATGCGAGATATTAATTACCTCGGTACATTACCAGAATGAGGTAGTTTATAAATATTACAAACTTACGTTTGCTCTTGCGTTTGTAATAGGTACAACTTGGAGATGTAAAATATTTTCATTGCTTCGTGGATATACTCGTAGAACAGCTTAATGGATTCGAGATAAGATTGAAACGGTCTCTTTGTCTTAATGGAGGGTCATAGCACATTTTTCCTCTTTTAAGAGAGGTCAGGCATTTAACTTGACGAGTCTCTCTTAGTAGCATAACAGATTTAAATATATCATTGTGGGTATTTCTCTACGTGATTGAAATATCTCGTGTACAAAAATTAGCACATATGCGTCCATATGAAAAACATTTATAGCACGAACTTTTGGCATTGTAAAATGCCATTAATTCGAGCAGAAACTCGACTAAATTATTTAAGTGCAAGTTCTTATAATGTTGAAAAGGTATTCTTGATAAATTAATGTACGATTCCTGAGGTTAGAGGCCAAGTTTGAAAGACTGTACTCAAGACTCGGTCTCCCTTTCAGAGGGACCTGGGTGGTCCAGACGCAGACATAGACCATTCCGTGAAGAGGGCATGTTTGTGAAATGAAAGGATACTTTGAAAGAAAGGTTTTGGATGGCAGCATCACCTAAGCTGTTTTCTTTACGCGTGAAATTGAGAAGAAAAGACGAAGGGGAAATATTCGTACACAACTGAGTTCTAGTTTCACGTTAAGGTTCACAAAGCAAACCATTCTCTTTATTTTAGACATAGACACTCAGGAGATTGGCCGTGACATCTAGAAAATAGACGCATTCAAGATTCGTGAAGATGCATACGGTCTGAATAGCTTGATTAGGAAGTTAAACGTAGTTTTTAAAATTTTTGAATTTCAGGAAACTCCTACTCACACCCTTCCATGACTTTGGGAAGGATCTAAAATTCTGGCGGTTTTAAATTACCTTCTAGCATAATATCAATAATAAAGTGCTCAAACAAGGAAAAGTTTTAGGAGTAGGTCCTTAAATATTCAACAATAGTGCTTTGATAAAATCTTTAATGATTTAATTTCGGCTTGAACTCAACTTATTCACAGTTTGTTTATATAAAGTATAGAATAATTAATTTCTCAAATTGAGCAAATAAGCAATAGATTACAAATATGAGAGAGACTACCACCAACTTAAGGAATGTCTCGTAAGAAAATTTTGGTGGTCTCTTCTCTCCCGAAGCGAAACATGCTCCGATGCAATATTTTGCGCGTATTCGTATGAGAGCTTCATTTTATACGCTCTTACATGTTATCACAGTACTCTAACCGCAATTGAATACAACAGAAACAAGCTGAATAACAGAATAACCTCTCAACTCGAGCTAACATCTTCCCCTGCGACTTTATTCAAGCCTCTCTTCACATCTCTGGCTGTTTTATCCCTTCTCATCGTACGGTTAGTCCCTCAAATCCCCTCTTTGGACGGACTTGGCATTCTCCCCTGTTCTTGTTTTCAAAAAACTCACTCCGTTCGCATACGTTTTATTCTTATTGTGCTACATCTTCCCACATCCTCTGCATATACTTTTGCGGGTCACTTTTATCACGAATGATCGTTGATTTTATTTAGCGGTTCCTTTGAATATTTTCTATAAATGTTGCGATGAACTTCACGAAGGAAAATTCATCTATCGTATTTTAAGAGGACGTAAACATTATCTCCCGGTTAGCCATCTGGGCAGCGCGTTCGACTTTAGTGAAAGCATCCTGGTGAAAGCCCATATGTGCGATATAAAACTGTCAAAGCACTTTTAACAACATTACTACATATTACTCATCATTCCGTTTTTCCGTTGCAGATGCTGAGCAAAATTTCATTCTTATCACTTTCAGTTACACGTACAAAAACCATTTTAGTAACCGTATTGTTCTCTTATGCATGTATGAGTGATCTACTTTTGATGATAAATTCCACTCCTATAGACGGTAGGGCCATTTCTGTCCTTTCTTTTGGCATTCTTTCATGATTCCGATGTCCAATATTCAATTGTGCCACTTAAAGTCCAACACATAGTAATATCATTGTTAAGTATACCATAAACTCTCCACTTACCATCGTACTTCCTTCCATCGCCGTCACTTGTCAGTCACTTTCACGCTGGAAGTGTCCGCAGGGCCCTTCGACCCTTCCACGGAATCAAAATCTTCTGCCCCCCGTCGTTAGTGCACCCAGGGCCGCATCCCCACTGAGTTTCGGAGCCATTTCCTTCCCCGGTGGTTATGCTGCCGCCAGGAGCAGCAGGGAAGGGAAATTGATCCCCGGACAGTGGGGAGAAAATGACTAAGGGACGATGAATCTGGAGACGGGAGAACTAAATAAGCCTTATATTGAGGTGTTATATTGGTGGTCTTCATAGCTGCGTGTCCCAACACTCTCGGACCCTCCGCTGGGCAGCCCTTCCGGAGAAATTTCTAAGGCATGCGATATCCCTGTTTAGAATGGGAACCCCTTTCTATTTCCTCTATATTCACAGCGGTGGGCGAGAAATCATGTATATATTCATGGGCACTGATTCGCCCATTGCATTCTGGGTCGTGCGCTTCGGTGACGTAAATTTTCATCAATCTCTGTTATTTCTTTTCCTCAGCTGGATTTTATTTATACAGAGGAGGGTCATTTAGTTAGAGCCTTTATTCTTCAAAACAGTACTTCGATGGATATTTTATTGCATTTTTCAGTGTTTATTGGAAACGTTTGAGTGTCATTTAATCAGTTTTCGGATAGTTTGGCTCTCGTACCATACAATTCATGGAAGTAATTTATGGAGAAGAATCCGAACAATTTAAGAATTTCGCGTAAAAGATGCTAAAGTTGACATTTAGTGGCTGTTATCGGAATCAGTGATGCATCTTAGGAAATGCTGATGGGAATTGGCCCCTAAAATTCTAAAAATATGTCTTTAAGAACCTAATTTTAAAGAGTTTTATCGAAGGAAATGCATAACGGTTAAAGCGTACAGCAACGTTATGGGTAACGTAGTTACACGAAAAACGATTATACCGTTGGTTATGATCCTTAAGTTCCTCTCCCCCTACCAAGCGAAAAGTCTGAATGTGCTTCTGACCGAGATGAAAATCTTGGAAAAAGATTTGAGAATATCAAAATTGCTGTTTTTGTTCGAAATTATAGTTGCCATATAGAGGTCAGGCATTTAACTTGACGAGTCTCTCTTAGTAGCATAACAGATTAAATATATCATTGTGGGTATTTCTCTACGTGATTGACATATCTCGTGTACAAAAATTAGCACATATGCGTCCATATGAAAAACATTTATAGCACGAACTTTTGGCATTGTAAAATGCCATTAATTCGAGCAGAAACTCGACTAAATTATTTAAGNCTTCTAAGGAAAACGGGTAAGGGTGACTTTGCGCAAGATGGTGCGCACCCGGGACAGCTCCTTCTAATTTTATAATTGCAATAACCACATGCAAGTCAAATTAACTAAATTTTATTATTATTTTCTCGTTTAATGGGTGACATCAAATACCACATTGTGTTTATATTTCAAAAGATTCTTAACATCGCCTATTTTTAGGGTTGAAATATTAAGAAAAAACCGTGGAGTTTAAAATTCATGGAAAAGGGAGGGAGTTAATTTTCACTTTAATCAAAGAAGTACGGATCAACAACTTCTTAGGAGCCGGAAGTAACTGGTACTACTTTGCATATTTGTGCAAGATAACGAAACATTTTGACACTAGGGTATGATTCAGCTCTCAATTCATCAATTTCATGATACAATACACCTCTCTTATACAATCAGCCATTGTAGCAAATATATACGTCTTAATTAACATTGTTTACAACGTATCCAGCAACGTAAGTTACAGGTTGTTAGGCTTGTAATAGAAAAATACGATTTTCATAAAATTTAACGATGATAAATTCAAATCATAAATTAATGATTGAAAGTATTGCTATTGAGGCGATAAATTTCTGTTCGCCATTTACTGCTTTTTTGCTTCATAATATTTCTTCATATTATCTCTGAATTGAATTTTGAGAATTGCTTCCAGTAAGAAAAACTTGTTATTTCGAGGTAAGTGAGGAAGGCAAATTCTTCACTTATACATACCTTGAAAGTGAGACAATTAAGTGTTTATTTCAGTAAATAAAAAACATTACTAAAATATTACTAAAATCATCGGTCCTGTCAATCAGAAGGAGAATAGGTATACCGGTAAGCCTGTGATTATTCTATGGCGGTCATTTTGAATGTCCCTCTGTAATCTAGAATATCCATCATCAACATCACGATACATCGAAACTGACAAAGTTGCTCTGAGCGAAAACCTCATTTGCGTGTCTTCTTTAACCTATAGTACGTGCTCCACGTCCGAGATTGCAATTAAAGCAACACGTAACGACCTATTTGATTGATGATACGTTCCGAATTTAGTGTGAAATTTTGTCCTAATGGGCGTGACATTGACATGTCCCTCCTCCGACGATGGGTCGAAAGGAAAGGTTTTTTCCCACCTCCTCACCCTCCCCAACGAGTAATCAACAGTCTTAGCGCGGGGAAGCGGGGGAGGAGGCGATGCAAAAAGTAACACAAGAGGTAGGCGATAAAACTAAAGAATAAAAGCACAACAGAAGGGGGGAAATACGTGTCATAGAAAAAGGAGAAATGAGATAGGATGGTGTATATGTAGCCGGAGAGAAACGAGAGGAAATGGGATTTTGTAGCGAGGGACTTTGGTGTGTGACCATAGAGGAGGTCTCTCATTTATCTTCATCGACGATGGACCTGCTTGCAATTAGACGCTTCGCTGACCACGGATCACTTTTACGCTAGCGCATGGACCATCGCCCTCAACTCCCTCTATTGTCTCCGCCCCCAAACACACACACACACACTCCGGCCGTCCTCGCAGGTTTCCCCGGATCCTTCCCCTAATTTCCCTCGCCCGGAACGTCAGCCTCTCAATCTTTCCTTCCTATTTCATCTCCTCTGCATCATTAATATCCATTCTCTCCGCCTCCTCCTTCCCACGTTATCATTCCGCTGCATTAATAAATCCGATGACGTACGTATTTCGTGGTTTTAATTTTCTGCGTTTACGTCCGAAATGAAGCGAATCCTGCGATCGGGTGAAGCATCGTTCGCGTGGCCATTGACGTACAAAGAGAGGCTACATAAATGTTTACTGAATGGGATATGTTATGTGTTTATTATAGGCAGGGCTTACTTCATCTTGAGAGTGGTGCATTTGCGCATAGTTATTATTCTCTTTTGAAGTCTCTTCTGTCGGCTGAATTCATTTTAATATACATTAGAGCTGGTTGTTTACGTAATAGTAATTCGTAGCAAAACGCTCGCTGTTTTACTCCAAATACATTTAAAGTGAGTGAATTTCTTCAATATTTATTTAAAACCACAATTTCATTTCCTTCACTTCACTGGTCCACTTTTTCATTACCACATTTATCCTTAGGGTATAAAACGGTGTGAAAATTCGAAAATGATCTGCAGGGGAAGCGGTCCGCAGATAGGCTATCCGTTTGAGCACAATTTTTCATTGAATATTATATTGGCTGGTTATTAGTTTGTCGTTCATTTTTAATAATTCCCTTATTGTCTTATTTGTTTCTTTGTGTCTGAAACTTTTCTACTCATTAATTACGTTGAATTTTGCAATAATATTCACTACAATACAGTCAGCTCCATTTAAATTTTAGGTTACCATCTGAACATGTAAAGTGAATATTTCCTTAAATATCCGATACCAAGCTTAATTTTTCAGTTTTTTTATACTTGATAATTGGAACAGGAAATAAGGGAATATTAGTTGATGATAAATAATTCATTGCCTTTTTCCTTTGTTCAGTTTCAATCGATGAGGAAAACGCATTAAAACGTCCCTTTCAGTTACATATTCAGGGAAAAGTTTCATATTTATTCAGCAAAACAAGAGGGACTCCGTCATCTAAAAATGGGCAAGATTTCCCCTTTGGTTTAAGAAATGTATTTTATTACGCAAATCAGAAAACAAAACAGCATATTTTTTACGGCCAACCCAGGAAATTAGAGACGGGGCCAGATAGACTAAAACATCCACACCCAGGCCGGGTTTTGAAATTAGTACCTTACGAAGCTAAGTTAACACGCCAAAATAGAAAAAGTTTTCAATAGAACTAACCGTTCTCTGATTATACCGGAGAATCAGAATTTCTATTTTTTAATTGCACTAATATTTTGTTTTAAGCTTAAAGCAAAAGAGATATTTGTGCTAATACACAACCAATTTTATTATGTAATTAAACTACGTATTAAAATCAATATATAATTTTTTGTATAATAAATATCTACGACAGTACCCTTGACTGTGGTAGAAACAGTTTAAACTCCGTATTTGGTTCTCCGTTACTTAAATTGATTGGTAGTACAGCACCATTACTTCGGCATCCATATGTGCCTTGAGCATGAATTTACGCAAAACTTTTCCTCCGCATCCAATGCTAAACCAGCATTGGATGCGGAGGCCAAAACCTAAGAAATCAGCCATTCCATGCCCATTTCCTTCACTTTCTCTTCCCACCATTTCCTCCCCAAAATGAGTTCGAAAAAGACTTTCGAGGATCAGTGCGGTAAAACACTCTCCCCCGCGGAAGAAAGGGAAGACGTGGGAGAAAAAAAATCAATCCATGATGTCACGTGACGCGCGCAAGGAATTCTTTTCGAGTAGCGGCCATAACTCATACTCAGTCCACAGGTATTCACACTCGATATATTTCCCTTTGAGCGGACAGAGATGGATGAAGAAGCGAAGCGGTTTGAAAAGGGAGGCGGAGAATGTTTTTTTCGCGCGGGGGGACGAAGGGAATGCCGGGAAGGAGGCGGATAAAACAGAGGGCGTTGCCAGAGGAGAAAGATGGATAGGTGGAGCAAGAGAGATGGTCGGGATGCTGCGGAAAGGGGAATAAGAGTCATCAATCATAGCTAGATTCGCTTCGAGAAAAGGTAAAAGGAGATCATTTTAAGGGGCTGGGGTGGGGGGCAGGGAGGTATGCGGGGGCGTGAGCTAGTAAGAGGAGACACGAAAAGATGCTCGGGAGGCTGTTTCTCTTTGCGTGAAATAACCTTTTCTGTTCGATGCGGACGAATTGAATGGGGTTTATCATTTCCGCGGGGGGAAATGAATATAGAAATTACTTGAGCGGGTCGAAAATGATCTGAGGAATGCGGGCAGAGTACGTCATCCGTGAAAATTTACCGCGTCGCTCGGTTTGATTCATAGAGGCGCTGCTATCGGTGAGGAAGGAGATGTGCTCCCCTCGCATCGAAGCTTACCTCGGAACATTTATGAATTCCTACTTGGACGTAGCGCACTAAGCCACCCATGCCGAAAGCACTGCTGTATGATACTCGTGCATGCTTTTAATATCCTGCAAAGTGGGAATAAGATTATGGAAAATCGTGGAGGAAATTCACATCAACCTATTAAAAATGACTTCTACAGTCATCTATTAGAAGTTCTCGCGTCTTGAATTTATTTTCTTTTCCTGATTTTCAATTAATTGAACTATTCAAAATATCGACTTTATAGACTATAAAATGCCAATGATTATAATTCTATCGATCTTAATCATATTTTCTCAGTTTTAACTTGATGTATCACAAAAAACTTATAAAAACAAACTATTGGTTTAAATGAAATCAATTTACCATCAAATACTCGGCAACTATAAGGCTCAGTATTATTATATACACTAAAAATGGGCTTTAACCGAAGTTCACTTTAAGGTCCGGTATTTCAATGCTCCGTTGAAATGAAGATTACTGTTAATCTCCTATAAATATGATGGATTAGCACGGAGATTAACTATGATCTTCACTTTAACTCCAACGATGCATTATAATACCAGACCCCGAAGTGAAGATTTAAGTTGAAGTACATTTTAAGTATACATTATGATACCGGGACCAAGTCGTAATTTTCGGCTACTGTTTACTTTTCGTTGTTTCAAACGTGAGGAGCGAGTCAAAGGAAATTCGGATTCTGTAATAGTATATGCCACATGATCTTAATTCCAGCGATAAACTACTTTGATGCGGTTTATATCCAAATCTAATTTTCGTTAAATAAAAGGAATACATTGATGATGCACTTCTACTACCCTAATTTTACTACGCATCAATACGAAAGAAAAAATTACTTAAATAGCTGTCACCCGAAGTAATGTATTTAAAGAAAAATAAAATTAACGGGATATTTAAAGTGACGACCCCCCTTGCGTACCACATGTAGATAGCTTGATTTTATGTACTATGGTGAATGAGACCTGTGTGAAAGATTCTCACCGCCGAATCCATATGTTCGAGAGCACTTAAAAATATTCAAAGATAAGGAATCCTAGTTTGGACATAGTTATTTGTGATGTGCTTTAATCAATGATAAACATTTATTTAAAATACTGTTATTTTACATGGCCCAGATTATACCATTAAATTTTACGAAAAAAAAGTAGCTTTGTAACGAGTATTAAGTTAAAGCTCGAATCTGTCTTTTAAGCAATTATGAAAACTTTGCTGCTTCTTTTCAACTCTTTTTCGATCATAGCTCCCACACGATGGAAATAAAATTTGATGAAAATAAACGATATCTCTGAAAACAAATACCAATATTCAAAGAACAATTCATTTGCTTCTCCAAATTTTCAACTCTCATGTATACCCATATTAGTGTCCCTACTAAATATATTTTAACTGATGAAGAATTCAAAGAATTATAATAATAACTTATTCCATATATTTATTTCAAAATTTTCCCATTTCTCAGGTGTGGTTCAAGAACCGAAGGGCAAAATGGCGCAAGAGAGAAAGGAATGCGATGAACGCAGCAGCTGCTGCAGCGGCGGACTTCAAGAATGGCTTCGGCTCGCAGTTCAATGGCTTAATGCAGCCGTTCGCGGACGCCCCGGACTCAATCTACTCCTACTCGTCTCCGTACAATAACTGGGCAGCTAAGGTGCCCTCTCCCCTCGCCGCCAAATCATTTCCATGGGGTCTCAACACGGCCGTCAACGCCATGGGCCCTCCTGTCGGTGGTGGCGGTATGGGTGGGGTCGGAGGAGTTGGAGGCGTCGGAGGAGTCGGCGGAGGGGGCGTCAACTGCTTCAATAGTCCCTCCGCCGTGGCGTCTGCAGCGGCCGCGGCGGCTGCCGCATCCATCAACGCTGCTGGTGCGGCAGCGGCGGCCTCCGCATCTGGGATCGTTCCCTCCGTTTCCATGACCACCAGCTTGAGCGCCAGCGCCCCATCGGTGGCTTCCGGGACGGCGGTCGGTGCGGCTGCGGCTGCTGCAGCGGCTGCCGCGGCGGCCGCGTCGCAGTGCCCGTACGGAGGGCCCGCGGCACCGTACGCGATGTACCACCACCGGGCAGCGGCAGCAGAACCCTGTTCGGCGACCTCAATGTCGTCTAGTATAGCAAGCCTGAGGCTTAAGGCGAAGCAGCACTCCTCGGGATTCGCCACGTATTCCCCGATGAGCCCACGTTCCAATGCATCCCTGTCGGCGTGTCAGTACGCCGCTGTTGACAGGGGGACTGTTTGAGAGGAGGAGCGGGAGGAGGCGACGGCGGGTGGCGGGGGCGAGGAGGAAGAGGAGGAGGATGAGAGCGAGGAGGAAGATTCGGAGTGAAGGGGATCTCCGCAAGCATCTACCTTCCTCCCTCTCTCTCTCCCGCCCTCATCTCCCCCATTTCTCCTCTCGTCGGTTGCCCAATTCGACCGCCACCTCCCGGCGGGGCTCGCCCAATTTGACCGCCTCCTCCCGCCAAAAAGGATTCGAAGGAAGTGCGCCACGACGGCGACGATTCGAATTAAAATACTGGTTCTCTCGCTTTGGACGGTGACGAAGGCCCGGATATGGGAAGATGTTGAGACGAACGCGAAGGACTTCCGGTTTGCCTTCCGACAGAGACAGCAATCACCGTTTCTTTTCCTCGGTGGCAATATCGTAGTAGTAAAGGAAAAAATTTAAAAAGAACCTTTCTTAAAAAAGTAATGTTAATCTGTCGAAGTTGAAGGTTGGAGTTTTTTCGGTGTGCTTTAATCCGTGGGTGTGTGTGATTCAGTTTTTTCTAACTGCGTGTGTCGAGTGTATAAAAAAGTTGAGGCGTCTCTTGTATATAATTGCATAACGTTAAACGTACGAGTCAGTGACTCCCATGGTGTTCTCAGAAACCCAGTCGCCTCTCTATTCGGCTATTTGAGGATCGAAATCTGGCCGAATAAGAAAAATTGGTTGGGCAAATTTTTTTCCCCGAGGGTCTTGAATTCGAGTTTCTACACTAAAGTATGAATATATATAAATATATACATAAATATAAATATTTATCTGTATGTACTATTTACCTATTATTACCTAAGATATAGACTGAATATTTTTATTTTCTTCATTCACTTCTTTTGGGTGAAGCTCCATTCTATTTTAACTACCGGTCGAATCTGTCGTTGATCTCGAAGAAAGGAACAGTTGTGACGCCGAAGTGAAAGTTCACTGGAGTTGACGGTTCGAATTGGGAACCGCGCTGATGGAAACTGGAAAAAAATCTTGGCCTATCAACGAGATGTCGTATCACTTCGCTACGTTCATCCTGGTCATCCAATCCGAATCCGTCTTGTTAATTTTGTTATTTTTTCTTTCGCGGGACGAGTACTTTGTTTCGAGTCACTCACGTGCTTTGTAACGAACTAGTCATTTTTGAACTCGTTCCTTAGAATCGTCTTCCTGTTTGATGTCATGGAACGCAAGTGACGAAAGCCTCGATGGAGATGAAAACGTGGCCAATTGAGTTTGCCGCTCAGTCAAGCAATTCCACAACGATTCTCTTTTGTTTTCTGGCCGGAAAGCCAAGTTTCAATGCTTTAAAAGTGCCGCGGTCTTCACGGATGTTATACTATAAACGTTATTTATGCCGTTCAGAATTCCTTTCAATTTTAATCTTTGGATTGAATTCTTGATATGGAATTCCTTTGCCAATATTCCTCACTTGCGATTTCATTCGTCGTTATTTCTTTTTATCCATCCATACACTCTTCTTGGTTGGTGATCGATCTCATTCGCAAATTCATGAAGAAGGTTTGTCATTATTTCTGTTTTAACGATGAAGGAAGTGTTGATGTATAACAATAAAAAAGATCAAGTCACATGTGTACACTGAAAGTAAAATAATAATTAGATATTACGTCTGATTTAAGTCAATCATTTATATCCCTTCCTTAACAATATTTCTGGGCTGTAAGCTCTAATTTGAAAATTATATCTTATTTCGTCACCTTAAGTTACCTATATTCAGAGACATTTATGGCTACGGCTGAATTTTATCATTGATAAACCAAACCATTTTACATCTACAGGGTATTCACACAATAAGTTTTATTTTCAAAATGAATTAATCAAAATTAATTTCCTGATATATGATTAAATAATGTGCGATGAAAATTCAAATGGCTATCAGATTATTTTATTGATCTAAATTCAAAGATGAATGAAAATTTATTTTCAATTTCAGCAAAAAGTCAATTTCTATGTCCATAAGGCATGGAAAAAAATGTAAAAGTTTGCAAATTTAAGAAATTTATCCTAGTACTTATCATTATCGATCTCATAGTTAAACCTTTCAGGTTTTACTTTTTTTACTAAAATTTTAATGTAATATCTCCTCTCAAGTATCGACAATTATACACAGATATGTGAATGTAGGATATTCACACCGATGTCAATGTTTTAAGTATTAATAAATTATCAGATAAAGGGGATGAGTATATTTATCAAATCAGATAAAAGTGTTTGGAAAAATTATGGTATAGGGTAGTAGAATTAAAGGGTAATATAATATAAATACAGCAAATCCACTCCAATGCTACGCAATTAATTTATGAAGAAGCTCTATGAGACTCAGCGAAAGACACTTTTATATTGATTACCCACGATCGTGCGTGTCTTGGTTCATACATGATCGCTGTCTCCAATAGCTTGAAAATAACTGGAAATTATCCACAGAACGATTCATTTCTTATGACGTTCAAATAGACTTCAGTTACTCAGCTTATTCATGTAACCATTTTTTTTTTCATTTTGATACCAATCTAAGGTTATTTTAATTTTTTATTGTACTCTAGTGATTTTGACAAAAAAACATCTACTTGAAACCTAGCTATTAGTAGATATATTTCTCATGTTAGATGTTGGAGAATTAATGTTTAAAATTTCAAGCAATACTTGCAAACAAAAGAACTACTTCATGTGTTACTTAGAATCACTCTTACACAGGAGAAATTAATGTTTTATTTTTCACTTGAATTCTACAGTATACTATTCAAATAAGGTAAGTTATCTAGCTTTTAAATCTTACTCTATTAAACAGTAATGTTACACAGACACACATTTAAATGTCGGATTTAGGTCTCGCCTTTGCCTTCAAATTCATCTCACCAAACTAATAACTTTAAAATATTTCTCTGAAATAGAATACGCAGAAACTGTTTACCACGATAAAATATTTTAATAAAAAAAAGCAAATGATTTGATGTTGTATTTTGTGATATTCGGCTGTCATGTAGACATTCATTATATTTTTTTTGAATGTTAGGAGACATAATTTAGATTCCGCATATAATTCAAAGGTATAGACGTACTTTAAAACCAATTTAACTATCTCACGTGTACAGTGTATGCGTATAACAGGCAGAAATTTAATTTATCTTTAGTATCGTACAAGACATCATGAGAATCAAGCAACGGTATAGTTTAACACTACTAAATATTTCAATGACTTTTATAACAAATGGAATAGAGACATTTCGACATCTTAAAATGTCATTATATTGCAATTAGAATTTGCAATTCAATCATCGACATTTGAAGTAATCTAATTTTTATAGGAATACCTTAAATTTTTTATAAGATATGTAATGTATGATTCACTGAACATTTTTTAATATCTTCAACTTGCTTTAAAATAATTTGGGATGTCCTCCCAATATATATGTCCTTTCTCTGTTCGCCTCACTCGTTTAAAACCTCTCTTTTCAAGTTGTAAATGAGGTCTAAACCGAGCAAGCAAAAATAATGAAAAAGAGAAAAATGAAACCCTTGGATAAAATGGTTTCCAAAAGCGCATTTCAATTTCAAAACAGCTTTTTCAGCGTATCATCCAGAGGAAGAATGAAGTAATCTTGTTGATAAACGGTTTTGTTGTTGAAATAATTGGATTTATCGCTTTGCCGATATTATCACTCACTGATTAGCCTTTATAAATCAACGATAAGCGAATGAATGGCGTGATAATGTTTTCCGTAACAATGCAAGTGTCGTCATTGAATACACCGAGAGGGGAAATTCGGTAAACTGAGATAAAGCGACATTTTTTCCGCTGCACATTATGTTGGAATTTTACTCTGTATAAGCTGCCAGAAAATTTAGTATGTTATTTAGACGGATTGATTGGTATAAATTGACAGTAATCTACTTTTATAGGTCCTGTAGACCATCCAGAACATCCTGCAGGGTTTACAAATTTCTAATACTTTTCATGAAACTATTCTTCTTGTCACAGTTCCCAATTCTTGAATAATGTTCAGCTGAGGCCAATCGATGGTTTTGCGGATGATACATTTTAGTAATGACATCTATTGCCCTGCAACTCTTAATCTAAACTCCATTCAATGAATCATTTTAAAACAGAAGCTTGTTTGGTTATTGACTGAAATTGTACCAATCAACCCATACTACTTCAAGAATAGAAAAAATGGAAGAAATATCGTTTCTTTATATCCTAAGGGAAGAAATATAGATGGCGAAGTCTGTCCGTCACAGCTTAATTTTAATGAAAGTAAATGTAGTGCAATCTCATAATCTAGACCCCTTCTTGGTGAAATCACTCGAAAGTATTTCTTCCAGTTGAAAAACCTTCCATAGTTGTATGCCAATATAATCTCCGAAATGAAGATAATAACCCTAATTTCTCGGCCATTTGTTTACACTGGCTTACATACATATAGAATTACTGTACGTAGGTAGAACGCGAACTTACTGTTGCTCTTTCTATCTTCGTTCATTCTGGCTGTCAGCAAGTGAATGTTTGGTGGAAGAAGGACTGAAGAAGAAATCAATGTCAAAGAAAGAAATCATCACGTAAGTTAAAGAGCGGCATGTTCTCTTTCTGACAAGAAAGCATTGATTTTCAAGGTCAAAAAATTCGAGCCCACATAAGCCTGAGTAAAGACGCACGTAAGTCTGGGAATTTTTTTCATACCCTTCCTTCCTATTGCTTCTGTTTCTACATCTTCCTCTTTTCCTCATTTACCACCCTTTTCATCCCCTCTTCTACCTCAAGCAACATTCCCCTCATCCCTTCCTACTTGTCTCAGCCCCCCATATAACTCATCCCATCAACTCAGACAGTCAGATGTGTATCAGCATCATAATGGAGAGCTTACGCACGGGAAAGGAGGGTGTGGGTTAAAGATAGAAGAAGGGAGAGAGGGTTCTTTTGGTCGTCACATGGAACACTAACATTTTACCTCCCCCCCATTTCAAAACCTCGTCCCCCATCCCGCTCGTGGCCAATCTGTGCTACCCACCCCAAAAAACCCATCGGAATAACCCACAAGTCGTCCACCCCTCCTCAGTCCTCCCACATTCCCTTCAGATAATAAATCTCCCGCCGCTGGACCCATTTTCCGAGCCATGAGTGTGGACAAATGATGATTCGACTAACGATCGAGGGCCTCCAATCGTTTGCCCCCATCCCATGCGCCTCTCGGCCACCAGAATGCTTTAGAGAGATGAACAAGCTTGTAATCTAAGTTCATGGAGCGGATGGAAAAGCAATCCACTTGGCTCCCTGGAAATCTACATCGGCTACTATCTATGCGCCATACGTTCTCGTTTTATTTTGCCGTCTTGTTTGCCGTCACTACTTTGTTTCGGCGTTTCGCGAGATATGTGGAGCCGAGCTTCGTACATTTCGCTATTAATCAGTGCTACGGGTACGTATTTTAGACACAATGACTACAGTTCCTGAGAGAAATGATAGATTTTTGCAATTTAGACATTTCCCTCTCAACTTATGACAATCTTAAAAGATACTGAATGCACTGCAATGAACAAATATATTGACAAATGTCCACAATTATATGGTGCAAGATTATTTAAAATCTCATATAATTCATTCCACCGCTTTATCTCTTGATACTGAACCAAAGTAACTGTTGCATCATGCATGAATTTAACGCGGAATTAAACTTTTAACAAAGAAACCCGCGCTGTCATAAAATGCACTCAGTAATATATCACGAAATCTACCTTGATTTTCGTATTTCAGTGGAAGGAAGCCTGAAAACTTCATTTATTGTACTCAAAAATACATGACACTAATGAAAAAATCAATTTCTGAAATCTGAAATTCATTGCTCCAAAAGTTATTATCTTTTTAACTCTAAAAATGAAACGATGCTAACCGGTTTTTTGATGGAGTTCTGCTCTTATTACCTATAATAGTAGTATTAGTATTGTTAAAAGCTCTTCGACAGCTAGGATCATTTCGCACGTGAGCCCTTACCGGGAATCGAACCTGGAACGTTTTTTCCTGCAAAGTAGTTAAACGCGTTACTCCCTAAGGCTCACCTAAAATAACCTTATGAGATAGTGCATATTCTTTCTTAACGTTTAAATAGTGAGACAATCTATATTTATAGTATTTAGAGAGTAGTTTTTTGTTAGGGTCAAGGATATGGCCTCATTCACATCATCTTCATGTGTACTTGAAGTCAAAATTCTTTGACACAGAGTAATTTCTAAAAACTGTGACCCAATATAACAGTTTGTTTTTAAAGTTAAAATAAACGTTAAAATATGACCCCTAGTTGCAGCGAGATTATTCATGAGATATTTGATAGTATTAAATCGATACTACAACTGAGGTCAGCGGTAATTACAAGGAATTAACGGAAAAGAAACGGTTACGGAGTGATGTATTTTTAAGAAAAAGGTATTCCAAGGGATTAAGAAACTATTTTTTACCACTTTAAAAGGGTATAGCTCATATAGAGAATATTCTTCAAAAATAAATCAATGAGAAAATTGGAAATACAAGGAAGCAAAATATCCTAATAATATTCGAGTTTTTCATTCTAAATTCGAACGCTTTGAGGTTGCCTTTTATGTGGATATTAACTTTTCAGAGACGGAATTCATATCTTCTCTGGGTTATAATTTCAATTATAGAAAGCCTAATTATGCATGAATAATTATAGAATATAAATACGAAGGTTAATGGTGATTTACGTGTGATTGTATTATGATTTGTACACTTTGACTGCCAGAAAGAATAGGTCAAATTGTACTTGTAGTAAATATGCTGTTAATATCGTACACACAAAAATCTAGGATCGACTTTTATTCGAGGCACGTGAAAAATAATACATTTTTGGCCACAAATATGGGGATAGACTTTTGAAGAATGATTTTTCTAGATAAGGTAAAAGATGAGAATTTACAAATAAAATTAAGATTGCTCTCTGTGCAAGAATTTCTTTTAAAGTAAACTTCTCGGTGAAAGTATCTAAGACTTTGCTAACACAATGTACATACTAATAAACATCTTAGACGTCCTACATCGTCTTTAGCATCATACTTATCACGTGATTAGTTGATCATAATTATAATAATTGAAAATTAAACATCGGAAATATATTTTCAGGTTAGAATCGTATTTGGGCGTTCATTTTTTGTGTCTTGCGATAAAGGTAATAATGATGATTAATTTTATGGTAAAGGCAGGGATTTTCAAACGAAATTTTACACCAAAAAGGCAGGAAAAGATAAATTTTCGGAAGTGAAACAATTCTCGTTTTAGAAAAGAAATACTTAAGAACACGAAACTGTTACGTAATTGAAAGAATTATCAAGCTTTAAGCACGTTGAAAGTTTTAGAACAAACTACTAAACGATTTGACACAAACGAAATAACTAAAATATTGGGAAGAGAAATGTTTATGAATCTTAACGAATGAGAATTGGAAAGAAATAAGTGAATGCTGGCAGTCGATGTTGGAGATACTGAGGTCAAATTTGCTGCGGAGGTGTTTTATAGTATAGTAAAAAAATAAAATATTCTGCAAAAATTTAATTTTTAAGATATTCGGCGTTATTCCGTAGAGAAAATACATGAAGTTAACCGCTGCATGGAATTCCAATAACTGATTAAATAAAGCGGTAAAAGAAGAAGGGATGGCTGAAGTAACTATCAGGGAAATAAATCTTCCTCTAAGAGGCAAAGGAACTCGAACAAAGTAGTTTAGGGAAGAAAGCCATTTTTAAAATAAAATATTATATGTAATCAATAGTTATATAAAAATTAAATGTAATAAAGTATTATATGAATACAGAACATTTCTACTAGATTGATACTGTATGAATCCACAGGGTAAAATTTAAGTTTTGACCTTGAACTTATGACCAGAAAGGAATAATACTGAAAAGCTCCTTATAAACTATTAAAAAAATTATTTAATGAGAGAAATGAGGAGACAAAATATTAATTTTAACATTTAATTAAAATAATTCATGCAAATACGCATGCAAAGAAATGTTCAGAAATATTCAGTAGCAAGTAACTATCACTAAAATTATAAGAAACTGCAAAAGCTTTTTCTAAGTAATAGATTTGAGTGTAGGAAAATAAAATATGTCATTTTTAAGCGAAACCATTTCTCACAATAATATATCCCATTTTAAATATCGCAAATAAAGATACCTTCATAACTAAGTTCACAGTTAAACTCTAATAGCCTCTTTTCGGTGTATGATAGAGGGTAATTAATGTTATATCAGTATGTGTGGATGATATTTTTTTAGGACCATCAGGCAAGAATAAGCAATTGCATTAACACAGACGAAGAAATGAATGAGAAAAAGTCTGTCGTGGCCGGGAATCGAATCCAGGTCTCCAATTTTCTGGGAGGGGAGGGGGCGCCCTCGAGTAGGGCGGGAGTCTCGAGAGAACCCGCCCAGAATGTGGGGGCCCCGGTTCGATTACCGGCTGCACTTGAGAGAGGTCACGATTGTCAAGTAGAAAATTTTACAGTACCCTTCAATTTTTGTATCTTAAATAATATTTTCGAAGAGGAAAATGTGAAAATTCAATTTCCTGATAACATTTCTTTATGTCTGTTATTAACTCCCTTTAGACGAGAAATCATAATGTAATTTAAAATTGAGAAGGTTGTATTAAATAGCTGAATATTTCTCAGGAATATTTGAGAATTTATATGAACTACGCAGCATAATTTAAATATAAAATTTAAAAAAATATTAATTTTATATCAATTAATCAAATGGACAAACGGGAATTTTCTCAGTTGTTATTCCGAAAGTATCTTCCAATGCATATATTTACATGATAATCATTCAGTATTTTGATGTTTAGTGCATTAATAATCTATATGAACTACTATGCAATAAAATTGTCCATATCACTTGTTTGAAATGTGTACAGAATTATTTCTTAAGTACGCAAGAATTTATATTCATAAGGATTGAGGAAAGATGTATTTACTTTGCACGGTATATCCCAAGGAATAATAAGTATGAAAAATAGTGATACGACTGGGACTCGAACTCAGGTCTTCCACTTTCCGGGCAGGTGTGCTTTTTTTCACACTTTAAGTACTCCATTACTTGCTTCTTAATAACTTACATTTTTGTAGTTTTCTTATTTCTCCTCGCCAGCCGTTAAACCAATTCTATTGCATCTAATTAAAAGCGAACATACATTACCATAGCTACTGAGTTGGAGCGTTTTGATATTCAGGAATTAATTTAGAAGATTAACTTACGAAGAAGGGCAAGTTCCATTGCTTTCCATTAATAATTTTTGTACAGGTAAACGAAAGTATCCACGTTTTATTGATCGTAAGACCCTGCTCCTCTCTTTATACCGTGTAATGACCTAAAAATCTCGTAATTACATCCTTTTAACCCCGATTAGAGCAGCGATTCCCAGATTACGGAATCATCCACTTTTATTAGGCGAATGATAATTCAGACCGCATCTCCAAGAACTCCCGATCCTCGTAAATGTAAATAAAGACTCCCTCTCTGGGGACAATGGCGAGATTCTAAAAGCACCATCTCAGAACCCAAAAATAAAAGAACCTCCCCAGAGAGAGAGAAAAAAAGCAAAAAATTAATATCTCCCCACCGAACCGTCCATTATTCAATCGAAATAATAAAGTCCGAGGTGGAGGAAAAAATTCATAATCCTTCCCGTAACTAATAGCGCCCTCTTAAGTCTTCGTTCCGAATTCCTCCCTTCATTTGTGGAGCTGCAGGAATATAACGATGGGTTTGGTAAAGTTTTCAGAGAGGGTTTCCCAGATCCCTTCGGAAACAAGAGCGCAGCTTTCCAATCTACATATCCCTTTCCCCCCTCATACACTGTCCCTTCTTCCTTCCACAATTCAGATGCACGGAACACTCCCATACTAATCCCACCAGCTCAACGAAAGGACGCCACCGCCTCCCGTTTTCGGAGGTTGGGGAAAGGGATGCCCCAGCACGTCACATCCTCCCCTTTCTGCCGCCCCCGCGTTCCCCCATCCGGGACGTCTCCCTCCGTCACGACATCTGAATCTCAGACCCTCTCTTCCTCAACGTCTCTTTCTTGTTTGCCTACCTCGGGAGGGGCTATCGCGCGCTCCACCCCATTCGACTGCCGCCTTCACCCACAGACAGACGTCCCAATCATTGGCTCCCTCCTCCCCTATCACTTCCCGCTGCTTTTCTCTCCCTGGCGTCATTTCCACCCCCATATCCTCCCCCACTCCCCCGTCCAAATTTCAAAACTTTCTCGTCCCAATGTGGGTCCGGATTCGGAGATATGGTGTCTCTTCTCGTCTATCTGCAGAGGCCCACTCGATTGCTTCTTGGTAACATCGCGATGCGTCGACCCTCATGCAATGCTCACTGCTCCCTCATGATGTTGCCTTTTTCTGTCATCAACAATCATCAACATTTTCTTGGAATGTTAGTTTCCTCCATTATCCGAACTGAATATTAATTAAGTAACTAGCTGACGTTATGACGAAATTATTAGTTTTGTTGGCAGTAGCTAACATTCTAACACCTAGGTACCGGATTCAAGTCCCGGCTAACCGGGTTTTACCCGAAATGGATGTTTTCTTCCGTTCAACTTTAATAAGAAGCTTTTAACCGGAGTTTAATNGCCTCATCTTTGTCGTAGCTATTCATGATGAAAGGAATAAGAATAAGTTGTTTCTTATTTCTTTCATCGCGATAGAACTAAGTAGTTTGCATTACTAGGCTGTTATAATCAGACAAGATGGAAGAATTATCTTTATGATTGCGTCATGAAAACTTTGAATGAAAACGTATATGAATAAATTCTATCCTCTCTGGCTGGACTTCGTGGAGAGACATTATGAAGGAATAAGAATAAGTTGTAAATATTACAAAGTTTTCTTATTCCTTCAAAATGGATATGATTGGGGGCTGTTATAATCAGACAAGATGGAAGAATTATCTAAAAAAAGGATTAAAAGGAAAACCACAAAATTGTTATTGGACTTATGTTGACATACTACATGGAAAAACGCCTAATGGAAGCAAAGAATAAGCACCACATAAATTGCAGTGTTACAGATGAAATAGGGAAGACTAGAGAGTAACCCAAAAGATGAAATCGCAGGCTTACGTAGTATATCTCCAGAGGTGGAATGTAAGATAAAAATATTCATAATAATATATAAAAATGGACGACACAAAAATCTTCAAGATGATTAGAGATAAAATATTAAAAGATAAGAGAAGCATAGATCTATTACGAAAGATGTGGTCCAATTACCTTTATCAACGGGATCATGAAAAACAGAATTTATATGATTTTAACAAAAAAGTAACATACTATTCGAACAATTTACAGTAATTTACAAAAACAGTAGCTAGAAAAATATTATTCATATACACGAGTATATTCCTTCCATTTTCTTTAAAATCTCCCAAATGATAAAGGTAAGTTGGGCTTTAAAAATGTGTATCACATACTTTCTCTAAAGATTCGTGTGTTAAAAAATCGAATGTTACGATACCTCGCAGCCAATCAATTAAATCATTGTTATAACTTGTTCCTGTCTGAATATGCCATTTTCCCCTTATTATATGTCCTTCTTAATTGTAATTTGTCCGGACATACGATAAATTAATAAATATAATATATTTGACTTCTACGCAAGTTAGATGCCAATATTGGAATCACAGTGTTTCTTAGGGTATTCCTTAGTAATATACAAAGATAAAATAGAATAGCATGATTAAATGAGCAAAAAAGAAGCGATTTATCAAATTTTTGTGACACTGAACAAATCTACCATCATTTCAGGCGTGTTTTCAAGCATTGTTTTCACACAGACTCCATCCAGAAAGATTAATTCTCTTAAAAACCTTACCTCTCTCTTTAGTAATGCTTTTCTCCAGTTCCTACTTCCGTTTTTATCGTACATACGTAACAGTACGTTATGATTTTGAGACTCATTGAGACCTGAGATTGGTCCCCCATGAGTCCTTAGGAAGAGAGGCGAAAAGCAGGTTCCGTATCTAAAATCTCTATTGTAAACTAGACATGGGGAACCAGCGATCTTTGGGCCTCATACTGCCTTTTCGGCCTTCCTTGAAAACTAATCGTTTAAATAATTTTTTCCTAATCTTGCATGTTCCTTCAAATGAAATCAAAATAGAAAACATTCCACCTATAGTTATTCAGCTATTAAATTCGCTTCCTTTGTGAAATCTGGAAAATCTGGATGTTACATTTAAGTAGTGTAATGGTCCACCCAAGTACGGTATGCAACCAAGCGGCACATGGACATCTCTGAAGAATAAAAAGATCCACGATCCCTGAAGCTATACTTAATAAACTAATACTTTACAACACTGAGCAATGTTTTATTACATTAGAATCAAAACCTCTCAATTAATAGAATAAGGAAAAGAGCGGAAAATTCATTAGGTCCTCCAGCATAAATTGAACCGCCATCAAAACGACACAGCATTTATTAATCACGTTTAACGAGCGCCGCAGGAAAGCGAACCATGGACGTAAACACACGCACGGGAAAGAAATAGAAAGGAAGTTCGCATCGAGGAGACTAATTTTAACGCCCGTGTCAACGAAGCGGAAGAAGGAAATAGGAAGAGGTCTTCTCTTCTATTCATGGGGAAGGGGTTGAGTTTTGGGTCCGAGTAATGGCGTGGAGTGAGGGAATGTTCACTTTATGATGGGCTTAGGAAGAAAGATCTCATTCCGCAGGGAGGGAGGAGGAATCCGTTGATGAGTGGAGTGCTCTCCCTTCTCTCCGATGGAGTGAAAGCCTCTCCCTCTACATAAACTCCCTCCGGATGTGGCACTGCAATGCCGCAGAAGGAGCCGGAGTGGGAGAGAAGACATTAGAATAAAGGAGAAGAGGAAAGGAGGCTGAAATATATGCCGTCTCATTCTGTACACAGGCATTATTAGTGCGCTTAGTTACTTCTTCTGATGAGGCAATAAATAGAACTAATTTCTTAATGAAAATGGACCACGAGGATAGGCGAGGCGTTAGTACTAGTACTAGTATTATTCAGGAATAATTCTAATATTTATTATTTCTTACTTTCATCGAAATTTCAGTTTAAACAACAAAGTAGCATAGTAAGATACTATAAATTAACGTTAATTATTACGTATAATACAGAATATAACTGATGAAAAGAAAATATAATAAATATATAACATCTTTATTTTTGGCGAAATTGAGAGAGAAATATAATTCTATAGAGTCTCCTCTTTCATTTAACTAATCGTCAATGTTAAAAAAGACAAAAATCAATAAAAATAAATAAAAGCTTACAAATCAGTAATAAAAGTTAACTTAAGTCGAATTAAGACAAAATTGGAAAGATTTAGCTGTGGATTTAGAAACCTAAGTGAAGCTTAGGAAAAAATATCCACAGTAGGAAAACACCCACAAATATGGGGGGCGTGAAAAACCTTCACAAGCCTATAAAGAGTAATGATTAAGAGATTTAAAAACAGAAAGCTGGAAACAGAAATATAGCCTGGAAATAAGAACATGATTAAAATGACAAACAAATACATAATAATGCCTTATTAACTTTTAACTGTCACTATGTTTCAATAGAAGTTCACGATTAGTCAATGAAGCGAGTCAATAATATCATATGCACACAGAAATATATGATATAATATGGTTGTTCAATTTATAGAGGCATTTTGTTTCCATTCCTCAGTCGTTAATCATTTGCTTCACTGCTCCCTAAATATTCTTTCGTTTTCTATTTGCGATCCGCTCCGGAACATTACTGAATATTTGAACATCAATCATAATTTCTTGAGAATGTCATTTTAGGACAATCGATTATCAATAGTCAATGTGTATTTTGTTTTAGAACTCTGAAATTTAATTTAATTTTTAATTTTAATTCAAACAATTTGGTACTATTTTGTACAACATTTTTTGCAACGTGAGCATTTTAGTGGCCGTGGCTCAAATAAGGAATCAACGATGAATCTCTTAATTTCAATCCAAGGGAAGGTGAAACATTGAAAATGTATTCTAATTATTTATTTAATTGGGTTTAGTACTTGAGTCTATATTTCTCAGAGGTAGATTCCAAATTATAACACGATGAATTTTTAATTTGATGCAATTGATATATTTTCAATATATTAAATAGAAACGAAAAACTCAAGTCAAGAATGCTTGACGAACACTCGAGAATGAGCAATTTATTATTGAACCGGATAATTACCTTGTGATAATTTCTTTCTTTAGACTCTTTATAGTGCAAAGTATATTTTTATTTTCTGCTATTATAAAGTACAACAAAGTATCATCCACTGATATGTTAGATCCTTCAATAGCTATACATTTACTTGTTGCTACGTTCTATTGAAATGAGAATAAAAAAATCTTAGGGCGGTGGGACACTTAGGAATTATTTGAGATCAATTTTGTGGTAAAATATTTATCTTACCTACTCATGAGAAATAACATACCTTGTATATGACTGAGTGTTATTATTTCAGTCGTATATTAAAGTGTGAATAGATTACAGGTGTTCTTATAGAATGTATCCAAAGTACAGCAAAAAGCCCAACAACTGAGAGTGAAAGTGTAATTTTCAAATTATAATTCAACTCTTTCAGGTTGAAGAATAACGGGATACTACCATCAGATTATTGTGAACGATTCTTAAAAATTTTAAAAGAAAAAAATTCAACTCGAACAACCTCGAATTTATCCAGAATATCGAGTACATAGTTTCAGACATCTTCCGAGCAATCAAAGTGACAAATTAAGAGCGTACGAGAGGGCTGTCTTATGATTATCTAGCGACATAGAGTATGGCTTTTGTAGTTACTTTGTGTTTTCGTACTCCATGGAGCTATATCAAGCAACCGCATTGAATGTATTTGTGAATTTTACAATACAACGCTTGCTTGAACAAGTAAGATAAATCAATAAGTATTCAATTTGGTGCTTTATTTTTGTGGGCTACCAAGTGCTTCATTTCTTAAACGAGCCAATGAGTTTCATATATCTAACCAAAGATCTATTTCTCACTAGGTTTCTTGTCTATCTTCAGTACCGCTACAGTGCTGTAATCAATGGTGGTGGTAAAATAAGCACAAGGACAATACTGCGATAGCAAAGAAAAGAACACACTTTTTCACTTCCACATACATTTATTAAAAACGACCCGGGTTTCGTTGCAGTGCAACATCATCAGGTAAAGAAAAAGATTACCGTGTTCCTTATATACACTTTGAAGAGAAGGGTGATAGGAGGTGTTGGGGGAGAGGGTGAAATGTATGTGGAAGTGACAGAGTGTGTTCTTTTCTTTGCTACCATGAAGAACTTCCACAAAGTAACGCCTGAAACTATTAATATTAACAATACTGCGAGTTCAGAATTCGATTTTCCACACAATAAATTATCGCGAATATACGTACTTAAACAATTTGTAGCATTATTTATCCAAATATGAACGTAAACGGATTATGAAATCGACAGGACATCGGATAAATCTGTTATCGATACTCGGCTAAGTAATTCCTCATAGAAAGGAACTCCTCGATTTTACCCAAGCTTCTTGGATCTATTTTAATGTTAATTTTTGCAGTATGAATTATTCCTTCGCCAGCGTTTCTCCTGTAAACATCAATTTTTCAAGAGGAAAAATAGAATTTCCTCCCGTGGGACAAGGCCTCGAGTCACAAACCATCCGGTCTCCAAGACATTCATAAACAAGAAATGTTCCCAAAACACATCAGCCCCTTCCTCCGCCATCATCATAAATCCTCCCGGATCCCGAACCCGGCTTCCTCGCGCAGGGTGAAGGGGAGAGAGGAGGAAGCAGATGAAGAAGGGAAGAGATGAGGAAGAAGATGAGAATGAGAGAGGAAGGACGCCTTTAATTGAGGCGGCGATGGCTTAGGCCCTACGCGCGCAGGGAGACTCCAAATCCTATTTTACGAGTGCAATAGAGTCGCAGCGGTGAGTAAGCCGAGAAGGGAAGTCCTTCTGTTCTTCCCCGGGAACCGCCCCCACTCGGCCGCAAGGAAGGCGGGGAACGGCGCTGGGGGTTGGTTGGCAAAAGCATTCTCCGGACCCCTTCTCAGGGATTAGGGGGCGCCCCACTCGGAATTTGTAATCATGCCCCCGATCCCGCCCCCAACCAGAAGGAGGGAAGGAGATCCGCAACACACACCGCACACACACACGCCTCCTATCACACGCACACACACACACTTATGGGGTTCACCACACTTGAATTCACTTCCGTACCGACCCCAGCGCCTCCAAGCGGATTCCATGGGCGCCTCTCTCTCTTCCACTCTGTTCCGAGTATCTCCTTGGATTCCCCCGCCCACAACCCCACCCCCGTGCGCCGCCGACCACCTCCGCCCGAAAAACATTATTTTTCATCTCGACTCAATCCATCTCCCTCTGGTGAAAATGGGGAGAAGTAGGGAAAAACAAGGGAAGGGCGGAATTGGGCTGAAGAAGGCCAATGGGGTGGAAGAATAACAGGCGAGGGCGAAAAGAGAAGGAAAGCGGGGACAAAACACTTTTGTTTCAAGGTCTACTCAGAAACTTGACAGCATATAATAATAAGCTCCAGAAGGAAGAGTTGAATTTACAACAATTTCTCACGTATGGTGCGCAATTTATTCGCGAGAATCTGGAAACAAGGAAAGTAACTGCGAAAATCGATGACGGTTATCAAATGGCGTCTTAAAGGATTGTTGGACCTTAAATTTTATTTAATGTATAGTTAAGTAAATATGTAGCCTATATTATTTTCTTTACGTTTTTGTATTATCACTGCCGAGATATGCTAAGTAATTGTTTAATATGATAAACTATCAATGTTCATTATGTAACTTTCGTTGAGTTTTTGAGACTTTCCTATTATACATTTATCTTTCTTTCTTTCCTTCCATGAATGCTATTTGATTTTTACGTTTTGCACAGTTTCAAAAATGTAGTTTTTCTGTTCTGTGTCTTCAACCTATTTTGGAAAATTTCATTCGCCCTTGGTTGTATACAAAATACTCCCTCCAAATCACTCTCATAATTGATAATGCCACGAATCATGTAGTTTGTCGTGAACAAGCTATCTTAAATAAATTTAACGTCACTTTTATGAAGTCACATAAGCGGAAAGCAGAAAACTTTTCACTACGATAAACAATATACATACTTGTACCTGTCATTTTTAATTTTCACAGCTACTACAAAATGTGTTATATTTAAAGCTGTTGAAAATTGCAAAATGTTTGATAGAACATAGGCCCTCAACCGTCTGAAAGATGAGTACCATTAACGACAAAAGAAAGTTAATCTCTAGCAAAGAAAAAGGTTTCACCTTCTAATCCATGGGTTTTAACAAAAAATAACAAAATGACTGGGACTCGAACGTAGATTTTCCACTTTACAGTACTCTGACCACTGAACTACCATGGCGCGACGTGTTTCAGTGGTTATTATTGCTTTACAGGTAAGTGGAAGTCTTGGCCTCGAGTCGCAGTTGTTTCGCTATTTTTCACATCTCGTTATTCTTAGGAAATTTATCTCTACTATTTCTTGGCCGATTAAAATTATGTTATGCTTAGTGTACCATTAGAGTGCGGAAAAAGGGTTTTTGGAGATGGAAAACGCACGTGGAGCCATTCTACGCTAACGATTTTTCAATTTACCTTTACGTGTGGCATTTTTTCTTTTTATGTCATTATTTTTTTAAATCAAAAAGGTCGTTAACCCGATACTAACGTGCAAGCAAATCTTTTTTCGTGTATCACCAAGAGTGCGCGTAATAGTGGCTCTACCAATAAAACACGCCGTACGTGTTGTTTTTTTGAAAATAGGGGGTTTGATACTTTGTTAACTAGAGTATTCGGTGCATAAACGTTTTTCTGCAAAATGAAATTGCTCCTTTTTCTGCTAAGATAAATATGTCACCGAAGACAGAGCATTCTCGAAGAGTATTAAGAATAATTAGATATCGGAAATAGAGTATCAGCCCGAGAATCGAACCGAAATTGAACCGAAATCTGAAAACAACCGTTAATTTTTCCAGAATGAAAACCGAACCGAAATCAAAATTCTTGAACACTAATCCAAACCGAAAACAGTTTTTTATTGTATTCCAATTTTCGTTTCCAAATAATACTATTTAATTGCGTGAAAATGGAGGGAGCTATACTGAGTGAGCGTAACATCTGTTATCATTAAAGTAAAATTACTGTAATTTTTTACATTTATAGTAAGTTTATTAGATCTTATTGTTTGACTGTCGTTTCCTTAGCATCGCGAGTTGTATTCTGAAATTTACTTAATCTAATGTTACAAAGAAAAGCTACACATAACAAAATATCTGGAAATGAACAGAAATGTGGTGGATTTCTTGAACCAGAGTGAAAACCGGAAAGAAGAAATTACTGCTCGATGCTCTAGTATCAACTGTTTAATGAACTGATATGAGATTTCTGTCAGCCGGAAGTTTACATTTAGGAGGAAGTCTGGTTGCTGCTTTTTGTTGAAACTTTTTCTGAATTAGTAATATCCATATTTACGGTTATTTCAACGGCGGTAGCAAATAAAACAAATCACTCGCTGTCTACTCGGTAGGAATGCCATCAGAGCTGGCGCTCGAAATGTACGTTGGGTTGTATAAGATGTAGGATATGGATAAGAACAAGCTATTATCTCAAGTGTTTAAGCTTAAAATTTTCTCGTAATTTCGATTGTGAGTAGTAGTATTTCGAAAAATGCTTCGACAAATGAGGTCATTTCGCGCATATGAGCCCACATAAACTCAACGCTGACCTCACCGTGGGAGAACGCCACTTGCCTATGGCGAGAGCTCCTTTCAATCGTTATATTTCGCAAGATTCGTGTTTACTTAAGGAACAATTTCATTTGTGTTTTTATACGAAAAAAAGGGGTACGTTTTTTTGTATACTCCATCGAGAGCATAATATTTATGATATGAAATACTACATCATTTAGGAAACGATTCCAGAAACTTTTAATCCCATCATCTGCATAAGGTTTTAACACGATAAGCAAAACGGAAGTAGGTTAATGAAACACTTCATGGGATATTTTAGATAATATGGTTCTTCGGATATAAGCACATTTCTACACAAAATCTCATATCCTAAATTAATTGCTCCTGATATCCGAACGTTAATCACTCCAGCTGAGTTTTTTTTGTGGTAAACCTCATAACAGGTGCACTTTTTAATGGAACTGCAATTTTGTCTTGTGCATTAAAAATGTTTATCAATTTATTATCAGCGATCGTAGAGTGTATTCAAGTTTTTTGAATTTTGATTCCGGAATTCTAAGCAATAAGCAATATTTCATAGACTAATTTACTCATTTTTAAATGAGAAATTATTTACGCGATAAACAATATCTAAAATACGAAGTTTTTTTTTTTGCTTTTCAGACTATCGAATAATTCTCTATTTTCTTAGAGTGATTGTAGAGGATAGAGGTCATCATTACTAAGTAGAAAATTTTGCAGTAAATTTCAATATATGTATCTTAAATTATATTTTCGAAGAGGAAAATGTGAAAATGCAATGTCTTTTTGTCTGTTATTATCTTGTTTTAGACGAGAAAGCATAATATAATTTAAAATTGAGGTAGTAGTTGATCTCGAAGTCTCAAAAATATTTTTCGTTTTATGCAAAAATGATCATTGAAAAAATATTTCATTTTTATTTTTATATAAAATTAATCATTTCATTTCTGGAATATAAAAATATTTACACTATTTGAGGTATCCTTATTCAATATTCACTCATTTATTTCTTGGGTAGTATATATCGTTATTAGAAATTGATATTGAAATTCTGGGTCACTTGGGACTCAGGACCGTACTCGGCGTGAAGTCAGTAAAGTTTGTACGAGTACAGGGAGTGTTAATAAACTTTTGTTTTAGGCTGGTTGTAGTGTACAGGGATTTAGTAACAGGAATGAAACTTTATCCCGCTTAAGAATATCATTCTATGCTAAATGAAATTCTTGAGGAAGCACCACTTCGACTCTATTGATATACACCAATGATAATTGTCCCCAAGTAAGTCTGGTACATTCTTCTTAACCTTAATGACCCAATCTCTTATGGGGTCGATTGATGATAACGGAGATATTGATCTCTGGTGTGATGACATATTGGTGATTATTTCGACCAGATCCTCCTCCTGCTACGGGAAAAATATCCCACCGGGATAGCTACGAGTATCTTCATTGTCGGACGAGCTACTAAGAGAAAGCTCCCTATGAAATGGATGAAAAATCATCAGTATAGATTCCAAGAGGTTTCTCTCAAAGAACGTAGACGCTAATTAGTCTTGGAGATACATAGCATCTGACATTTTCATCAATTCACATCCATTTCTTCCTCGCTCTCCTCATATACCATTCCATCCCTCAGGGTCCATCCGTAGGTTCTCCATTCTTCTTAAGCGGTATCGAGAGCCGGTCCATCCAATCATCAGATCAAACGACTTCCCCTCTCTAATTTCCCTCTTTATTGTCAACGGCAATTCAGCTTTCAATTTTTAGAGATGAGATCCAGATGAGTGGACGCCTCGTTTATATTTCATCGGCAAGCAGGCTCGTATTTCCTCCCTTCTTCACACAGCGGGACGGAAGGCGTACCTCTGCTGGATGCGGTGAGATAGTGGACTGTTTAGGGAGCGGCAAAAGGGGGCGAGGAAGGGCACGTGTGAGGATGAGTAGAATCGGGCGAGGAGGTAAGTCGGTGGAAGGGAAAAAGCTGTCGAAATCAATTCGGCCGAAAAGAGGAGGCCTACTAACAAGCGGTGACATCTAGCATCGAAGTGGGGAACAAGAGGAGGAGGGAGTTTCACGATGAAGGTCGAAGAGCGAAGACTCGCCGTTTCTCCCATTTTTAATTTGCCCTTTGTTGCGAACCAATTACTCGGCTGCTCCCGAGTCGCAAAAGCAATTCGACGTAAAAATGTCCGCCCTTCAGGAGGCAAACGAATCTGTTTGAGAGCAGCGGGAATGGAATTGGACGTGACGACGCGTAGATTAACGGGAAAAAACCCCGCGCGGCGTCACTCTCTTTTTCCCTCTCTTTCCGCTCGTAATTTCAGGTGGGAAATGCGAATTGGAAAAACAAAAACGTCTCTCGGAGCGACGGAGTGTTTGACGAGGAGGCGTGAATATGGGGCGAGCGAAGTGCCATCGAGAGGAGTTAATTTTTATTGAGGTTTTTCGCTCGGAGGAGACGCACTCCTTCATTTGCTTAATTTTTTCCTGTTCCCTGTCGATAGCTTTGATCGCAGCTCGGTTTCCTCTCCAGCAGGAGCGAAAAACGTTATTTTAAAACAGATTCGGAGTCGAATTGAGTTAGCTTTTCATTTTTCTTCGACGTCATCTTCAAACATTTCTATCGAGGGCTCTCGGATAGCCAAGTGGGCCACGCGTTTAATTTCAATGAAAGCGTTCCCGGGTTCGATTCACGGTGGGTGCCTACGTGCGAAATGACTTAAGCTGATGAAGCACTTTCAAATTACTACTACTATATTTCGCTCGAAACTTCCCCCTTTGTTTCGATATACGGACGAGCGGAAAAAATTGAAGTTTCTGTAATGACTATCTGGTGGATGATTAATAATCCTTTAGTATCAATGTTCAATCTATAAGAATAGTAAGAAAAATTACCATGATCAATTATTTTCCTAAGATTCTAACGGTCAAGATCTATATATTTTATGAAAATAAATTTCTTTTAACCATTGCAAAGAGTGAACATTATTGAAATTACCTTCGCGTTGAGCGCTAACATATAACGAATAGAGTCAAACTCAATATGTTTCACAAACGTTTAATGCTCGATTTATTTTTCAAATTCTTATGGAATAGACTGTCTGATTTTACTCATTTCATATATAAACTATTCTATTACGTAATTTCTGTGTGTCTATCTTTTGTGGAAATAATTTACCCTAAGGTTTAAATATATAATATCCTTAAAAGAGTGTTAGTTTTTGAAAAGTTTTCAAAATGCACTTATACCCCCATATCTAACGGTGTAATAGTTTATAGATAAAAAAATATTCGTCAAAATCGGAATAAAAATTATTTATGACGTACATGGATGGTACCTAAGAGAGTTATTACGAACCCTGTTATACTTCTTAATGTATTAGTATTATGAAAAGAGCACAACGGTGCTCCACAATATTGAAGAAATATATTTTCATACGGAGAATTTTCTCTCTTATCTTTTTTTTTGTCGAGGAATGGTAATTATAATGATACTTAGACAAACCCGAGAAAGAGTAATTTTTGCCATATTTAGAAAATTGCGATCACTGAAACAGAATTCCGCAAGGACGTAAATAAATTATGACAAACAGTTGCAGAAACAAAGGAGTTGAGAAGAAACAAGTTAATCCTCTCGGCATAGTTGCGTCCTTAATATCTGCATAATGTAAGTATTAACGACAATAAAACACGTCACATTCATTGGGCGCTCTTTGTAAATTCCGTGCACAGGATTTTCTGAGGTCTAAGGGAAATGCATTCACAGTTTAACTCGCTCTCATCATAAATTCAGACCCAGTCCGCATTGCAGTCTTGCGGGTCAATCGGTATCTTAGATGCTTTACCCATTATTGATTATACGAGGGCCTTTTTATTGTGTACCTTTAATTATGGAATATGTGGCAATAATCAACTGAAATAATTCATCACGAAGGTAATTATCGTTTGATTTTTCCCAGAGGATAGTGTGGCAATTTCATTAATATTTAACAAGTGAGTCCTCCTAAATTTGTTACCGGAAGATTCCGTATTAATAAAGTGATATACCTACATTCTTTTTGTTGTATTATGACTTCAACAAATCTTATTAATTTTTGAGATAAAATACGAGTATATTTGCTACTTCCTATTTCCATTCAGTGATATTCATCGGATATCCAAATAGTGCATAGTTACTCTAGCCATGAAGTAACGCTGAATATTCAACTGACTATTACGTATAACCCAAAAGCATGATACGCATGGCGAATATTCTGGAAAATGCAGCATTCTGTAACTCTTATTAGAAGATTATTTCATATTGTAACGTATATTCATACAGTGACATGATGTTAATTTAGCTTCAAATTTTTGACTTGTATTAGAGTGCCAATTGTTTACTCTCCTGTAAAAAAAGGGAAGTTTAGCATACAATGAATAGAATATTCAAAAAATTTCAAAGGAATAACTGTGCGAGATCAAAGTGGGCGGCTAAAAAAAAACTACTGGAAGTTTTTTTTGTGAAAGGTATGAATTAGCGACGAATGAGCGCAAGACTGAGTCATTTGGATAGAGTGAAGGCCGTTGGCTACAACATTTTGCAGTTGCAGAGAGGCGCAAAGGGGTATAAAGACGAATTGACTGGCGTCATTATAGAAACAAGACTTTTATGATAACGATCTTATCTTTTGCAAAACACCATTAGGCATGTCGAAACACCCCGGTATGCCTAAGACTTAGAACCGGGTGTAGGGAGAACATGGGTTGATTTGAAGCAACCGGATTGCTTATTCTGTCGTTTTAGTTGCCCCAAACAGTCATGAATAAGCAAATAAAAAAATATATTGGCGTAAGTAGTTACATCTCCTCAACCTGATTAAATTTCCTTCATTAACGTCTTCTTCGAGATAATGATATACTTGCTCTTTGCAACAAAGCAATTCAACCCCATGCATTCAAAGGCGGATGGAGAGAAAATCATGACAAAATTCGTGATATTTATAACATAAGTACAAAGATGAATGAAAAACGACAAAATACTAATTATATGTGAGTTTAAATACGTCGAAAAGATAGGGGTTCATGTTAATCTGTAGTCTTTGCTCAAACAGTTAATGTTTTCCATTTTGTTCACATGCAAAGAAAATTTATCCTGAAATAAAGGTAGTTTTATGCAAATATCTATAGGAGTTGTTGTATTCCCTGTGAGTACGAGAAGGAATGAGCAAGGACCATATGAAACAAACTTAAGAAACCAATCAAATTTTGTATCACATCTCAGTAATCTTGTTAGTATTGATTTTACATAGATACGTATACTCCATCCCCTGGTGCCTAATAAATTACGTGATAAATAGATAATTCCGTCACATACATGTCGAAAACACTATAAGAGTAGAAGATGCTATACTAAAGGGAAGAATCTCATGGTCGCAGGGCCTACCTCAAACACGTACTCGTTAAAAGCTCCGCATGGGGGAATTTTGAGATGAAAATGAACGAAAGAAATAATGAACTTAATGAAGTAATTTATGAAATGAATTTATAGGCTGGACAAATTTAGATAAAATATACCATCGTCTACATATTTCATGCAAGTTATAAATTCCGTGCGGGAAATTGTGTGTTTCGATTGCAACACCTTCACCTAAATCGGAGCAGAGAATGCAATTTATTTATTTTTTATATATCTTAAGCACATTCAAATTACTACTACTATATTTCGCTCGAAACTTCCCCCTTTGTTTCGATATACGGACGAGCGGAAAAAATTGAAGTTTCTGTAATGACTATCTGGTGGATGATTAATAATCCTTTAGTATCAATGTTCAATCTATAAGAATAGTAAGAAAAATTACCATGATCAATTATTTTCCTAAGATTCTAACGGTCAAGATCTATATATTTTATGAAAATAAATTTCTTTTAACCATTGCAAAGAGTGAACATTATTGAAATTACCTTCGCGTTGAGCGCTAACATATAACGAATAGAGTCAAACTCAATATGTTTCACAAACGTTTAATGCTCGATTTATTTTTCAAATTCTTATGGAATAGACTGTCTGATTTTACTCATTTCATATATAAACTATTCTATTACGTAATTTCTGTGTGTCTATCTTTTGTGGAAATAATTTACCCTAAGGTTTAAATATATAATATCCTTANTCTGAGACATTAATATCGTTTTAATTCTCTCAGTTTAGCTACGATAACTTTTATCGTGACTCATTATATTCAATTACGAATAAAATATTAACTCAACAAAGAAAAAGAAGAGAAACCTCCACGTCGTATTTTGTAAATAAATAAAATAAAATATAATTAATTACAACTTAGAAGGTTTATTATTTAATACTATTGAGGGATATTCTATGAAGTATATAATAATTGTAATTCATTCACGGAGTACGTCCTGTGAATTAAAACGAAGAGGTTAAATTGTAAAACAACTACACGATGGATAGTTTTGGCCTTCACATGGTGGGATTCAATAATAACAGTATTTTGTAGGTAGTATATTTTAATAGTTCTGTTTAACTTTGTTTTGTCTGTAAAACAGCTGCCTGGAATAAATAACTGGCTTTTTAAATGCCTCTGATTTAAAACATCTGCGTATGCGTATTCATACGTATTCAACCAATAATTCAGAACCAAACATGAATTCCTCAGTAAAATAGTCATACCTTGTGTTGATCCCTCCCAGATGAGAAGACCTCATTAGGACCAGTCAGGAACCAGCCTACGATTTTTGAGATAGAAGGAAATTAGGCGATATGGGTAAGGTGGTAGTTTCCTTCCTTCTTCATTAGCGCAAATTTATAACATTATTTCTTGTTCAACTCTGATAAATTTTTTACCGGTACTTAAGTTGATACCCAAATAATAAAGTTACATTTCAGCTCATATTCCATTTACTTACTTGAAAATCCGTTCTAAAATATGTTAAAACCGCATTAGGATCAATGAACATTCGTTAATTTTCAAACTCTGTGGAATTCTTCATTCAGATATGCCCCTATTCTTTATTGATTCTTATTTATGTTGGGGCGAATATAGGTAAGCAATTTCCATATCTTCCTTGGAATAACAATGCGTCTCCCTCTACTTCTCCAATTATTTTCTTTTCACCCCCAGTTAAAAGTCATGCAGTCGCCATTTCACCAATTCCACTTCTAATGTCCAGCAACAGTACGGCTCCTCTTCAGGTAATCCCGAAAATTCCGCGAAATGTAATGAACCGGTTTTTAACGAGCGCAAAAAAGCGCGCAATAATTCCTCATTAATTAATTTAAGAAGATCCGGGGGCGTTTCCTCTGCAGCCCCTCCTTCAAAAACGCCCTCTTTCCTCAGGCAGACGCATCTTCGCGAACCGCGGAAGCGTCGCGATCTTCCGCCTCCGGAGCACTTCCCGGCCCCGGAAAGAAAAACATCCGAAATCCGCGCGGCGGAAATTCTCTTCGCATTTTAAAAATCCCTCCCGAGCGTTATGGAAAGCTCCCGCGCTCGGATTTTTAGCAGTTTCCATTACTGTTATCGCGGAGGCATCCCGAAGCACCTCTCCAAACCGCAGCGAGGATTATATCGTAGCTTTTAAAAAACCTTTGGCTTACGCCGCGAATTAAAACGGCGAGTCCTTAACGGAGAACGATTTAGGGGGGGCGTCTTGCGTCCCGAAAATGCCTCTTTTCCACCTCCCTCCATCTCCATCTCTTCCGTGGCCCTTGGCCTTAGCCAACGGCGTGTGACAGCGGAGGATTTCGAGCGTAAGTCAAGCTAAGTCCTAAGGCTTTGCCTCCAGAGTCATTTGATCCGGTTAAGAAAATTTGCGCTGATGGGGAGGATTTGGGCGGAGGGAAAATGTTTGGAGGAGCCGAGTGGGGTGGAGGACGGAGCAAAGAGCAGATGAGGGAGGGAAGGGGATTTGGAAGAGAAGAGTTATGAAGCAAGGAGAGGGAGGCAAATGGAAGAAGAAAGGATTCGTGGAGGTGAAAGGTGAGGAGAAAGGAGGGATGGAGAAAGGGGGAACTGTAGGAAGACTTCTTTACGTGCCATTACGTGGATGAAAAATTTTCGCATGCTTTGATGGGGAAAAAATCATCTCTCCGAGGACGTCGTCGAATTTCTATAATGCCCGTTAGGAATTCCTTTTCGCACCCTGATTTTTGTCGCGGGCGTCAATGACTAGGAGGTCCCCCTCTTTGAAAAGCAACATTTTGATAGGGAACCTGTTTTACAGATAAGGTACAAGCAGGTGTGTTTTGAACCTCGGTATGGGCCAGGACTGACTAATAGAATTATTTAGGAGCTTCCTCTGCAAAGATACTTGTAAAATTTCCGTGATTTTATTTCTTTCTGATTTTTTGAGGAAGCTTATTTTTTATATTATATTAAGAAATGGAATACTTTTTAGAAATCAAATGTGACATTACAATTGATGTTAACTATCATTTACGACTAATTAGCTCATCGAAATTTCTAATCAAATTTCATTCAAGAAAAAAATATACAAAACTCTCAAATACAGAACGTTTTTTATGATTACTTGAATACTTCCTGTTCCTTGATTGTTTCTGCGCCTCACCAAATAACATTCCAACGCCAAACACCGTGCCCCATTACCCAACATAAAACCCCGGTTCTGGTTGCCCCTGGCAATCACCCGGCTTGCCCGTGTCTCAGTTCTGAGTAAAAGTAATTTTCTTAATTCTGTTCCTTCATACGCCAAATGATTTACTAATGAACGATCGAGAAAAACTTCCCATTTGATAAAATTACTCCTGTTATCACTAAAATACAGTAATGGAGACAACCTAGTAATAGCTATTTGGATCCGAATCTTGAAACTAGGCATTAAATGATAGTCAATATATTTGTATATAAAAATAATATTCGACGAAAAATAAAACTTCTTAGTAAAATATGTAATGCTGAAGGAATCAAATCAAAACTATCAAAAAGAGTTAGTTATAAAATGACGGATTTACCTTCGTATCTGCAATAAAAGTCGTCGTGTAGTGAGTGAAGATAAGGCTGCCAGATTTATGCTCGGTTGTTTTAATTGCCACCCACTTGTATCGATTGCATTTGGCAATAAAAAAACTATCAAATGCTCTTTGTTCATTGTACCTATAATTTTAACAATAACCTCAGTAATCATGTTTTGCTTTGGAAACATTTTATCATTACGAACGGCTTAAGAAAAAGTCATTATGATATTTGAAAACGTTTCTCGGGCCGAAAACGGTCAATTCGTCAAAATCTACTGAAATTGCCCTCAAAATAACTGGTAAAGGTCCTTAAAATCTCAAGTTTTACATCTTACGTCGTCGTAGTTCAAGCGCAAGGTTGAATAGTTAAGATATAGTGCTTCCACTCGAGGCAGCGAATATCCCTCACACGGTCATTATTCTCCGCCGTTACACAGGCCCTTGATAAAACTGCCTTAAGTGAATATTAAGAAACCAGTTTAATTTCTGCAAACATAACTATTGTTAGAGTAGCTTATATAGTTTACAATGTAGCTATGTCTGAAATCTGAGACATTAATATCGTTTTAATTCTCTCAGTTTAGCTACGATAACTTTTATCGTGACTCATTATATTCAATTACGAATAAAATATTAACTCAACAAAGAAAAAGAAGAGAAACCTCCACGTCGTATTTTGTAAATAAATAAAATAAAATATAATTAATTACAACTTAGAAGGTTTATTATTTAATACTATCAATGTGTCCAATTATTATGAGCTATTATTGAATTAATGAGTATTATTAAGTATTAAGGAGTATTTTTATCGAATGAGGCTACAAATAATATTTTAAAACCTTTTATCGACGTAACAATAACGTGATTCAATTTTATTTTCAAGTAGCTTTATGGTATGAGTAGACATAAAAGTAAAGGTAGGAAGAAAAATTCTCTCTCTCACACTGAAATTCAACGTTTAACACTTTTGTTTATGTTAAATGATAACTTACGGAAAATAAATGCTGCCTTCATTCAGTTATATCATAGAAAGAAATAGCATATCGCTCAATTAACACTTGGTAAATTCTGAAAATTCCTTAAGAATGCAACAAAAATCATACACATTATTAATGGGGCTCTGCCACGAGAGTGAATAATATCGACGATGAACTTAAATCGTTTTATTTACATTAGAATTTCATCAATTTGATTTGATCCCCCTGCCACACGCCGAAAGGCGGCATGCAGTGTATTTATGTTGATGTAGATGTATATCAAGAAAATTTTGAGTATCTACATTTAACATTTATATTGCTATGCCTTGCGAAAGAAACTTATTAAGTCTCTTTCCAGATCATTCACTCAAGTCGATCTCACGACAGGAAGTCCTCCTCAAATGACGTTCCAAATCTCCCGTCATCCTCAGAGGCTGAGAGCGGAGAGTTGGGATACATTCGGCGTTTTGACCTTGTTATTACATATTTTTATCTGGGAAAATCTCGTACTGGTTTAACTTCTGTAACAGAGAAAACAAAAATATCCGCACCACTCGAGAGAGATGTTTACCTCCCGATCCAAACTCGTTCCGATTTAATGAATTTCCCCATTCCTGCCTCTTTATGCTTCCCGACGACCACTAATTCGCAAATGACGCAAAACGTACCCCCCCCCCCCCTCCAAGAACCCCGCAAGCAAGACCTCCAAAGGGAAGCCCTCCAAGGCTCTTCGGAGACCCTCACTTCCTCGTTGAAACTGTCTCCCCACCGCTTCCCACCTCACCGAAAAAATCCACCCCCAATCCATGGACAAACATTCAGAAGCAATAACACGTGCGTAGAACAGATGTACAGGGTAATATTGGTCCACTTTCGGTTCTCGGAGAGATATGGGAAAAGAGGGTGGGGACATCTCCTCTTCTTGGTCACCGGTGTCACAAACGGCGAGGCCAGAGACACATGTCAGGCAAACAGGACGCAATGGGTAGAGACAGAGAGACGCGGGAAAAGGGAAAAAGTTGACAATCATCGCGTGGAAAACAAATAAAGCCAAACTAATCAAGAGAAGGCGAGGGGAGGGCTCTTCGGGGAAGGGCAATAGGAATAGGAGAGCGCTTCGATTTCCACGGCAGTGACGTCGGAAATCTGTTGATCCCGGTTTGTTAACATGGAAACCGGCGTTGGGCCATCTCTCCGTGCCCTCGACACCCGTCAAACAATTAGTGGGTGCCACCCGACACCGATGCACCCGGATAGGCGAGCGCTGAGTGACGTGAGAACATCGGGGGTGCAGGGTGGGCGCAGAGGTAGCCGTAGCGGGGCTGCGGTCAGGTCGATGTCGTGGTTCGGGTGGAGGTATCTACGAAACGGTCAAATACGCTCGCCCCTGATGTTTTGCCGCTTTGCTGAGCTCTGTACACACTCGGGAGATCCGAGTTAAACTCGAGAAAAATCGCTGTCTTGCTGACTGAAAGGGAGTTGACGAGAGAGATTCGAACGACAGTTTTGGGTGTTTCGGGTTCGTCGCGATGTTGGTGAATGGTAATGTCAGCTGAGGATAATAAAATGCCCTTTTAAAGGTTGCGCATATGTATTACATTGATGAATTATCCCATTGAATTTAAATTGGGAAGCACTCCGCGAAAAATGTTCGGTAACCCAGGATGGAAGGATGGATTTACCAATATAATGAAACAAGTAAAATTCTGATAAAGTGTATTATGTAAGTGTGTAAATTAAAAAGTATATAAAGTGTGTAAATTACGCAATGGGTATAATATATTAAAATTAAGTTAGTTATTTGATGATTTTCACGTGAATAGCGAGTCGAAACGAAACATTCCTTAGTCTAAGTTATATACTATTTTATGAAAGATGTAGATTGTGGAATGAACTTTACCTTGCTACTTTATTTACTTTCGCAATAATCTTTAATAGTGAAATTAAATTTATTCAAGCGATGAAATGTTTTGCTAAATTATTTCTTTGTAATACATGCATTAGAAATATTTTTAAAGTATTTCGATCATTATGAGTTCTAATGACTTTCTCTGTTATAACAATTTTATCTAATTCTTCCCCTTTTTTTAACCATCCTAAAAATATTACACAGGTCTAAAGCCCCTTTAACTTCGCCGAAGCGTACTATATACGAGAAATCTCTTCTTAGTAATTACAAATGGAGAAATCGTTTTGTCGTTCTAAATTTTTCCACTTACAGAAAATAATCTATCTTCATTATTATCTATTATTTACACAAAATAATCTATCTACATTTTTAATCGCTTCTTCAAAAAATAATTCTACACATGATTCCAGGACGCTCTGCTATTAGACGACTCACGTGCTTAACACCGCTCAGAATTCGACAGGCGGTCTTTTCTTTCAACTTCAGCTACTTCTGCACCTGTCATTCGAATTTTTCATCTTGTATCGCTTAATTTTTTCCGTAATTTTTTTCAAATGTCAAGCTAGAGAGGAACTGTTTGGCTTAGCCGTCTGTCTATGATAACTGAAGAACTAACACAGAGACCAAATCTCTAGCCTGTCTCATAATAGAGAAAAAGATAACGCCCTAGTATTTGGGTTCCCATGCTCCATCTGCCTTCGATCGTACGCAATCGCTCGTATTTCGGAACACATGGATGACTTTTTTGACACTCAGTATGAATTGATGGGCATGGGAATAAATTCTATATTTCTTACCAACTCCTATCTCGGAGTGAGGTAAGATAAGATAACATTACTTAATTGAATAAATATCTTATCAGCTGCAGTTATTGTTAGGAACATTTATATAGCTAATTATATCAGCAGCCTTTTTGGATATCACGCACCTTGTATATCGGCATATCATAAATAAATCATTATTTCATCTTTTAGATTCCAAAGTCTTGAATATTGAATGACTGAATGATGAATGATATCATTAAGATTATAGAAGCAGTTGATTCTGGTTCTATTCAAAGTTATTCATTATAAATTCAAAGACTGTGGATAGCATACATGGATGTGGACAGTAGGATTGTTAAAAGTGCATCGACAGCTAAGGTGATTTCGCACGTGAGCCCCCACCGGGAATCGAACCCGGGACCGCTTTTACCAAAGTCAAACGCGTTGCCCTCTTGGCTATCTGGGAGCCCCTATCTTTCTTATGCTTCCGCTTCTAGTGTAAATGAATCATATTTTCGCAAGCGTTTGATTATTATCTATGCTTGTGTCTACCTCTAGTGGAATTCTTAAAGGGTATGTTCAATTCCATGGTTAATATTTAGCTCAAAGAATCATCAGCTTTTAACGGTCAATGTGAGAATGATGTGACATCATAATAGCATGTGAAATACAACTTGCGTCTATATTTTCACGAGTTAACTAGATGTAATGATTCAGAAACTAATACAAACGAAGTAACTTAAAACCAAACAACATAAAATGAAATCGTAAAAAATAAAACCACTCTTCAACAGCGTATGGGATAGGGAAGCGCTTATAAGGTAACGGAAGAGCAATCGAATCAAAGAAAGTGGGAAAGAAAGGACCTTCAAAGACTACACAAGTTGAAATTCGGATACTTGTATCTAAATTGTAACTTGCCGATTCTAAATATTCCGGCTCTATAAACAGGAGATAAGTATTCTATTCAACTTTTTAAATAATTAATATTGTGTAATTTTCATTTATAATCTTATTTTTGTATCTGTTATTTTTTATTTGAACTATTGATTGTAAACTTATTGTGTATAAGGAGTATTATTACTAATAGTCTTGTATCGCATACTGTTGATGTTGCTTTTTATTTCCTTTGCATTTACCTGACAGTTCATAGAATTTGATTTTAATTATATTATGGTTTATTATAATCATGATTTATTTTAATTAATGTGCAATTGATCGGTAGTGCACACCATTTGCGTGTATGCTATTTAAGCTACGTTTTTATTTCTTTACTGTTTTATTATCTATTAGTTATTAGCATCTGTATTTTCATCTTTTTCACACGCCACTTATTTGTTTTTTCCTGCGGTGGATAATTTTTCTTAAGTTCACTTAGATGTTTGTTATCCACGACTAAATATTTCTCATTCCCCATTAATTTAAATTATCTAATGTCATTTTTAATTAATACACATTTATTTATCGTTCCTGATGGATTGAATGGAAAAAAAGCTTCTCAATTTCGCTCAAAATAAAGACGTGATTTATTTATTCTGCATGCCTCAAATACTTGTTTTCTCCTGCGTAAATGTAATATGTAAATTATAGCTTTTAGGAAATGCCTCCAATTTATAATTCTAACCCGATTTCTCGAAGATTCCCCTTTGATATCACCATGAACGAATCGGAGGCATGATACCTCATTTTTCAAATTTTCCTTCCAGATTCCCTTTTTTGATAAGGAAGTCTAACAATCATTTTCGAGAAAATCCATCTACCCGCAGGCATCAATTTATAATGGTGCCAATCATTGAAGACCATGCCAACTTAAGTCCTTTCACCACAACCAAGCTATTATGCCTACCCACTGACAGGTGGTGAAGGAATCTAAATATTTTTCATATGTGCGGAGTCGAAGGAAGAGAGCTTAGCACAGGGGATATAGTGGGCAAGGAATGCTGTGCTGACTTGGAATCCTCTCCTCCGGCCCCTTCCGGGCCCAAGCTCGCCTCCCTTCCACCTTGAATTCTTCCGGTCACATTCGGATTCAATATAACTGCCCCAAAGGATTCGCGGGATTTGGCGGAAGAGGGAGTCCCTCACAGATCTCATCGCGGACCCATATTTTTTCTATCTATCTATTCCGCCTCCTGACGCTATTCATCTCTTCACCATTTGCCCTCTTGCATTTTCTCGCTTGGATATATGTTTTCCGATCTCACATTCTTCACCTGATATCTAGAGACTTCTGCATCGAGTCACCTCATTACTTTAGGTAAAAATTAAATTTCATTTTTATAAATGTCTAAATCAATTATGGAATCCGCGGTAAGAACTTTTCAAAATTATTTAACGCGGAAGTCCATTAATAAAACCGTCAATAATGTTAGAATTAATTATCCTGTTTAAATATTTCAGACTATCTCATCACATGGAAGATTTAGTACTTTCCTGGTGTCAATTTTAGTGAAAATCTCATTTCATACCATTTATTCGTTTACAGCTAAACTACTTCATTAAAACATGAATGAACTTTTAGCAGAAATATAAAATGTGCCATGGAAATGTGCATATTATTGTCATGGCCAATGATAGGACTATGGACTATCTTATAAATTTACTATTTTATTATGCTACTAGTGATTCTAAGTGATGGAAGCCTCTTTGTCGTTCCATGCAAGTATATGAGTAAATATATCGCTTTTCATGCATTCTAGGTTATTTTACTCATCTTTCGTGATGCTTTAAGAATATAAAATCAATGATTCAGGTCATTGGTAAGATAAAAAGTAAAATATAACAAATTGAACACTTAACCAATTCACTGGTTGATTCAAGGATAGCGGAAAAGAATGATAGAAGACATGCGAATTTCGCTGAAAGTATTACAGAAATTATTACTTATTCTGCTCCTTCAAAGTTTCATACACACTCGTATTCTCATATCTTCCTATATACCTTTTTTATGAGGTAAATGCGGCGTGACAATTATCAGAGTTTTCAATTTCAATTCCATAGCTATAGATAGTCTGATTTCATAAGTAATATGGGCAGTCATTGTAAAATGTAATGAGATCTTCAGGCATTAACTTCCTGACGAAATATTTGCAGCAGAAAAAATATCTTGATAAAACTTTTTCTCTGCTTTCGTAAAGCTGGGATATTTTCACCACAATAACGTGTCTCTGCCTTAATAAGCTATCCAATATAATGTACTTAAAACACAGATTAGCTCGGATTCGGATTTAATCAAGGGTTAGGGAATATCTGAACTATGGAAAATAAAAATAAATTAAATATTCCATATGAGGACTCTTATTCTTTTGCTATTCCCTCTCCACTATTTATGTCCATTCGATATCCTACCTTCCCTCACCTTCTCTTCTAACAACACATTCTTTTTAGATACCACTTCTTTCCCTCTTTGGGCTCTTTGAGGCTTACTGGAAGGATTCTTCGGTCACGGAGAACCCTTATCCCAAGAGGGAGTCAGTCGCCTTCAGCGGGTTAACGCGGATGCAAGAAGAGAATAGTAAAGCGCGCCTTTTTATGGTTCGATGACAAAAAGGACGAAAGAAAGGGATGAGATGTGATTGGCGTTGCCTTTTTCTCGGACAATTCTCACTGTTGTAAGGATCCTTTCGTGTTTTTCGGGAAAGAAACATTGTTCTTTGCGAGTGGAACCACCTACTTCAAAATAGATGGTTTGATTCGGAAGAAGTTTCATACAGACTCAATGTTACTTTTCCGGTGATGTACTTCAATTTTACAGATAAAAATGGCACGTACGTAACTAAATTAAACTGAGAAAAATGAAATAATGTACTCTACTGTACGTAAAATTAAAATACGTAAAACACAATGATCCTTTCCAAAAAATACAAAACATTAAATCTTCCGAAATCGCCGTTAAACGTTTTCTTGAGAATTTGTTTTATTTCGTCTCATAAATTTCACCATTGTCCCATTACTACATTAAATTTAAGTGATGGTTCTCGGTGATATTTACATATTACTATTTCATAATAACGTTTAATACTGAGATAAAAATATATTTGCATATATGTAACTCCGTACGAATCCTGTGAAATTGAACACGTATTACTTTCTCCTAGTTTCTACTGGTTTCGTTAAAATACCATTGTGGCACGATGTGCCTCATGTACATGTACACAACAATCGTCAATTAACTGCTTTTGATTTATGAAAACTATAATTGTAGAATTTTTAAATGTGCTTCGACAACTTAGGCCATATAGCACATATGAACCTCCACTGGGAATCGAACCCGCGGCCGCTTTCACTAGCAAAAGAGCTACCCACTTCATTATCTAGGTGCTCGAATATCGTTATCTTGTTAGGTTACCTGCTAATTTCTGCTCTACCTGATGATTATCTTCCAACCTTATCTGTCTTCACATAATTCTATGTGAATGAAAATACATGTTTCTATTTATTCACATAGTTACCAAAATAACGGTCTTGTCGCTAGATCTAACGAAATATTCCTTCTTCTAGCCTCATTCTTTTCCGTTTAAGCGACATCTCGCATTCTAAGGAGCATAATTTATCACATAGACCCTCATCTACGAACTAGTAACTTAACTACTTTGATATAATTCAAAATCAATCAGAATTACGTTTGGTTGACGGAATGCCTAAAATTCATATAAAAATTAAATTGTGTTTTATTAAACTGATATTCTATTTGTAGAAGCGAATTTAAACTACTTTATTGTTTAATTATTTTTCAGTGGTCTATTTTTCTGTATTTATCAACTTTCTGCTACTTTTCAGGGTGCATATGACGACGATGGAAAAATAAATTTCCATTTCTGCTCGAGTATTCCAATACTTCTTAGCTCATCCCTACTAATAAATAATGCAAGTTGCACATTCACGCTAGTTACTCTTCATTACAATAACCCATCTTCTTAAAGGTAACTTGTATAATTTGTAGTAAGCATTCATCGCGCCACGAAAGCTCACCATATATGAAAGAAAGAAAGGGACAGCGCTGATTATATCTCGCAGTGATCATAGAAATGACGCACATTATTGATAAGGTAAAGCCAATGACGCAGTCTGAGCAAGAAAAAGAGTTAGGGATAATCCAGGAGATTATCTTGAAATAGCAAGAGTACTGCCAATCTTTTACTGCCACTTTCCTTGGTTACCAATTGATTATTTAATTAAAGAAGCTTTCTTTGCATCGTATGTTAATGCTCAGCAAATATAGTTTGAGATAATATTTCAATATATTTCTATGATAATAACAAGTCGTAAAATATTTAAAGGCTAACTCTTGTCAACGAATATAATAATAATATCACCATATTGTCTGGTATGATGATATTCTTTAGAATTTTCTGTATTAAATTTGGCTTTTCAATTTAGAAAACCATATTATGAAACTGTTAGAAGTTTAAATTAGTCAACTTTAATTCAATATTTGTTGCAATATGAATACTAATATCTATGTATAAATATTAATACTCAGTATCCATCCAATGATATTAATTGTAAATGGTATTAAAGATATATTGGTCATTCTGCGTCAAATGACGAATAATAACAATAAAATTACAGTAATATATTAATAATAATGCTAAAAAGACCTCTACATTATTTTATGTATATTGATGGCATGGCTGAGGAGTAAAAGAATACCAATGATATTTTGAAGAAAATGGCTGACATAGCTTCAGAAAATGAGAAATACCATTATCGATAAAAAAGTTTGTACAGGGAATTATCCAAATATTCGAAGTTTTTGGTGTGATAAATTTTCCCTTCTTATCAGAGAGGCTAAAATGGCATGTAACGGCACTTGTTACTCTATTTAACAATTTATACTAATCCAAATAAATGTACATATGATGGTCAAAGAATCCGTTATCTACAACAAACTGGAAGTTATAAGTTATTTGATCAGAAAACAATCAATACATTCGCTTCATAACATCGCCGAGTTAGTCCAAAGTTTCGTTGTTTCTTTTTATATGATGTATTGATCAAACTTGTAAGATAAATAAATGAATCTCTTTCATTTTAATTCATCAAAACTGGGCTAAGACCCTGGATTTTGTGACCTATAAAATCTGATAAGTAGAAGAATAAAACCATACATTTAGTAGATGGTTCGGCTTTTAACGTAGTAATAAGCTATAAATGAAACAATATCTAAATCCTGCAAAATGTATTTCAGTAATTAAACATGCATGCAATGTCAGCTAACAACAATCAAATGCTTAGTTATCATCAATGATAAAAGCTAATGATTCCTTAGATTAAAACTCTGGGACTGCCGAATCCTTGAGATTCCTTTAAGTAACTCACGATGGAACTCGAAGTATCTCACGATTGGTTAAGAAAATAACAGTTATGTAAAGAAATCTCAAATATATCATGAACTCCGACACTCTTATTGCATTAATTATACCTAAGTAATGATAATAAAACTATACTTTACTGCATATTAACATTATAAGCCTTACTTTGAATATTTCTTTGGCACGTTTACAGGGTATTCGTATAGTTGCTGACTAGCAATTCACTATAATTGAGTTCCGATGCATTATTTGCGAATTGCAATCTAGGAGGATTGACTTTCGATGAATGTTTCTTACCAGTGTTACGGATGTTGCGGCCAAGAATCCTTAAATATTACACGTATAAATTTTGTTAAAATCATGCACGTGAACAGTAATATCATCTTAACGTATTAGATCCAAAAAGCTTGCCATGTTTTTCAATTGGAGGTTTCTCATCACGATATATACTGTCGTAGGTAGCATCTGTCTCCCCTCACTCCTCATCTATCTTCTTCTCACTCCCCCCCCCCCCTTTCTCTCTCCTCATAACATCGCTGTGGCCATATTGGAGCCCTTTTCAGGTGCAGATGAGGCTCCATTGTTGGTTCACACAAGAGGACTTTGTGTGGAAGCCGCAACATAAATTATGGATTCACTTTTGAGGTGTTTTGAGGACGGAAAAAGGGTACGGAGAGAAAGAAGAAAAGAAAAGATGATTGAATCATGGGGATGAGTTAGAAAGGCAACGACACAGATGATTCCTTGCCAAAAATATCGATCTTCTATCTTTTGAAGATGTGAATTGAATTCCTACGTCGAAGGCTGAGAATCCCTGAATTACTTTTCATGCCTCAGCAAGTAGAGAGCATTAAATCACATCTGAAAATGAGAAATGAACCGTTCCAGAAATTTCGTACTATTCCATAGTTCACTGGTTAAATTACAGCTGATGACTATGGCGATATCTGGTTAAGTGTTGCTAAGTGGTGCAGAACCTGCGGTCTTCAGGCAGAATGTGATCTTCAGGGTTGTTCACGTCGGACTTTTAATCACTCTCCGAAATGAATGCCCGTATTTAAACTTTAATTTCCCAGTCTTGTTAATGACATCAAGTGGAAAAAATCGATATTATTTATTACCACACTCAGGGAATGAATTATTTTTCTCATATATATTATCGATGTTAAACTAATTGAATGTGGGCGACACGCTACGAAAGAGCTGCTGGATGGTTCCAGATGCGGCTCTTCATATTCTGCCGAACGTTAAATCTGGGCTTCCGAAGAAAACAGGTTCCTCACCCCCTGGTGTATTCCGTTGGTGCCACGCAAGTGCAGCAGACCCGCCCCGGAGTCATTAGAAAAACAAGCTTCCAACCAGTGTATCAGAATAGCAAGTTGGAAGGATCAAGTACCACGAATGAGCAAGTATCACAAGAACAAGCAAGAAATGCCTAACATCGCCGAATTGAAATTTGCCCTCCATTGACCTCCCATCAGCTTTAGAAAATCAAATCATACAGACCATTTAGCGTCCCTAAAGGTTAATGACATCGCAAAGCTTTCTTAAATATAATGCAAATTTTCAATTGATCATTCTATGTAGGCCTGATTCGGAGAAGCGGATTTCGCGACTAGATGTTTTGAATAATCCTCATTAATTACAACTCGCCTATTGATTGAAAAGTAAAAGAATTGCTTATAGATTTACTTATTAACGCACATACGTAACAGATTATATTCGGCAACAGCCACGTGTGCTTTTAATCAATCCAAATAGAGCAGACGGATGTTGAAACTTAAATATTGAATGGAAATTGAATAGGAAGTAACGAACGATGATTGTGACACATTAGCGAAAGGCTTAAGTATATTTCTTAACTCTTCGATAGTGAAATGACCTTATCTAAATCAACAACAGCAACAGCAACCTGGTCTGTCAGACTTTTCTTGTTCTCTATAGTTTTACTTATCTAAAAGGATAAGACTTCCAGTGGTTTGGATGGGGACAGCTTAGCGAAAATAATGTAACCATAACATACGACTGGATTATGAGGGAATATTACATAAGGCAATATGTTGATGAGAGGAAATATTTTACTAATCTTTTGAAAAAGATAAGAAAAAATTACTTTTCTTTCAGTAGTAGTAGTATTGTTAAAAGTGCTTCGACAACTTAGGTCATTTCACACGTAGGCCCCCACCGGGAATCGAACCCGGGACCGCTTTCACCGAATAACGCGTCTAACGCGTTGCCCACTTGGCTATTCGGGAGCCCCATTTCTTTCAGCCTTGTACAATTTTCATAACATGAAATAACTGAGAAATGAGTGATACTGAATGATGTCATTCATCCGAATCACTCATTCCAAGCTACGAAATTCCACTTTATGGTCAATACGCTGAACTAGGATTTAAATAATTATACGAGTTAAAAAATTAATTGCAAAATACCTCACTCCTGAAGGAATAAATAAAATTTTGCATTAGGGGCTCCCTGATAGCCAAGTGGGCTACGAGTTCGACTTCGTTAAAAGCGGACCCGGGTTCGATTCCCTGTGGGGGCCCATGTGCCTAATTACCTCAGCTGTCAAAGCACTTTTAATTCAACAACTACTACTGCCAAGATTTTGTACATTTACCACAAGATGTTTATTATCACGAATTCGTTCGTTTCGGCTACACAACCATTATCAGGTGAAGATAAACATGGTAGAAAACACCTTAAAATTAAAATTAATTAAAATTTTCTTAATTCCTTCATAATGTCTTTCCACTAAGTCCGGTCAAATAACACAGAATTTACCTCACTCCTCATCTTGTATATTAAGTCTCATGATATCTCCAGAGATACGCTATGGTGGAAGATATGCGTCTCAATCCGGTTCTCAAGCGGGAAAGGTTAAAACAAAGGAAAAAACCTCACTCCTCATTTCACGTAGTAAGCCTCATTCCCTCTCCAGAACTTTAGGTTGATAACGGTGGCGGGTTTGCAGTATGAACCGCCCTGTGAACTGGGTACTGCTTAGAACGGGAAGATATATTACACCTTGACCGGAAAGCGGAATGTGGGGAGAGATTTGGAAACTGAAAAAAATGTGATGAATGCTCCCGGAAGGAAGAGAATGGGAAAGAAACAGAGGATTGAGAAAGAGAAAAGGACAGGAAGTAGAGATGAAAAGGAATGAGGAGAAAAGGAGCGGTACTGGGTTGAGTATCAGTGGTGGTGAGGAGGGGAAGAAAGAAAGGAAGGAAAAGGGAAGTGGCGCGGATTATTTTAAAACCATTTAGACCGACTCATGAATATTCAGTGATTAAATCCTCGCGCGGAGGAACATCTTCTCCACTCGCGGTTTTTCATACTGGGCGCTATTTTATTGTCAACAAAGGAATATAACGCAGAAATTCCGGGCTGTCTTTGCTGGGGGAGGAGACATGTGGGAGTTGCGGCGGTGGGAGTGGTCGCCGGAATACTTTAGAAATGGTATAAATGTAGCGAGGATATCAACACGCTGTGTCCGCATTACGCGGAAAATTAAAAACAGGGATGTTTTTGGAGTGAATAAAGACACGTAATGTCAAGAGACTAACAGACTTATCCACCACGGTTTTAGAAAGATTTTTCCGTATCCCAATCCTTATATGAGCGTTCGAAATATGAAAAATATCCTTGAATAAGAAATTTTACTACCAAAACGTGAGAAAAATATGACCTTAGTCAGGGTCGTAGCCAGGATTCCTCTATGGGGAGGTTAAGAGCCATGGAGTAAACGCTTCGTTGCCTGCAATCAAGGGGCAGGAATACTTCCACCTAAAATATAATGAGAATAGAAACAGATTTATTTTGAGATACCCTACGAATATCCAGAGGTGCTTAAATGGCATAATTGCGAGAGACCATCCTCTCGCATGCCTTCGTTGGTAGTAGTATAGTTAAAAGTGCTTCAACAGCTAAGGTCATTTCGCACACATGGGCTCCCACCGGCAATCGAATCCAGGACCGCTTTCATCAAATTCGAAAGTGTCACCCACTCGGATATCCGGGATCTCATGCTTTCATTTATTGTTGGTTCTGTTTTCATGGGGGGTTTGAACCCCCTATACCACCTCCTTGACCTGATTGTACCATGATAAATCTGATAATTTCACAAGGAAAGAACGCGATTTAATTTCGTATTAAGGTGACTTTAATAGGTACGTCGCGTACTCAGGCAAAATCCCAAAGGAAAACGGATGCGAAAAACAATCCGAGGGGGTCGGAACTCGATCCCAGATCTTTTATTTTCCGGGCAGCGAGATAGCTGAGTGGTTAGAGCAGTCGCCCATCTAGTGGAGGAATTTGGTTCCGGTTTCTTGAGGCATTTTTTATTTCCGCTTTCCTTCGAAGAACTAATTCTCCGCACTCATTTTTCAATTGCATCACAACTTAAGATAGGAGAAATGTGAAATTATCTTGAATTTGTTCGTATCTAATCCATAAGCATCAATTTTCTTACTACAGTACTACGGTAGACTGAGGATTTGGAATAAAGTTTCAGGTGATAAATGCCGAAACATTTCTATCTTTACTTTCCGAAAAGTACCACCTGATAATGTGAACACGTATTCGATAATTGGGCCACATTGTCCCGTAAATGCAGTCATTAACTTCACAATAGTTATCTTATCTGATAATAACATAATTGCTATGAATGATTTAAAAAAGGAGTATGATTCTCATTTCAGGAAAATACTGTGATGAAATCTCTTCTCAACGACCCATTTGTTCACTCTATTTGGCACTAGCCATAGTTATAACGTCACTTAATATTAACAAATTCTCGTTTCACAAAATATGTTTCTAAGATCTTCCCTTTTCCTTCTTCCTAAAAATGAAACCTTAAGCTCCAGAAAATAAAATGAAAGCTACTAACAAAGAACTTAGAGACAAACAATCTTACGAAGCCCCGAGTTATAGATTTATATTTTTTCCGCAATTCCTTCTCTAGTGTTCCTATCTGGGTGCGATAGCGAAGATATTTTAAGTGAGCTTAGCGAGAGAAAATAGACGCGTTGCGCCTCAAAAAATTTCGGAAGGGGCAAAAAAAAACGGTCGACCGTAAAGAAATGCGTGTGGGATTAGAATTAGAGGGAAGAGATGGAGTGGGAAAGCGGGGTTGACACGAAAATGGAGAGGAACCATCCCTTTACCTAAAAGGGGAGGAATAAAGAAAAACCACATTCACTCCCATTCCAAGATTTTCTCAACTATTCTCGCACAAGCTGACCTACATATCTTATAATAGTTTTCCGAATTGTCGTCAGAATATTATTTGTGCATGTTAAAAATATGAATTCTTCTCTAAAAAAAGTTATCGCAAAATTATTGAAGCGGCACCTTGCCTTTAATTTCTTTCAGCAAAACGATTTCCATGATTTAGTCATCTGTGCGGTTTGAGATCTTTTCCATCCAAGCAAGTCCCAGAATCGATTTTTACTTCTGCGTATTTAGCCTAAATTGGTAAAATTCGTTTTCTAACAGAAATATTTGAAACTGTACGTATATAATGTTACTCGAAATAACCACTGGAGATTGAAAGGAGGAATTTTTGTTAATATTATCGAAAATCATTACTAAATTGTGGTTGAAAGTAATTATTTAATGCAATTATATTCTGTAAAATTTTTCTTTATTAAAAATTTACTAGATACTTATCAGTCACACAAAGTTTAACCAATTGGCGATCGCCTTAATGAACCACGAGAGCTGAATTAATTCCTCTAATTTGCTTAAAAAATTCGATTCTCACAATAAACTATTCGCATTAACGCGGTTGGTGGAAACTTGAAGTAAAGGAAACAAATAAGGCGTAATATTCTAATTGCATAGCTCTCTGAGCAAATTGCATTTGCGTATCTACTTTTAGTTAAAAAAATCTATTCAAGAATATCTGTATGAACATTCGGAAAAATACATGAAAATAAAAATCCTAAGTACATGTACTTGGCATAAAGGTTTTCATTTTTGAAAAAAAAATTCCTGAAAAAATGAAGTATATTAACTACAACCACCACCCTGCCATCTTAAACAAACGTTTTATAAAATGGATTATATCGTTAATCTTAGAATTCTGGAATGACATTTTTAAATTTCAATCAAAACTCGTGTTCTTTTTACCTTCGATGCAGACCTATACCCATGGTCAAGCGAGACACGTCTTATTAGGAAATGATTCACCCGAGCAATTTCTTAAAACTCCCACAAAACCTATAAAAATGAATCAAACATCCAAACAACTTTAATGTATCCAATTCATTTAAAACTAACGCGACATTTATTAGATGAACAGATAAAGAAAGAAAATGATGGAGGGCTTTTCTAAGAGATCGAGGAACATAGTGGTAAGAAGAGAGGAGGAGGATAGAAGTTGGGGATGAGGACCAACATTTATAAGTATGGAGGAGAGCGGAAATTAGGAGAAAGGGGATTAATGTGCTTCTTTGCGAGAGATGGCGATAGAGGGCGGGGTAAACGAATGAGGACGGGAATGGGGAAGGGGAACAGAACAGCGGGTGGGAGTTTGCGTTCCGGAGAATTCAGGTCCTCATACTATAGAAGCCCCGAAACTGTACATTTTTATGGAGCTACAGCCGTTAATTACGGCCTTCCCTCCCTTCTCCGTTCCTCAAGCAGGGAAAGGGATGAAGGAAGGAGGAAGGGAGGAGCAGGGTCTCCTCTGCGCACTAAATCTTGCCTGCATATTTCACCGAGCTGGAGTTCCTCCCGGCCCACACCCTTCCTCTTCTGGAAAAATTCCCCCTCCCATTCTTCCCTATGCCTCTCACCTAAAACTTATACTCTTCGCCGTGCGTTCCTTCCTTTTCCCACGCTTTAATAATCTCCGATAATGTCTCAGCTTTGGCCCGGACGAAAAAAGGATGAAAAATTCATCTTAGGGTGATTTTTTTGCCGGATCCAGCTATGATGCGTTTTGACATTGCTTCATTATGAGTAGGATTTCCGCATGCGCTCAGGAACACTTGTTAACTTGGAAGATTGAAAACACGATATGCTTCTGCCTTTATGACGGCCATCTTGACCAAAAGCCCGTCTTGCGTTTAACTGAAATAAGAGAATTTTTCAACATCTTCAACATTCAACAAAGAAATATCTGTTTCATTCTTTATTTAGTTTCTTTATTCAGGAAAGATTCATTGCACACTTATCGATTCACTAGTGATCTAAAAATTATTAAATCCCAAGTAATACAATTATTGCATCCTCATATGCATACAAAAGTTGTCGACTTAAGTTATATAGGAAACAAAATTTTCCATTGAATTATGATTTCTGTAGTTCCTATGTGGTAACAATTTGCATCTACCAGGGACAACCAGCTCTTAAATCAGACAGGTGACTATAGTCAATGAGCATACTTCTTTAGGGATGATTATGATTATTCCAATAGTTCACAAAGGGTCGGAAGTTCCTCAAGAAACTTGATATGTCTATGTCTATGTGTATACCCTGCTAGCCACCTTTCGGCGTGCGACAGGGGGTGCATGCACCAAGACTCTATTTACCTAGTCGATTACTTTCGCGTATCGTTCGCGGAAAAAACGAATTCTTGAATCGGTTCGTTTTCGCATCTATTTCTCTTATTTTCCTCGCTGTATCGGAGCGGCCTATATAGCAGGGAGGGCGCATTATGTCCGCGACGTCTTCCGAGAACGTGGTTTCTCTGAACTTATTTAATAAATTTATCCTTAGTGTTAATCTTCTTTTTTCTAATGATTCCCAACCCGCGTTCTTGAGCATCTCAGTAACGCTTACTGATTTATCATAGCAATTCTTCACGAAACGTATCGCTTTTCGTTGCACCTTTTCTATTTCTCGAATACAGCACTTGTCGGCTGGGTCCCATATACTACATGCATACTCAAGGTGAGGCCGGACTAACGCGAAGTAACAACGCTCGCGGACTTTTTCTTCGCTTCTTCCGACTATTCTCTTAACAAAACCGAGTTTCTTAAAAGCCTTTCCACATATGTTATGGATGTGGGCACTCCATGATAAGTTATTAGTAAGGGTCACTCCTAGATATTTCACCGATTCTTCCGTTATTAAGTTTTTCCCTTGGAGGCTATACGAGTAATCTTTAGTTATCGATTTTCTTTCAAAGAAGTTAATTACTGAACATTTATCTACATTTAGCTCCAATTGCCAATCATCGCACCATTTTGCAATTTTATTTAAGTCATTCGAAAGGATCAATCTATCCTCTTCTCTCTCAATCTCTCTGTAAATTACCGTATCGTCCGCAAATATCCTAACTTTACTATCGATTATTTTGCTAAGATCGTTGATATATATTAAAAACAGTATCGGCCCGATTACGCTTCCCTGCGGGACGCCTGAGGTTACCTTAACTAGGTTGGAGCTAATTCCATCAAGTACTACGCGTTGCTCTCTGTCGGAGAGGAAGTCTTTTATCCACTCTATTACTTCTGCATTGATGCCCACAAGTTTTAATTTGTACAATAATTTTTGATGGGGGACCTTGTCGAATGCTTTCCAAAAATCTAAAAATATCACATCGACTTGCTTTTTATTTTCCGCAGATTTCAGGACATCGTGGACTAATAACTATCTATATGATAAACTATCTTATGGTTCCTATTGCATTAATTGATACTTTAACGGTTATTATTGAGCAGCAATTCGTCATCCATTGTTTGTAAATCAACGCTTCTCACTTAGAGGTTTGCAACGATTGATCTCTCATAGAAAGAAAATATAGAATTCAAAGGACTTTTTCACACTTGATATGTGGAAAACTTGACCTGATATAAAACATTCATAAGTACGTATTCGTATTGCAGTTGGTTTCTTCGAGAACTTTTTCTTATCTAAATTGTTTATTTTTGCCATAAAGAGTGTTAGCCATCCTTTGTGGTCTCAATTGCCAATTTCCGCGTTCTTAAGACTTCTAAGTTCCACCATTTTACAAAGAGTTCGTTTCACGCATTTCTGTCACCAAATATTTTACCAATATTTAGTGTATTGATGGATAGCAGTGAAACTATTGAAAGATTTAATTGCAATACTGAAAAATATTGGGAAGAAAAGCAAAACGAATAAAATAAAGAACTTGCACAAGACTCAATATTTAGGCTCGTCTTACAAGCGGGGAAACAGTCCGGTATCATTACTTCGTCTTGATACCCGACATTAAACTTATGCTTTATACGTAACGGCAAAAAGTTTGCGTTTTGGACGCCTTCGTACCATATAATTTTGTCGAAGAAAACTTAAATTCGATTTAAGAACACGTTTGAGGATGTGATACATCACAAGGAGGCAATGATTACGTCAGCGGGGAACTGACTTGAGGCAAATCGAAGGCGTTTGGCAGTTGCCTCTTGGATTACGACGACTCCCATTCTACTCTGCAGACCGCAAATCCCGGATTCCATGGTCATTCAACGACTCCACCTTTCATGGCCTCTTTCACTTCCTCTTCTTCTTTTCCCATACATCTTCTATCTTTTAGCTTCCGTGTCAACTGTTTTTCTTAAAAGGAGCTTAAGGGTACCGCAACAGCGGAATGAAGATAATTACCTTGAGGTCGATTTTGCGAAGATTTTTGGATTATTTTTAATACTTGTAATTCTCATGGATACCCTCAAGTTATCTTCGCATCTATGCGTGATAAACACAATTTAAAAGGAGGTTTCTTGTCACCCTCTGATATTGCTTAGATAAATGAAGCTCTACTTCAGAAGGAGCTTATGAGAAGATAGATTGAGAATTTCATTGGTGTATTTTGATAGATAAACCTAATTCATTTTCTTAATTATTCTAATCTTTGTATAATCAATTTTTTCTTCTCCTTGATAGAATATAATTTGTACAATTTTAGCGCTACTATGCGGCATAAATAGATCTATTATTTTATGATTTTACAATAACATTTAGGGTTCAGCATCATATGATTTTTAACAGATAGTTATTATTAATAATTATCCAATTTCCCTGAGTAGATAATTAATTTACTTTCATGTTTCAAAAACACTTTGGTATTTTCTTTCAAGATGTCCTTCGTCTCAGAAAAGAAAACTTGTAAATTTTATCATTTTCTCATACCTCAGGTTTTGGGCATCCTTACCCAATTCTATAAGATTCCAATTTATAAAGATAAAAATCCACGCTCTTCCCACTCAAATAGTTCAATTCTTTATATATGACATCACTATACCTTCAAATGATCGAACCATACCCTTACTGACCTATCCTTACCTCCTGCTACCATGTATTGCTCGCTTTGACGACATCGTAATTTCGTAACAATCGCGGGGCATTGGAATTTAATCCACCGACTTATCCAGCACCTGACATCAACCATTGACAAATCAATGGGCAATGTTAGAGGTTATGTAATGTTTCTTGTTCCTACACATCAATTCCGAAACAAAGCTACTGTGTCTTTTCTAAACTGCAACTCCTTTTCTTTCCGATCCGCTTATTTCTTACCGCGCCCAGTCCTTGCTTTCCCAATTTCTCCTCTTCCTCTTATCTCTTGTCTCTCCATCTTCCTTCTCCATTCCCACCACCCTTTCGCAGAGCGAGCTTTCCGTAATCAAACCTATTCATATTCTCCTAATGCCTTTCTCATTTAGTCTGTGGAACCTCTCTCCCCGATCTTTCCACCCCATCCACCCCGACCACTCCCCCAAACTCCCACAACTGCCTCCCATCTCAGACCCCTCGCATTTTGCAACTCCCTCCCTTCCCAAACCTATGCCTAACTATTCCTCCTTCTTCATCCCCGAAGCTCCTTCCTATTACATATCCTCTCTCACTACACCAACAACTAACCGACCACCCTTTCCCTAACATCTCTCAACCCTTTCTTCCCCGAATCGAATTCCCAACATTCCCCAAACCCCTGCCTCATCCATTCACTCATCAGTTCTATCTCTCTAGTCTAGCCTTTCTCCACTCAGCCTTTTCTTCTCTTGTTCTCCTTGTAAATACCCTTTCCGCTCCCTACAGAGATGGAGATAGGACATCTTTGTGGTAAACGCGTTCATGGTACCTTCTTCATTGTTCTAATTCTTTTATGTACGGCATGTTTGATTAATATGGAAATTAAATTTCATATTTTTCCGGAAAATAACTTAGAGAAAATCGCATATGAGAGGGGCTATATTCCTCACTTACCTTTGTGTAAAATTATTTCTCTCTTCCTTTTTCTCAGTATTTGCCTTACCGTCTTTACCTAAACCAGTGTATCCAATTTAGTCCTCCTCGCCTCACTAATTTATTCACTCAAACTGCATGGACCTATAAACCACACGTTTGATAGCTTCGATCAGATTATTTTATAACAGAAGAAAAACCAGGCGTGGTTGTAATACTCCCGTAATGGCATAACGAACTTTAAGAAGAGGACACAATATCCCGCGAAATAAAGCTCATTTCTATGCGGAATTAGAATAAGAGGCCGGTTTGAGCCTTAATAACTCAAGTATTAGCTATGAAAGTGAATGAGGCTTACTAGGGAAGATGAGGAGTGAGGTAATTTGCCTAATTTCTCCTCGCTGAGTCAGAATGGTAGGAGGGAATACGTCTACTCTAGTCGAGCGTAATATCCACATGTCCTTTACACTCCATACACTATTCAATAAAGGAAGAATTATAGGATTGGTATGACTCAGCATAAGTCATACCTCAGTAGCGGTTGCATCATCTAAGCCATAAAAAAACACATAAGTAAACGAAAGTTACCTTTTTCTTTATTCTGTCCTCAAAGATAAATGAAAATATTCCATGCATCAAACAAATGGTTGCAGGGATAAGTAAGCGCATATTATACAAAACGTAAGGAAAGTGTTCCTCAGAAACATGTACCTCAGAATACCGAGTGCTTACTGCACACCAGTTGGGAAGCACTGATCTAAACCCCTCTTCCTACCATCTAAACTCTCCCATACATACCTCTCTCCACTCCCTCCTAGCTTGCCTCCCCTTTTTCCTCTTACCCAAAAATCTCTCTCTCTTGACCTCCTCCTACTTTCCCACCTCCCATTCCTAAATTCCTCATCCCCCATCGCCGTTTCCCTCCCTTCGCCCCTTCCCTGCTCTCCTCCTTCCCCACGCACTCATACACCCACACCTCTCCAGAACAAGCCACCTCCTTCCTCTAAGGTCCCTCCCCATTCCCCTCCTTACCCTTTGGATAGGGGAAAGACGTCCCACCTCCTCCCTGATCCCATCTCCCTTCACCGTATCCTTTAATTGTCCTTTTTAGGCCGGCGCTCTTCACATAATTAACTTGTTTTATGCCGGAGACTTACGGAGATTCCGAGGGACTACATTAAAGGAATCAAGGGCGATTGCTGAATTTCCTGAAGTGGTATAAACTCGACCACGCGGGGTAATGGCGAGTGGAGGGATAGAAAGAGCTGGGGGAGGGGGAGGAAAGCAAACCGGATGGGCGAGGAGTGGGAGGGAGTTGGAGGAGAAAGGGATGGCGCGAATATAATAGGATGATGAGAAATAGTGAGGATGGAGGTTTTCATGATTCGAGGAGGGAGGATAGAGACAATGGGAGGGTGCGAAGGAAGCTGGAAGGGTGGAAGAAGAAGTTGGATAGGAGATTTTGCATATCTTTGTCTAATGAATCTATTGGTAGAGTAACGTCAGCAACGACCGCATATATATAAGCCAAATTAAGGGATACATCCGGCTAGTTTCCTTAGTATAAAAATTTATAGCCCGGAATAATTTGCGATAACGTAAATAGAAGGGCTGTAGAAGAGCGTAAAAGTATTACATAAGGAGGACGGCGAAGTTTTGAGCCTTTTCTTTGAATTAAAAAGCATGGCTATGGATGAACGAAAGAGAGTTAATTGGAAACATTTCCCGGGATTAATTATTCAGTAAGTACTGAAATTTTTATGAATATTTCTAATATGCATTGTCTATGATTCTGACATAACCTCTATAGTGTTTTTATTTCTTTATATAATTAATTCTGATTGTAAGTTCAAGATTCTGATTTATTTATTGTTTTGATTTCTATGCTATGTCTATAATTTTGGCATATCCTTTATATTTTCTTTGTAATTAAATGATAGATTGACTGTAATTTCAAGATACTAATTTAGTTATTGTATTTGATTTATATGCATTGTCTATGATTCTAACATATCATCTATAGTGTTTTTGTATTTAAATGATTAACTTCTATTGTAATTTCAAGACTCTAATATATTTATTGGATTTGATTTCTATGCATTGTTCAAGATTTTAACGTATCTTTTATATTGTTCTTTTACTTACACGACCAATTTTTGCTGTAAGTGGATGACTGATTTATTTATTGGATTTGATTTCTATGCAATGTATGTGATTTTGTTTATAATTTATTTTTGATAAATCTTTTTCATGCATTGTGATATTGGTAAATGGGCACTGCCCGTAATAAATAAATAATATGTAAGAGTACGATTAATAATGGTTTATTCCATATACACCAATTTAATTGCAAATTCTCCTAGCTTCTGTTTAATAATAATAAGTAACAAACTTCAGGAAGTTGATTGTTATCTCCCAAACCAAAAGTTGCAGCTAACTAGATAAAATAATCGAAAAATTAAAATAAAATCTTTCTGAAAGCGTTTTGCCTGAAATTAGTTTTAAAACTGTTCAAAAAATGAATACTAATAATTAGAGAAATTTTGAACACATTTCATCCTCATCGATATATCGTGATGATTCCAACGTCAAAAGTTAATTCAAGAGTTATGATTTAAGTGGTGTTACTTTCAGTTTTAAATACCAATTTAAAACTGAAAAATGGGAAAGCTTGTGACTCACGATTCCATCTCTTGAGTCTCATTTCCACGCGATTCTGTCGCTCTGATTCTTTTAATTCTATCAAACATAATTGACTAGTAGCATATTAGACTAATTATCTCTGCTTATTATCTTCAAAGTAGGAATCTTCTACGCCTATCTACTTGTATTTCTGTCATCATCTTAACCCGCTAAATAACTTAAAATCATCATTATGGGTAACATTCATTGTTATTTTAATTATGCTGGTCAAACCTTTTAATTTGCGTCGAAGAGTTTCGGTATTGACCAGCATTAAATACTTAAAAACTCTCCAAGAGCCAATATGCCGGCGATTCGCGCAATTTCCTCTGAGTCCGAAGGAGAAATCAAGGGAAAGGAAACGGAAAACCGAAATTAACCGACCTTCTAGGAATCACATAATGCGCATTTCAATAGCAGCGCTATCATCATCAGAGGACGTATTCTTACGCATACGTATAATACACACGTAGATAGCTATTCCTTGCCATCTAAAGATGTTAGCATTGCTACTTAAATGCGCATTATATAATTCCTAGAAGGCTGGTTAATTCGTTTCCTTTCTATCGTTTCCTGGTTTGGTCTCAGAGGGAAAGACGCGGCATAACGGCTCTTGCAGTGCTTTTAGATCTCTAATTCATTAACAGCCGTGTTCCAATATCTTTCTATCTTTCCCAACATTGACAAGATTACTATATCCTTTTTAGGAACAGATTTACCGTAAGGCGCGCAAGCTGAGGGAGTCACCGTTAAGGGGTCCCAAAAAAGGTCGTTACGTCGTTTTTTAAGGTGAAAATTTCTTAATTGGGCCACAAATGGTCCTCACGCCTAGGGTCTCTGATCGTCTCTCCTCCTTTTAGTCCACGTAGATTGTTTTCACCAAGATGTTGCTCCGTTTGCCAGCATCTTACTTTCAGACTTAGAAAACTTATTACAGTAAATTCTCATACAACAAAATCAAAAAAAGGCTTTGGGAAGAAACTAAATATTACTATCTTTAAATTTAAATTTAATAAAATTTGTCTTATAGGTTAACAGATATTCAAAGAGCAATGAAATGGAATGATTTACTTATAAAGTAAGTCTGCGCTAGATTTCAACATGTTTTCCTTTTCATTTCCGAAGAAGCAAGATGCCAAATATAACAGATTACAAAAATACGGGAACTCAGTAAAGTATTAATTACATGACTAGTACATTAGAAAAATCGGATGCAGTAATCGCTTTTACCATACACACAATTTAGGTAATGCTCACCATCGTAGTATGGTCCTTCCTAATTATTAGAGCTTAAGTACATGCACGTATTAATCATTTCCAAAACCTCTGAGCTATCAGCCACTTCATCAACAACAGCGTCTCATTTCGCTGACATAATTACGGAAACCTTGCCTTTGAGCATTTGAGCACACACGGAGAGCAAAATCACCCTCCGATGATGGCATTAATGAGTCGCCGGTGATCTAATTTACAATCCACGGAATTTCCTATCTTCTGGTACCAAATAAGTATCGACTCCAATTTCTAAAATCAAGAGTCGCTAATTTGTGAAAGTGCAATCATCCGTTAGCGAGCTGATCAATATTTGCTGTTCTAAACCTCATCCCCTGTGATAGCGACGAAGAGACATGTAATCCGCAACAGAATTACCCTCGACTTGTTTCCTGGAATTGAAACAACTTTGCTGAGTGAGGAAATTTGGGGGTGAGATGGAAGGTTTCAGAGCGATGGCAGTTGAGAGAGAAGGAGAACGCTGACGTGAAAAAGGGATTATATAGAAACTGACGAGACAGGAAAGAGATGTTAAAGAATGGTTACAAGTAGACTTGGATGAGAGAATACATAGTTTATTCGTTAAAACGAAAAGCGTAACAACGGCATTGGAAAGTTAATGAAAAAGGAACTTAATAGATATTTAAATACTTTCAGAATCACGTTTCTCGGGATTTATTCTGATAGCTCTCGATATTCCTTGCTAATTTAAGATAGGGAAAACCCGTAACACAGATTTATAATAAACATCGTTAATTTCGATTTAATTATTCCTTAGGAAAGGTTATTAACCTTGAATTAACGATAAATTCTCAGACAAAGAAAGTCTCTTTTAAGTAACATTAGTCGACAGTTAATTACTCAATTTGGTAGCATGAATTTTTTTTCGATTCCTCTACATTTTATTTGTGAACACATAATGAGAAGTGAGTAACGAAAGGTACCCATTAAAGTTAAGGATATAATCATGAAGATTTCAGAACATTAAGGGAAGCAGATAAATCTCAATGCAATGTTCATCATTAAGGATACACTTGGGAACTATTGAGAATTGTTTCAAACTTCCATTACCTTATTAAGAACTGAGCAGTGATAACAGTGAAAGGAAGTTGTTCTCCCCCATTTACTAATAAAGTTCATACATGCTATTATTTTATGACTTAGCCGTATTTATGCACATTTATCGCTTACCAGTTCCAACAAGATGACATAGTAGAAAAGTTTAATTTTTAAATGCAACTCAAAAACTGTGTAATCAACAACATAGCTTAGCCTTCTATTAAATTTATTGTATTTTTTATTGTTTATTACTATGACTGCAACAAGAAGATACTAATTGCTTGCAATGTGGAATGGAATGATCTACTTCCACTGGAAAGAGTATTAAGCATGTCTTATATTGAAATAGTGGAAAAAAATATGTGAAATCTTTTAATTTTTCTTCAAATTTACTAAATTAAAAATACCTTCAATTTGCTATTATATTGTACATTCCATTCATCTACTTATCAACATACAAAATCAAAATGTAAAAAATTTTTACTTCCATTTTGGTGTTATAACATACTAACTAATTTAAATATTGGTAATCAATGTGATTTAGCATAACTTGGTTGAATGTAGAGTTAGGACCATTATAAATACTTGATAGTTTATGTGCTTAGATATTAATGACACCCAGTTTCAACTCAATTGTGTCAACTGTTACATCAAACTGGTAAAATTTTAATTTTCTGGCAAAATTTTCAGAAAATATTGTTCACAAAAGTTATTTTGGAATGAACCCTCCTTAGTTATTTTGACTGTTATAGGTTGCTCTAAGAGGCTAATTGGGCAATATATTGTTTTAAACACATCATATCCCTGAATCAATCCAGCTGACATTTAAGGAACAGTTCAAGCAGGAGTTGTTCAAATAAATAAATTAAAGAGTAAATATTCTTTGTCAGTTTAAACTCATATTCTTAATTAGAGTTTCCTGAAACCAAAGAGTGAAAGACTGCATTCCATCATTTTCATATTCTTGTACTGTTAAGAGAATGAATTAAAACAGCTGCATCTATAATTGTTGAAAAAAGGAGCATGCAGATATTTTTAATAAATATGCTATTATGATATGTATTTTTAAGAAATATGCCACTATGATATGCTGAAACTAGTAGGACTGAATATGACTAAGTGATGCATTGTATGAGTTTCTCTTATTTCTCCTACCCAATATTAAGAACTGGAGGGAGTACTGCAGAAATAAGGATTGCAGGAAATAAGGGATGAAGCTTGGTCATATTTCTGAAGTGTCCTACAAGGAAGTTAGTGAAAGCAATTGATCAAAAGGAATCATGTGATACAAGCTTTTTTCTCTACAAAACTTTAATAAAACTGTCTGAATACATTATGCAATGCATAATGTATTAAGATATCTCTTCCACACACTGTTTAGGAAAACTCTTGCTTACAAAGCATTCCCAAACAGTGTGTGGAAGAAACGCATCATGGTAGTTCAGTGGTTAGAATACCTGCTTGGAAAAGGAGAGACCTGGGTTTGAGTCCCAATCATGTCACTATTTTTCACACCTGTTATTCCTTGGGTTTCTCTTCTGTGCTAAGTAATTCACCTTTCCCTTATTTCCCTGATTTCCTTTTGGGGAGTTTACTTCATAAGATTGCTTTGTAAGTTGGCTGCCTCAGTGAGAACCTCAGGTGGCAGTTCATGCCACTAAATGTGGAGGCTGCTCGCCTTGCTTACAAAACATTCCCAAACAGTGTATGGAAGAGACACAGCATGGTAGTTCAGTGGTTAGAGTACCTAAAAGTGGAAAGTGGGAGACCTGGGTTCAAGTCCTAGTCATGTCATTACACATTATTTTTCACACCTGTTATTCATTGGGTTTCAGCTGCACGGCTCTTCCATGCTAAGTAATTCACCTTTCCCTAATCCTTGAGATATATCATATTATAAGATAAAAATACATGTTAAACTTCCAAATACCTCAGGTGCAATCAGCAGAGGCTGAACTAAATTGTCACCCTTCAAGGCAAATTTAAAACCCAAGTGATTGCCACCAAGTCCCAAGTCAAGTCTCACACCACCAAGAATGCTTCCAAATTGAGTTTTGAGTCAAGTTATTTCATGTACTAATCCATTTGCAAGTCATGCTTGGGACAATGCTTATGGATTAAAATAGTTAGTCTGTGGGAAAAAAACATTTATTTTCTGTTATTCTCTTCAGCCAGAATAACTTACAAGCTTTCTTTTGTAGTGTGCTTATCAAATAATGGTACAATTATATCCTTGATGGGTCATATCAGAAGCCAGTTGTGTCCAAACTATTACATGGCAGGCCAGATAGCATTTTACCTGTGGGTTGTTAGGCAACAGTTATATATAGATTTTTCAGATGAATTACATTATGGAAATTCTTTCATTTACCCAATTTATCATGCTTATCTATCTATGAATCAAAATTTGGATCAAATTATGAGGAGGATAAAAAAGTATCATGGGCTTACAGATAAAATCTTCTTAATTTATAAAATTCCTAATAATTTATAAACCACTTATGTTTTATGCAGCTGTTACCTTTGTAGGCCAGATAAAAGTAGACAGCAGGCTGCATCTTGTCTACAGGCTTTGGTTTGCCTATTATTGTCATAAGCAATGGACAGATGTTAGATCAGGATGAATTCCAATCTAGTGTTATTCTTTGATCTGATTTCCTTGTAATTTCCAAGTCATATTTATAGGGAAAAAATACACAATACAGCTTAGTATAAACCCCTGTGATGTACAATTTTCATAAAACTCTCAGGTAGAATTTCATAAGAAATTTTACGGATGAAGAATATTAAAAAATCTCTTCTGCTACTATTTTCAGCCAAATTATTCTTCAAGCAAGCATTTTAAAATGTTATTGAGGAGTAAATTTAAACTCTAAAATATATTGCTTCCATAAATCTATTATAGCAAAAAAATTTAATTACTTATTATTTTCTTATGTTATTTATTTATTTTCTGATGCCCTCATAAACATCCATTCATTGTACAATTAAATGAGAGGCATGAACAGTAACAACATACTAGCACACATGATTTGTCTCTAACCAGAATTATCTAATCAGCCATGATTCAAACATGGGACTTGGAGTGCTAACCACTAAGCCACCATGGTCTCTAACAGTAACTTTAATACCTTTATTCATTACAAGTGGGCTCCCAGATAGCCAAGTGGGCAGTGCATTTGACTTTGGTGAAAGCAGAACCAAGTTCTATTCCTGCTGGAAGTCCAAGTGCAGAATGACTTCAGCTGTCAAGGAACTTTTAACAGTACTTCATTAAAAGATTTTTCAAAACATTAATCCATCCTTCCAAGTGTATCAAATATAAAGTTTTTCTCCAACCCAAACATTTTTTAAAACCTTATTTAAAGCTATTTTTGCCCTAGTTACCATAAAATTCAAGTTAAAATCAAGACAAACATAGAACTTCATAGTAGTTACTTTATAATTGGTTAAGGTATTTGCAATGAAATAACTTAATCAACTATGAACAATGTTCATCAGTGAAATTTTCACTTGTAATAGTATTGTAAGACAGCATTTTATGGACTCTTGATGATTATGTAATCCTAGATATATTTAACACAAAACCCCTGATGGGACAAAAATGTCCCATCCGTTATTCCAAGTGTCTTGTGACTGCTCCTAGACACTTTCATTTAGAAATGAGTATTTTCACAAGAAAGAAAATTTAAAGTCATAAAGCATTTTTTATTTTAATCCTTAATGATAAAAATTAAAAAGAATGAAATATATGTGATTGGTAAAATAAGGTGGGAGGGACAGAGACAGACAGAGGGACAGAGTTGAGAATTAGAGAATTCAGAAGACTTAATTCAGGAATTTAGAAAAGTAAACATGGATTGGGAATAGTAATGAGTTAAGGTTAAGTACATAAATGATAGAATTAATGCCTTAATAATAGGAATGATACAAATTTCTTGCACATTTGCTTATAACGTGATGTGCAAAGATGGATAGTTTACCAGAGAAAACTATCATTCATCAGCTACATTATATTCATAGCGAAGAAGAACACTTTTAATTTTTAAGTGAGACAATAATAAAAATCTGCTGTTCCAGTGTTAAGAAATAATTGATTTAAACTAAAAATGAATATCATAAAGATCATGCATAGAAAGAAATTAATTCACTTAATTTTCGAAAAGGATGATGCCTCAATCTGATAAATAATGCTATTTCATTTCAATGGCTGTGTTGACTCAAAGAGAGATGTTAAAGATTTTGAAAGGAAAGTACTACCCAACATTTTCTGTTAATTTTTCAACATTACAAATGAATTTGACAATGTCATAGTTTTGAAATTGTTATAATTTACAGAACACTGGGTTTCATTTTAATTTGGGATCTCACATAATATTTTTGTTATATCTGCCCTGTTTCTATTCTAGACAATATTTTACCCTGATCTTCTTTTCTTTGAATAACACACAAAATATAACATTTTTAACTCAGTGAGTTTTCTCATCTAAGAGTTTTTATCTTTGTGTGTGACTGCTGAAGATCATTCTAACAAAACAGAATTACAGAATTACAAGAAAATTATGCTCTCAATTTTGGCATGACTTATTTTGTTATTATTTTTATGGTATAGTGAATGATACATACTTATATTCAGACATTGTTTTGTTAAATCTAGATCTTCTATCTAACTATTTTTTCCTAATGTGACATGTTAACATGCACATTAACACATAAATAGTCCACAATTTTGAAGTGCATCATTAAAGGGGAACAAAATTCACATTTACAATCTTTGTTGATACAGGACTATCCCAAATTTCGTAAGTGGAATAATCTGGAAGAATTTGAATGACACTCAAAATCAGAGCAATGGATTCAAATCAATGTATGTTTTAACCCTACAAAATTGTGCTTTATTATTTAGGCTGAATGGCTCATTAATCTATTAGAGGCTTCCTTATGGGCTGTTGTGAATATCAATATAAATACAATTGCATGGACTTCCATTTGTCACCTTTCCTCTCTGAAGACATAATAATACACCAATAAGTATTTCGAATACTACCATGTAGAATATATACTACAGCAACTGATATAGAGGATTATATAATTTTGAGAAGTAGGAGCTACTTTTATGTTTCACACATACACTGAAGGTCAATTTTCTGTTTTTTTTTTGAAAAAATTGCATATCATTCATAACAAAATACAATATATTTGATAAATACACGAAATATAAGAAATTCATAAATTTAGTTAATACAGAAAAGTTAAGCAAAAATTGAGTTTGAGAGATTCAGTTGCTCTAATAAAGTAAGTAAAAGTCTATTATTATTGAAAGGTTAGTACAAAGTAGTATTGCTCATTTTATGCTTCCATATTTTTTCTAGTATAGTACTGCATGAATGAATGAATAATGAATGTACCTTCACTCGTCAATGTTCAGTAGCAGCACCTCAGCAATCCCTAAGTGCTGAGATGGCTGAGAAATTAAGCTTTGCTCTACCCTGCCATGATTTAAGGCTGAGCTCTCCAGCTCTACGATGCTGCTGTTCCAAGTGTATCCCAGGTGGAGGTACAACTTTTTTCCGAGTTGGTCATATCCTCCTCCACACCATCCTCAACTGCTGCCACCACCTCCTACACCAACATCCCCTTCTCGAGATCGTTCTACATTATACACCACTGCTGCTATCATCATCAGATAATGGTTTCAAATAGCAAGCCAGTTTACTCAAATGAACTGAGCTCTCAGGTTAGTTTACAAGCTCACCTTAGATATTGTTGTTAAAATCATGCATTGGTTCAAATATTCATATACTGTGCAACAAAACAATAATGTATGCTAAGGATAGTATTTAAGCCAATTTGTAACAAGTTTCTACTTTCAAATTCACGTTCTACCATAATAAAGACATTTCTATTCTGTTCCATAAATGGTAATAAAGGTTGTTTAGAGATAGTCAAAGGTACTAATATTCTCTCAAATACGTCATTAACTTGTTTCCATTGAATGAATTTCCATCACTACACTTGATACTACTTTTCCCTTGGTGAGGCAAAAATGTGTTTACTTGCAAAAGGTAATTCTTAGAATATTTAGTCACCATTTGAAACAATATTAATTGTATTTGTTAACTATAAACAAAAATAGCTCTATCTTGTCTCATATCGTGTGCTAATATCGTTTTACACGAAAGAACAAACGGGAAAATCTAACATTAAAAATAGGTGTCTGAAACCTTGATCTTAGAGATTCTTTCCATTTTCAATATTTTCTATTGCAATAGTATAGTAAATCAATTTTCTTTTCATTTCGCCTTTATTAACCATAGGCTTTTCCAAATTTCCATGGAACTGTTTTCTTCTTGCATCTTAAGTTAATAAAAATTGTATAATTTAATAAAGAATAACCGCAACAGGCAACAAGATGCCCATTCATCAAAATGTAGAAAAAATGAAAATTTTTAATATTTAAATATTTCATGTATCACATGCTGCTGAAGATTCGCTAGGTATATAAGTAAATATAATTCGTTTTCGATTTTTATTACATTTTGGGCCAAAGTTATCCTGCCCCTGGATTGTAGGCAATTTTGTGTTTCGCTCAAGGAAAAGGGTTTAAGTGACTTGGCACAATAAGGCGCGCATGTTAGAAGGAAAAGTTCAAATTCGGTGGCACCAACCAAACAAAGGCACCAGACCCTTCGAGTTCTCCCTTTCTCTCAAGAGAACGCGACTCTGTAGTGACATTGCAATCGGTTACCACCGCTTCAGGGACTACTTTCCCTCGCGGAGCGATCTACGACATCACTAATATATTCCTCCGCGTGACGTCACATTACTGACCCCTAACACGCACGTAAGAAAATTCCCAACGAGAAACGGACATAACAAAAGTCTGACGGAACTGGGACCGGTTTGTTTTTACAGATCGGAATTTTGTGTTTACTCCGTGGCTCTGACATAGACTCCCCAACAGACAAATCCTGGCTATACCCCAGCCAAGCCCCCAACTTGGCTCCACTGAAGGCTACACAAAACTTCATAGTTCCAGCGGCCACCATCAGACCAGCGCAGTACTCGCAAGGAGTATAGCCAAGGTTAGATGGAAAAAGAGACTTTTCAGTCTCAATCTCGCCTTTAATAAATACCTTATTATTATAGAAGACCCACAAAATGTTTGTTGCAGCAACCTGGCCCTATGATGCTGCCAATACACAGACTCCGCTTCAAAATTTTGGATCGGAAGATTTGTATCTTCCTCCGTATAGTGTGGATTTGGCAAAACGATTTCCACTTGATTTCTCGAATAAAAATGTCTTGAGATAATACTCTCAAGTCATTTTTGGGTGGATTTTTTCACAGAGACGAAGAATCATAGGAAGACAATAAGAATTGGTTCTATGAGCTGGTCGCAGAATTCCACGATGAAGGCATAAAAAACCTTCCATTTGCATTCAAAGCAGTCTTTCACTTAATATTTCATTGTTTCCCCATTCTTACTAAAGGCCTGTAAGTGCGCACATACATATTTATAAACTTAATAAATGGAAGGAGAATTTTTTCTCTCGATCTTCACCCTGAAGATGGTTGCGGAGTTTGCAGCCGAAACGTCGGTGAAAATCGCCCAGTAAACCCGGCTGAGAAACCGAGAAGAATTTCAGCATGCTATCCACCGCAATAGAACCAAGGCTTGTTATAAATGTAAATCCAATCCGTAGCTATCACGTGCCGGAATATCTCAGTAAGTCTCTCAAAAACGAATTGCGTTTATATCGTTGATCATTGAAATACTTGAAAAAACTTATAATTTTCGCATGGTAAAATATTAAAATTACAGCAAGTAAATAACAGATAAGATAATCTCGCAAGCCTGACCCAACTAGGATTCGAACTATGTACCTCCTCCACTTACAACGAATACGTTATCCACATGCTAGACGGAAGACATGAACTATGGAGAAATAAAGAGTTTTTAACGAGTTTGCAGACTAATGGATATCGCGTTATTATTTAAATAGAATATGATACTGCTGAGAATAAGCCATAAAAATTTTGAAACACACGGGATGTAATTAAAATAATTTTTTAGGAAATATTTCGCGGAAATTAAACTTATCATTAACAAATGAATACGTAAGTTGAAATACAAACTAAAATTCCGTCGCATACTATTTCTGCACAATTTCTGAATTAATTCCAGAGATATGTATGATAGTTTGTAAATCGTTTCTGTCCTCTTGGAATTTTTCGTGGTCTTTAAAGGTATGAAAAATTACCTGATTATGGTATAGTTGAAACGGCGTTGCCGAGGTAGCTAGCGCCTAAACGCCCTTCATTTTTTGAAATACCTTCAGCCAGTCAGTCTACGCGTGACGTTCGAAGGTTACGGACGCATGAGGAGGTCTGGGATATAGCATTTGAAGACTGTCTTCATCTTTATTTCTGTTAACACAGGAATGATTTGATTTTGTTAATAAATCTGCATTTATGAATGTTATCGAGAATGATTCTTAAATCTAATTGCTGTGCTTTTCCCGTTGCAGGCTTTAGGTGTGAGGCGCCAAAGGTTTAGAAAAGGGATGGAAAAATCACTTTCTCACCGAAAAAGGGTGACCGAGAAGTTCCTTCGTTCCGGTGGTGCCAAGCAATTTCTTCCGCGCTGAAAGTCTGAGAACATTTTGAGGTAATTGTGCGCTCTCTGAAAGGGAATCGGTCTCTTCGTAAGTTGAAATAATTGATAGATTGTGAATTCTGATGCTGCCAATCGAGATCGAATTTAGTTCAGTTAATCGAAGTTATCCGCCAATATTCTTGCCTAAGTTGCATCATCTTTATTGAAATCCTTTTGACATATACTGTAAGATAAGACTGTGCATTTACAAATACCTAGTGTAATTAAGCAGTTTAATTTAACAGATTGTTCTGTCGCATTTAAATTCACTTATCGAAAATTTTCTCGCGTAGTCAGCCGAGCAAGTTCACGTGAAGCATTCACTCCACGGTTTCTCGTGCGGATGCAATTATAAGTTACAGTAATTCATTCAAACTAAGTTCCACTCGAAATTCTAGAAAATACTTCGACCCCCTTTTGACTATACTGTCCTATTAGAAAGAATTTATAGTTGTCACTTACTGCAGCGTTCCGGAAAATTATTTCAGTGGGTACTAAAAAAAATTTGTTGGCCAAATTTTATATAGCTTAAGGGTACAAGAGGAAAGACAAATAATAAATTGCAAACGCTTGGGGCATTTGACTTTGATGAGGGAGTTTCTTAGGCCGGAGGTATGGAGGGGCTCCCGGAATTCCAAGTAGACAGATCGTTCGATTTAAGTGAAAGCGGTCCCAGGTCCGATTCCCGGTGGGGGTCTAAAAACGAAATGACCTCGGCTGTCGAAGCACTTTTAGCAATGATTATACTACTAATGCTACTTAGGTATAGAACCTGTGGCATGTATTTGTATGTATGTACTAAAAGGATTTTTCTTGCGTTCCATGGGGCCTTTTTGACTTCCAACATCACAAGTTTCGATGACATTATTTGAATATATGCCGTAAGTCACTCAAATCCGGTTTTACATGCGTAAGTACGTATTTCAATACGAATTACGTTTCGTAATTACCTATTGTCTATCATGTGTGCGACCTTAAAATTAGGAAAGGCACTCCTCCCCTTCATTAAATTATTTCCTGTCTATCGTGAAAGGGATTTCCGTAGGTTTTCAACCTACTAATACACCTTCCTTTCCTTTAATCCTTAATATGACAGCTGAAAAATGTTCAGGGCGGATGTTTATTGGAGAAATACATGAGAATACTTTCAGTTACAACTTTTATTCGGCTTTAATTTCCTGGAAGTCATAATAAATAGAGTAAATACTGAAGCATAAACTTTAAATCTTATTTCCGAATCAAAAGTGCTTGAGTACGCTATCCACTTTGTTCTAGTCTCTCGTTGTGACTCGACCTTCTCGATAGATTCCGATAGTCCGCGAGCAATGAATTATTGCAAACTATGTTAGCAAGTGTAATAAAAATGGAAGTAAACATATTCGCCAAACATTTTGTAGGAGATGAAAATGATCTTAATTCGTATGGAAATTTGTAGAATATGGTCAGCTTGTTGCCGGAGGAAAGATCTGCATATGAAATTTAAGCTTGGAAAATATCCCTATAACTGATCATCATTAAGGAATACTTCCAAGAACACATTTTCATAGGTTAGGAAGCCATTTTCATTTGCTGGGCACATAAATGCAGTAAGTGGGTGTCTTTGGGTGACACGTTGATACTTTCGTGGTAACTTTGAATCTTGACAACACTTATAAATTAAATTTCATTTTATACTCATAACTTTTGGTATTTTTTGGTGATATTGCAACAACCTCAATTTCTTTTATATCCCGAGTTTATAAACGTCTTGGAGGGATGAGATATTTCAGCTGAAAATAATTTTAATTTGAATGAAGACTAAAGTTTTATTTACAAATTTTTAGAAATGGACCTGGAAATTTTGGAAGAAATAAATTTTCTGCTCAGTCCTACTGCAAAATTGATCTGAATTTAGTCTGATGTAACCAGTTTTCAACAGGTTTTAAAATGAAGCTCAAACAGTACTTTTCTTATTTAAATTTTAGTGATACCCTACAGCAGTAGCTGTTGTACTTATTTATTACAGCTTTATACTCTTGATTTTTCATAAGTGGAAAATTTTTAGTAGTATGAAATGTTAAAAATTATAAGTTCAAAATTGTCTAAGAGATGGATTTCCATTTTGTTTTCTGTGCATTGTAGTTATTTTTCTGGTTTGTAATAACACAAGGTATTGTAGTGTAATGTAGTAGGTATATGTGAAAGTTGTTTCTGTTATGCTGAATTAATGTTATCAAAGAGTGCATAGCAAATTTTGAGCTTTTAGTAAATTTGTTGGCTGTAGATGGAAAAAATAGAGACCTCAGAAATGCAGGATGACTTTTCAAAGCAGAGATGATAGTAGAGACATTAGTTCCTGAGTGAGTGGTGTTGAATGTGATAGTCTGGTATTACTGGCTGTGTAGTAATTTAGAAATTCTTGATGTATTGCTTGACAAGTATTAAACTGTGTTAGCATTTGTATTGTTAACTAATCTACTAAACATGGTATTATTGGCAAAAAGCCAAAATGGAAATCTAGATAATTTATCCTCGATTGGGACAATTGAAAAAGATTAGTTGTAGGCCTCTACTTCAAACTATCACACTTGAGTACAAGCAAGAGTACTTTATTTCATTACTATAAGATTTTCTCTGAATTTTCAGCAAAAAGAAATTTTATGAATGCTTGAAAAATAGTGAGCGAGGGGAAACAAGGGTGACAACTTTGGTCCAATTTAGATTCCTAGTAGGGGTCTGTGGGAAATTGCTTTGGTACTTAAAAAAATAATGTATTATGAATATTATCTGACTTGAAAGTATTTTTACTGTGGAATGAACCAAGTGATAACTGAAGTATTATTTAAATATGAGTCAGGACTAAGATATTGACATAATTTATGCATATTACATTGTTTTTAAATGAGTACTAATAGCAAAAGGGTCATTCAACTATGATAAAAACAGTACCTGCTACTGGGTGACAGTTATTGAATATTCATCCTATTTTTGTGATAAGTTCCATTTTTAAACTAAATCCTATTTGTTTCCTTTCACCAAATAAAAATATATTCCTTGTTTTATTAGTGAAAACCAAGAAATAAACTGAGTTTTGTTTTACCTTATATAACATTAGGATATCTTGGTTAAAAGACTTGAATTTTTGGTATTAGGCAAGATAGGTTTTGCACCCAATTGCAAATTTTATGGCTCTTGAAAGTAATGAATTATAAAAAAGTGTAAAATCATTGAATTTTGACCTTATCATCAAGGTCAACAGATAAAAGTAGATTCATACGGAAGTTAATTTCTTTAGGAATTTTGGATGATTTTTAACCTAAAATATACTTGAGAGTTCAAATTTCATCTGTATCCCACCTATTTACAAATATCAGCATATGTATCCATTAGTGAATGCAAAGAATTCTAATTTAATCAGTTGGGATGTTTTAGTAAATTATAATAGCAGTATTATTGATATTGATTTTTCTCAGACAATTGCTTTTATTCAGATAGCTTAGATATAAGTTTAAGGAATTATTTAGATTGAGGCAGATAAAAAAACATTGAATAACTTCTATTTTGACTAATTGAATATCTTTGATGGATATGCATCCCTGAAAACTTGTTCAGATTCCTATCCTATTAAATCTAGTTTCAGTATATTAATTTATTTTGTTTTGCTGTGCATATGTTGGAAAGAGATATTCACTTCGTTCTACAATTCCAACTTTTTATTATCATTTTAGTATGAAAGAAATTTCATCTGCTAAGAATATCAAACTTTAAGGGATATTGTTTTTCCTTTGTTACTGCTCTCCTAGATAAAAGGTTCCTCTTGCCACTGCCATATTACCTGTAAAACATTTTTAGCAATATCTGAAGGCCCTAAGTACTCCTTTTCCATGGTATTACAGATTTATTTTTAGGGAATCTCACTCAGTAAAAGGGATCTATTGAAATTCTATGGCAATTTGCCTATTTCTCAGTAAGATATGAAATTCAAGACTACCGAATATTTTTCTTTAACTTATTCTTTATGCCTATAAAGTTCTCTATATTAGGGTTTAGCTGTATTAATTGTTTGATAATAA